>ML682047.1:4274697-4389167 GCA_007922195.1 Podocnemis expansa
TGCCCCAACACCTTATATATTGGACAAACAGGACGATTGCTGCGTAAAAGGATGAATGAACACAGAGCTGATATCAGAAATCACAGAACCAAGAAAGCAGTTGCTGAGCACTTCCATCTTTCTAATCACTCGATGAATGATTTGTTAACGACTGTTGTCAGGGATGTGTCTGGGACATCAAGACTTCAAAGAGAAACAGCTGATCTCGAATTAATATGCAAATTAAATTCTGTGAAAGCAGGACTTAATCGAGACTATGGGTTCTTTTCCCATTACAAAGGGTAATTTGACTTCCGGCTTTCCAGGATTTGAACCTAACAACTGCTCTGATTTGCTGTTACTGTATGACCTGATCCTATGTTTTACACCCCCTTGCATTTATTTTCATTCCTTTCCGTAAGTTCACCCATCTTTGAAGCATCTGAGGAAGTGGGATTTTCTCCCACAAAAGCTCATGCAAAAAATAAATCTGTTAGTCTCAAAGTGCCACACGACTCCTCGTTGTTTTTTCGCATTAGTTTAGCTCACTTTCCCAAATCTAAGTTGGCTCTGCAGGAGCAGAAACTTCATTGTTGTTCAGTGAATTTCAGATGTGTGAGGAGATAATGCATTGGTTACCAAAACTGAAAAGAAACATTGTTCTGAGAAATACCCACTCGTGTTTATTTTTCTATAATAATCTAGTAAACAATCAGTTAAGGATGTTAGCATGGAAGTAGTGGCTAGCACCTCTGCTTAACATGCAGAAGGTCCTGGGTTCAATTCCCAGGGGGTTGGACTCGATGATCTCATGAGGTCCCTTCCAGCCCTATGATTTGATTGATTGATTGAAGTACGTTACCTCTTTTTCTCCCCAAATCTGCTCAAATCATGTCTTTGAATTTGTGATGGATGTGAGTAGTGCCCTCTGCTGGCCACATTTCTGTCTCTTGACCCAGGATTGTATGGCTTTTCCTGCATTGAGAAAGGAAAAGAAATGAATGAGAAAAGAAAGGTAGAATGTTTTTGCAGAGGAAGTGAATCCCTGTGACACACAAGAGAAACAATCAAATTCAGGGAAACTGGACAGAGTACTTATTGGTGGTGGACTCTCAATTTTATTTCTCTTACAAATAATATCAGCCTGTTAAAGTGAAGGCATTTGTTGCAATGGATTGTTAATGGAATAAGAAACCCTTGACCTTTAGGTCACCCCAATTGAAATCCTCCTCAAGTAGGCAGCAGCCAAAAGTTGTTCCAATCCGTTGGGCTATGTGAAATGGGTTTGATGGTGACAGTCCAGTCTCTAGTGAACAGACGGACACCTAATTGCCAGGCTCCTATCAGAGTAGGCCTCCTTGTTGGCTGTCTCAGCAGAGACCCAAGACAGAATTGACCATGGAGACTGACCTACTGCTGCTCCACTAGAAGTGGTCCCACCAGAACAGGGTAGAAACCCATTGGTGAAGATGTGCTCTTCTGACTCAGGCCTGTGACTTGGGAGTGTGATTAGAACTGCTGCTGCTAATGCAATATTGTTTTGGTGTTACTTGAGGATTTCAGATTCAAATACCTACTTTCTCCAACAATAAATGATCTCATCATCAATCTGTATAAATGGAGGTACTCACATTTGGAGAGTTGTGTTGGATTGCTGGCTTTGGGGGAGCACTGTAGCATCTGGATTCTGCAGCGGTCTTAGAGTGAAACCCCGGTGTGCTACCGTAGCAGCTGCTCAGCCCACTTTGACGGTTTTGTATAAACATCCTGTGCATAGAAAAACTAAATGTCTCTGCTTCTTTCCTATCTGACCCAGATTAATCCCTTTGTACCCAGTGGTTTCAATGTGCTTGCATTAAGGATGAACAGGCCAGTGTTTTCAGGATAGCAAAATTGTTTCCTCTGAAGAATTAGTGTTATGAATAAATTAGGGGAACTTGAACATCTCACCCAGCTTGCTGTTTGATTAGATGTCTTAACATTAGTTTTGCCTTTGTAGGCTAAGTCTGCCTGTTGGAGCTTGGGATTTGTGAGCCTTTCATGCTATTCTTCTGAAGTCTTTGTAAACAGACTGATTAGCACCCCCTCTGATTTATGGAACAATGAATGACATGGTTTAAGAGCGCTGCACTCCCAAGGTATTTTTACCAACTCAAGAATTCAATTATACAGTTTTCTAAGTGGAGGAACACCAACAGGGAATGGGGATGGCTTCTAGGGAGTTTGAAGGTAAATGAGTTCAGGCCTCACTGCACATGCAAGCGAAGTGGTGATCTAAATTTGGTGTTAGATTGAATGTAAATACCGACAAAAGGATAACAGAGATATCTACCAATATCACCTCTCCTTCTCTAGTTGTAGCTAGACCCAAACACACTTCACATACGAGAAAAATAGTTACTGCAAAAGAGAGTGACAGGACATAAAAGCTTCTCCACTGAATCTCATTCAGACTTCCCTGGGCTTCCCATTGCTGACAGCCCAGTGCTTGTGGCAGTGTTAAAACCTTGAAAGCCATGGGATTTCAGGAATTCAGAGCCCTTAACTAGCTGAGCACAGGAAAATGCAGATGAGGCTGCAGCAGGGGAACAGAGAAGAAACTTCTGATTGTTGCGACCATCTGAAAACTGGGAGTCATGGTATTTCAAGAGGGATGCTGTACTTTTCTACATGCTCAAATACACTTGTTTTTGCTGGTTTTAGGTATCAGAGAAATACAGGGCTGACGTTGCTCCTGACCCATTTTTCTCAAAGTAGCTGTGAATTCTAACGTGTTCATTCCATATGGATTTTGGCATGCTAATTGCTGTTAGGATACATCTACGTTGATGTAATTTCTAATGCTCGTGGACATACTAGTGCTAGCTCTGACTGAGAAAGCACACAAAAAATAGAAGTGTAGCTGGGGGAATGAGGTGTGAGAAATGGAGGGGGGGGTTAGTCCACCCACAGGTGAGTCTATCCTAGACCATTGGTATGTACTTGTGTGGCTAACCTGTCCCCCTGCAGTTACAATGCAATTTTTGTGCTAATGCAGGCATGTTTACTCAAGCTGGAAACTACGCCTTCTTGCTTTTGTGTAGACGCAACCTTAGAGAATGAGATAACATAAACACATGCAAAAAGCATGGCATTACCTCTTTTGCATGCATAAATCCTCATCCAAAAAAGTTCTCCTCTGTACTGGTTTCTGTCCCACAATACCTGATGTTAGTCGCTTTGTAACCCACTGGGAGAGTCTGCTTTTCATTTCCTTCTGTTTCTCAGAGTTTTTCTTAACTCTGATTTGTCTAATGTTAAGTCCCGAATCCTGTCTTCCTCTCGTACCAGACTGAGAGAGGATTTCCTTCAATTGTTCTGCTTGTGCCATTTTTTATGCCTTCTTGATATTTTTCTTGTCTTGTCGAACTAGAGAATTATTCTTCTGAAGATAAAAGAGGGGAAAGATCATTATATAGAGAGGATAGCAGATGCACAAAAAACAAATAACCTGTTTTCAAATGCTAGACACAAATCAAGGCTATAATATTAGTGATGTCTGAGTGTGTGTGCATATGTTACATGAAGGTTTAGTATAAAGATTTTTATCAACATTGCTGCATTACTCCCAGGTAGCAAAGCAATGGAATAGTCAAATTAATACCCAACCAAACTCCTTAATCATCCACAGTGTTCTTCCTCGCTACTGCTTGTCTCGTGTCTCTCTGTCCTGGACAAAGTCATCAGGAGTGTAGTGTCAAACTCACCCCATTAGTATCTCATTTTTTGCCAGTGATGGTCTCCTCATGAGGACTCACACATGGCTACAGCAAGGAGCCAGCATTGTGAGAAATAGCCAGTGCCAGCAGGCAAAATATGCTAATGGACCAGAAAGGAATTTTGACCCATCCCAAAAGAACGCTATTATAGCCAGTGCCTTCCAGGGCATACGCTAATCAACAGAGAGGTCTCTGGGTCACTAGCACAGCCTTTTTACCCTTCTGATTGTCTTCTCAGGACACCAGCCTATAAATATAAGGTAACTGTAGCTGCTTTTCTTTTTAACTCTGTTTTGAGGACCCTGCAGAACTCTTCAAAACCCACTGATGGATGACATCTTCAGCCTCTGGGTTTGATTAAAACACTACATTTTTATTTAACCCAAGTCAGGGTAGCAAGGATGTTCAATAACCCACCTACTTCTCCTTCCAAGACAGACAGATAGACTAATCTGACCTGAGCACAGCAGTCGTTCCCCTTCCAATCCCGAGCTCTCTGACACTGTCTGGTGCTGCTCTTTCTCTTCAGAGGAGCCAACGGATGAGCCTTCAAATTCAAACACCCGAAGTTCAGAGTGAGCGGGCTGGAGCTGTTGTTCCAGCATACAAGCCGGTGGGTAAGCTACATTGCGCTATAAACCCAGCTCCAGGGTACCCGGGCTTGAGGACACAGTGTCTCCACACTTTCATGTATGTAAATCTGGCCTTATAATTGTCGCACCCAGGTCTCTCAGCCATTCTAGTGTGTCCACACTGCACTGTGCAGATCTTCTGACTCAGGCCTGTGACTTGGCCTGCTTCCACCCTGCAAAATGACAGGGGCTTGGACCTGCGTCACAAAGGGACCCAACACACCCCATACCCAGGTCCTGAGTGTTTCCTTTCTTAAGTCAGATTGATTTGTGCATGGACCAAAGGAGAAGTTGGGTTCAAACCTGAGTCAGAGCCCAGCCATGCCCTTTGGTGTCCAGGCACCCAATGGCAAATGTTCTTTTTTGTCTTCCTCCCCCCACCATACTCCATCATACAATTTTGCTTAACATTTGTCTCATGAAAACATCTTGTATTAGAGACAATGGTCAAATCAACTTATTTCTTTCTCCTCAGAAACCAGTCATGTGGCTTGCCTCCATTCTAATCTACCCCATTATAAATTTTCTGTATGCCACATACTTTATAGGCAAATCAGATAATTAATGAGATTATAAAATATATATTGGTCATTTACAAATCTTTCCCCCATTGCAGCAATCCTACATTAGTACTTTGAGTCTAACTGTACAGGCCTAGGATGGAGAGGGGAATTAGAGCTGATACAGGTTTTAAATCTCTGAAATAGCTTTTGTGCACATAATAATGTTGTGGTTTGACAGTCTGATAATTCACTCTGTTTAGAATGAACAGAATTGATGAAATACATTGGAAAGGGGTTTTCTGCAAGCTGGTGGGATAATTTACATTTCTAGCCTCACAGGTTCAAAAACTATTGTCCTTTAAAACTTTTCACTAGTCCAGGACTGAATATTGCTTTTTCTGCAGCTCAGGCTCATGTAATGTGTAGCAAGGGCAGGGAAGGGGGAACTCCATGGATGGGAGAAAGCAGAAAACATAATTTGTAGCAGTTTGGTGGTTCTGTTCTGCTTTCAAAAGGCAGCTTTGTGAAACTGTGCAGAGGTTAGGAATGTTAGACATGGTCCCAGCAGAAAAGAGTCAGTGTATACAGGCAGGGCAGCAGAGCTGATCAAATTTGCAAGAGCAAATACTTGCCAAATTAAAAACTGATTTTTATGATTTGCTGAGCTCCTCTTGTTGAGGACATCACCACATTGTTTTTTTAGGATCTAGATCTAGCCCTTACTCACAGAAGCCTCAGTTCTGCAGAGCACTTAAGCAAGGGCCTAATTTTAAGCACATGCTGATAGTTCTGCCTGCCCTCAGTATTAGGACTAGATGTTGAGAGTTTCCGTCTACCAAGCTCTTGATTTGAAATGGAGGTGGGGGAAATAAGGAAAAAATGACTGTGCAGCCAGGAAAGGAATTAGCATCTGATCATAATGCAAAGAAAAGAAACTGTCTCAGTGTTACGTGGGATCGTGAATTTAACCAAGAGCTTTTTGTTTTTGTGAAAGGCAGTGTGATCTGATGGTTAAGGTGTTGGCTAAGGACTTTGGAAATTCAGGTTAAATGCCCTGCTTTGTCAAAGACCTTCTGGGAGGTTTGGGCAACCTCTTTGTGCCTCAGTTCCAGTTCTGTAAAATGGGCTGTGTAAGACACTAAATAGGAAAACCTGAGAGGTATTTGAATGCTACAGTGAGGAGGGGAGTCATATAAGTAGCTAAGGACATGGATAGCATTACCAATTTTGAGATCAAGTTATAGAAGGAGAGATGAAAATGTGCCGGTGTGGAGGAGACAAAGGGGATGTGCTGAACCACAGTCTGGCTCCACCCAAAAGTGTTTGTGCAGGTAGCAAGATAAGCACATTCTAGCCCTCCCTGCTCCCCCATACATGTATGTTGCAAAGCTCAGCTGCCTTTCATGAGCCTCCAGGGCTTAAAAGGCGCAGATGAGCTTCCCTCTGACAGTGGTTTCCCCTCCAGCATAGGAGGGCACCCTGGGCAGCAGGGCAGGGGCCAAAAGGGGTTTGGTTTCTTTCCCCATAGAGAGCCCACCCCAGCATGGAGGCAGGGCAGATGAAGGACTCACCAAGGAATCAGCCGCAGTGGAGGGAGAGCAACTGCCCGGCAGCCGGCTCAGCCCTCCAAGGGAGACTATGGGATGCAGGAAGCTGCCCGCCGGAGTGAGTGCCTGGCTGCTCCCAGCATTGGAACGTTGAGACGCCGAGCGTTCCAGCGACCCAGCCCCGGAACGTTCGGACAATGAGGGTTCCACACGTTCCGTCCACCCCGAGCAAGTAGCCGAGGGGCTGAGTGGGGCCTGCGGCTGTGGGCAGGTTCAGCACCGGGGACAGCTCCCAGCATCAGGCCTCTGTCGTGACATGGGCATGGGGTGGCATCCTGCCCCCTGGGGTAGCACCTGGGTGCTGTCACTCCGGGCAAAGTGCCCGATCTCCGGGGAAGGAGCATGTCACTGGTGCGGGGGAGGTTGCAGAGAATTCTTTATTCCTGGCAGGGACTACGAGGTGCCTTTCTCATGGTCACAGGGGGGAAGAAGGGATGCTAAGCTTAGCTCATCAGGGGTGCCTAGTGGGAAGATGGTCTTACCTTGGGACATAAAGGGAAAAGGAGATTGATTAAATGTGGGGAGAACCCTGAAAAAATTCTCCTGGCCCTAGGAGGAGGGGTTAGGCAACTGCAACCTGCCCCATGTAAAGCAACTTTGTTCTAATACCCACTGTCATTAGAGAGCATGGTCAAAAGGGCAGTAACCTGCCTGATCACTAGGCTAGTGGAAGTCTAAGGAGCTATATTCATAGTAACAGAATAATAAACAGCCAGGGCACTTTTCCTGAAAGCTCCAAGCATCAGTTTTGCCTTAAACGCATAATGTAATCATGAGTATCTGTTTCTTCTCCGCACTCCCACACACACCATCAGATATTTTTACAAACAAGAGAAATGATTGCAAAGTCTCTGATACTTCCAGTTTTAAAGACAGGCAAGGAGAACAAGCAGGGACAAGGGCATTGTCCTCGACAAATGGTGTCCGCCTTCACTAATGGTGAATTTAGTGCAACAGCTTCAGTTTAGACTCATAAAAAATTCCTTGACTGCAACAGAATCTGTCATCCCTAATATCTGGTGCTGAGCAATTCCAAATGAGCTGTGTGTTTTAGTTCCCACCAGTACATTTTTGGGAGAGGAGTGATTAATGTTTTCAATACAGCTGGTAATATTATTCACTGCAAATAATGTGTGCTGTGAAATTAGCCTTTGTTCTTTTTTTAAATAATTCAGACAGTGACCTTATGAAGATATTTGTTGTTCATAAATAGTCACCAAACAGTTTGGAAGGAAAGGTTCCAACCTATGGTTTGTTTTGCCTATTTGCTGTGTGTTAGTGGTCATTTATGTCATATAGGTCTTGGCTACACTAATCAGCACCAGGTGAGAAGTGGATTTCTTTTTTTCACACTCTTCACTGACATAGCTCTGTTGGTAAGAGTTTGAAGTGTAAACTAGGTATAGTATCCTTTCTGTTCCTGAATTGGATGAAACTTTTATATGGGAAGTAAATAGGTAGCAAATATTTTGTGGTGTTTGTGCTTCCTAGGGCTTTTGGATTAAGAATGTTTGTGCTAAAATTCATACAGATTTCAAGATGTGAAAATTTTCATTTTTTGCCAGTAGACTATTCATTAACGTAATATAATGATGTCAGGCTGTTTATTCATAAATATACCTTGCAATCTGTTGGGGATTTAAAATCTTCATTATTCAGCCAGCTACCATTTTCAAATTAATAATCACATTTTAAGGAAGTCATTTTGTATTCACAAGATGCAGCACGTCCACCGATAAAACTCGTATGGCTGAGTTGTGCCTCCTTTTATTAAGGCCAATGAGCACTTCCTCACCTGAGTAGGCCCATTGACATCATATGAGCTCACCTTTGTAAGTAGATCCTGTCTTAATTAAAGGCTGCAGAGAATGATTTATAAAACTAAAGTGTTGTCTTGAATAGGATCTCCCATGCAATGTGAGTTATACAGTACATGTTAACCTATCTCCTGCAGCCTGGCAACTGTCTCTGTTGCTATGGAAACACAGTTTCACCATTCTTTCATGTTGAACTTCAAGTATTTCCATTCCTTCCTCTTGGTAGCAATTTATAAATGGCCAAACACCTTCAGTTCTTGTTTATTTCATTCTCTTGATTATATGAATAATTAGGATCTCTTCCCAAATTATGCAGTGAAAAAAGAGAACCTTAAAGACATCTTAAAGACAACCACATTTTTATAGCATTAGCTTCTGACAAAGTAGGTTCCAGCCAACAAAAGCTTATGTCTGAATAAATTTGTTAATCTTTAAGGTGCCACAGGAATCCTTATATTTTTTGCTGAAACAGACAAATATTGCTAGCCTCCTGGAATTAAAAAAAAAAGTTATTCAGGATGTCTTCTTTCATTAATTGAAGCATATTTGATAAAAGTGCTGACATGATTTAAACTCTGTGGGTTGTTTGCACAGTGTAATTGTCATTGGGCACATTTAAGATACAGGTTTATAACATTTTTAATGTGAATCTTTGTATATTGTCATGTACCTGCTTTGCAGAGTTAAATACCAGTTGAAGGATTAAATAGTGAATAATGGCAGCAAGAGGAAAAAAGACAAAGAAGAAAAAAGGGAGGGGGATGTTATGGCTGAGAAATCTATTTAGCAAGAATTTGATTTGATCCTTGTCAGCTGTGGATCATAACCATAGCAGAAATATTGGGAGGAGACTAGCAAGAGAATCCCCTCAGTTGATTTTTGGCATGTACAGTGCTACCGTTCCTAAGCCGACGGGGAAGAAAAGCCAACTCTCTCCTGCTCCTGCCAATCAAAATGGATTGTTCTGAAGTCGGATTGCTTGTGTAATAAAAGTGTAGGAAGCTGATGACTGCAAAGTAGTGCAGAAATAGCAAGAGCGAGAGAGAAGAAAATCAAATTGCTGAGGGGATAATCAACAGCATTAAGGGAGACAGCCATAACCTCACCAGCTGCATTTGTGCTGCTTTGTGTAGTAGGCATCAACCTTCTATCCCTGGGGAGGTTTTACAGCATTAATTTGCTCCGCACGATTCCAACCAGCAAGGCTTCTCTTCAGCAGCGACCTTCCCCAGCCCTCCACCACCCTCTGCTCCAGAGCAAAAGAGAGGTGCCAGTGGGGATTGCAGAAGTCCAGCTGACCTTCCTTTACTCGCCTGGCCCAATGTCTCCAGTGCCCTATGACGCAGATCCCGAAGTACCCCGAATGGACCCAAGGATTTTGATTTTCCTTCTTTATGTGATGATCCTCCATGAGCTAGTCTGTGGCTGGATGGAGTATCAGAAGCAGGTAACTAAACCTAAGAAGCAAACAGGTCCAGTTTGGTCAACTGGGTGAGTTAATGCTTTATATTAAATAAGAAGGGAGTAGCCCAGTGTTTTATTCATGAATGTAAAGATGGAGAGGGTTGGTCTCTTATCGAAGGTTACATTGCATATGTATATCTCCTACTGCCCTGTAGGAATACACTATCATGGGGCTTAGATCTGTTAGTCATTTGACCATGCACAATACGAACAGACGATGGGTTTGATTGATAGTCACAGATTTATGCTTGTGATTTGTTTTAATGTAGAAATACACCATAATGTAATTACTGGGATCCCAAAACAGTATACTTTGGAGGGAAACAATGTGTATATCTATATTTGATTGCATAATATTCATCAGCATAACATAAGACTCAATAGACGATTTATAGTGTGAGTATTTTAGATTGAATTACGAGCGATTCTGTCAATATCAAGTGCTTTCTCCCCCTACTTTCTGGGGTCTGCCCATTATACTCATCCTTTTTTTTTTTTTCCCCTGCACAACATGAAATATTGTGTGGGGAGATGAGGCTGGGGGGAAAAAAAAGCTTCAAATGACCTTAATCTTAAGTGTGTCTGTACAAACATTAGCCTTACATTCCAGCAACCACATCCATGATAAGCATGTCCTTACTAATTCCAGAATCTTATCATGACATATTATTTGGCATCAATTCATCAGACGTGTGCAGCACAAACTGCTGAAAGATTAAAGAAAGAGAATTAATATTAAAAGAGAGGGAGGATCCCTTAAAATGCCGGTTGGAAAAAGCTGTTCTATTTTTCCATCATTTAAAGGGTACCAGGTCTCAGAGTCACTGGGTGTAGTTAAATGTCAGTGTCTGGGTTTTGGAGCAAAAGACACCAGTGACACAATTATCACTGGGTCTCAGAATGAAAGCAGCAGTGAAACAGCTTGTAAGGTGCCCTAAGAGCTGCAGAGTGGCTTATTATTTGTGTTGTGGTAACATCTAGAGGCTCCAGCCCAGATCAAGGTGCTGCACATATACACAGTGAGAAACAGCCATGTCCCTGCAGAGCTTATGGTCTCAATAGACAAGACAAAAGGTGGGAACAAAAACCAAAGCGACTTGCCTGATATTGCATAAGCCAATGACTAAACCAAGAACAAAACCTAAGTCTTGTAACTTCCACGCCTGGTCCATAGACTTCACCTCCTGACTAGCAGAGTGACTTGCATTAAGACTAACAGTTACAAATCCTGGTGAAACGACTTGCACTAGGGTTCAGCGTCTTAGATGTTAGTGAAACAATGTAAGTGAATAGGCAAAGCCACCAGCTTTAGAGGAATGACTTGCATTCAGCTTGTTCACAGTGACATTGTAGCCAAGTTGGTCTGAAGATATTAGAGACGAGAGGTGAAGGGCTAGCTTTTATTACCAACTTCTGTTGGAGAGAGACAAGCTTCTGAGTGACAGAGCTCTTCCCCCAGTTACAAATCAACTGTTCTTATTGCCATCAAATCCACCCTTCTCATTATTTTAAGTGAGAACAGGATCGTGCAATAGAGACAACTTGGGCCAAAGAAATCACAAACGGAAGACGATCTGGCCCCACCAATTGGTCCAGCTACACTGTTTAAGCCACAAGGAGGTGCAGGAAATTGTCAGTGCAACTAGGTGAATTCTTATTGACTGCTACATTGAACCCTGCCTGATTCCCAAGCTCTGCTTTCCTGACCTGTTCTTGGTTCTGGCTTTTCTGCCTTGTTTGTGATCTGTGCCCCGGTCTCTGATTGTTTCTGGCCCTAACTGTTAGGCAGACTTCAGCTCTGGCTCCATTCCTGCTCTGACCACTGGATCTGAATGGCCAAACCCCTATCCTACCCAAACCTGCTAGGGACCCCAAGTGGAGCAGCTCTGATCAGAATGGAGCCAGGCAGGGCTTCTAAATATGCTGTATCCCATCCCATCAATGATCCCACAGAAACTCTTTCTTCTGTAGAGAATGAAGATAATGGTCGTCTTCTGGTTCTTTTCTGTTCTACCTTCCCATGTTTTATTCATTCTTGCTATTATTATTTGTACTGCAGTAGCAGCTGGAGATCCCAGTATGGCACCAAGATCACCCTGTGCCCACATAAAGGCCTAGTGGATAGAGCCCTGCATTGATACTCAGAAAACCTGGGTTTTCTTCCTGGTTTTGCCTCTGGCCTCTTTGGTGCCCTCCTCTATACCCCAGTTTACCCTTCTGTAAAAAAAAAAAAAAAAAAAAATAGGTACCTCCTTTGTAAAGTAATTTGAGATCTGTGATGGAAAATGCTAGTTACTATCATTATTATAACAAAAAAATTATGCTTCCTTCCAAAAGCTTACTCTCCAAGTAAAAGACAGGAGAGAAGAGATGCCTCATTCTCAATGCAGTTCCTTCTTGCAGCTACAGTTTCTTTTTAGTTCATATGCCTCTCAAAGAGCAAATCCTGCTTTAACCATGTTGGGGAGCCACTTACAACATGGAGCCAATTCTTACAGTATGGACAGGAGTTTAGCACAGGGGCAGTCAATTAGTGACATGCGGCCAAATTGCCAACAGCTTTTTGAAAGCACAACTTGACTGCCCTCTCCTTGTTTCTTCTGGGTGAAGACTAGAACTGGGCAAACAATGGACAGCTAGCCCTGTGGTCTGGAAAAGTACCTTTCTGTCCTGTTTGTGAATCACTTCTGCACAGCCTGCAATTTTCACAGCATATTCAAAATCATTCAAAAAGTTTGTACTAAGTAATTCCTGCCAGTACAATGGATTGCAAATGGTCATTAATTCCCAGTGCCCAACTGGTCATTTAAGCCACATGATATTGTTTCTATTCCCCTGTTGGATAACTTAAACTTTACTATAATTTGCTTCTGCCTGGATTAATTTCATTTGCCATGGTGTATTTGTTGTATTGACTAAGATAAAAGGTTTTGTGTTTCTTTAATTGCATTAACTATCCTGTACTAATGCCGCCTAAAACTTCAGTGCAGTCAAGACAGACTGTAGCTTAGCATGTGCTAGCTGGTTGAGTTGAAAGTTTAGGTGAGGAGTTCCAGAGGGATAGCCATGTTAGTCTGTATATAGCAAAACCAGCAAAAGTCCTTTGGCACCTTAAAGACTAACAAATTTCTTCAGGCGTAAGCTTTCGTGGGCTGCAACCCACTTCATCAGTGGTTTGCAGCCCATGAAAGCTTACGCCTGAAGAAATTTGGTAGTCTTTAAGATACCGCAGGACCAGGGGTTAAAGTAGGTTGGAGACGCCCAGAACACCATTCTGGGGCCCACTATTTTTAGGGGCTCAGCAATCCAGGCCTCCTAAAAATAGAAAATGGTGCCAGAATGCTGCATTCCGGGGCCCACCGTTGAAAAGTAGTGGGCCCTGGAATGCGGAGTTCTAGCACCATTTTCTATTTTTAGGGGCCCGAATGCTGGGCCCCTAAAAATAGCAGACCCTGTAACAGTGTTCCACCACGTTCCAGCAGGCAGGGGAGGGTGTGGGCTCCCCTACGCATGTGCAGGCTGCAGAGTTTTCTGGCCCACCGTGCTTACTGGTGAGTACTGGGGCGGCCTAGCTCACGCTGGGCGGGGAAGTATTGCGGGTGCCTGAGCTGAGGGTGAGTATTGGGGGCTGGGGGTGGGTATTGGGGTTTGGGGTGGGTATTGGGGGTGGATTTTGGGGAATGGAAATTGGGGCAGTAGCTGGGGTGCTTGAGGGGGGCCAACCCGTGCGGGAAGGAGGCCTTCCCTATTAGGAGGGTTCCAAGGCCCGCCAAATTATACTTTAACCCCTGTGCAGGACATTCATTATTTTAACCTGGGTTAGTTAACTTGGGTTAAAACAGCAGTGAAAACAATCCGCTTTTAACTTAGGTTAGCAGTATATAAGATCATACATCTTTTTTTCCCAGCATAAATATGCTCATAGACTAAAACTGCACCTGAATGGTCAAACAAACAAGGAGTCTGGTAGCACTTTTAAAGACTAACCAATTTATTTACCACATGAGCTTTCATGGGAGAAAATCCCACTTTGTCAGATGCTTGAAGCTTCTTCAAGTGGCTGATGAAGTGGCATTTTCTCCCACAGAAGCTCTTGTGATGAATAAATCAGTTAGTCTTTAAAAGTGCCACCAGACTCCTTGTTTGTCTTGCTGAACTAGACTAACATGTCTACACTTTTGAAACCTGAATGGCGAATAACCCTTCTGTGGGTCCACTGCATGGAGGTGAATTTCACCAGTGGGAGTTTCATCTTGGGATTCAGCTAATCTCAGTTATGCAGTTCATTACCCTGAACATTCCTATGAGGCCAGCATCACTCCCATGAGTGTTTGCAGGAAAGCAAATTGGAAAGGGGCACAAACATAGCTTCAGTGATTAGAAGCTGTCATGACATTCATAAATAAACTCTCTCTAATTGCCCATTTCTGGGTGGAGCAAAGACCATCATTTGCAAGTTTTTACAACCAATGAAGGCAAGCCACAAGCAGTTTCTAGCAACATATTATGGAAGGTGAAAGTACAGGCAAACGTTAAGTTTGTGTGCATTTATTTTTATCATCTTAGAAAATTATCTACCATTAGAGAGGGATTTTCAAAAGCACCTAAGGCAATTAGAAGCAAAAATCCCATTGACTGTGGGTGGGATTTGGGCTCCTATCTTCCGGGATTATTTCTGAAATTCCTACCAGGAGATTCAGATTAGCCAAGTTCCTTGTGCGGCCCTTGGTGTTGCAACATTTGGGCCCTTCTGATTTTATATCTGGCTTCTAAAATAATTCTGGTAGCTGTTGCAGCTCCCACAACCCTCACTGTTTCAGAAGCCCTAAGAGGAGATGGGCCAGACTTTCACTTCTGTGGTCTCAAACCATTGAAGTTTAGGGGAAGTGCAGCTCCTCATCTGAAACATTACCTAGAAGTTTTGAACGCTCCTCTCTCTGAGGTTAGAGTGACTCCATTCCTGTGCCTAACATTGTCAGCTCCCATAGAAGCCCCCCTAACTCAAGGAACTGACCCCTCCACTGAAACTTATCAGTAACAATGGCTCATTTTATGCTTTTTAGTAGCTTCACAAGATCAAACCACTCTGGCTCCTCCAGACGTTTGCTGCACTCTGCGCGGAGAGAGCGGTACAGGGACTGGCGGAAACCAGGACGCATCATCAGGAAGGCATGAGGAGGACTCATGGGCCCTTTCTGAAGCTTGGCGTGGGACGCTTGCTGATCCTGGTGCACATCAGCCCTCGTGAAGTCTACGCCGTGAAGGCCACCTACCTGTCATCTTGCAGTTGCCAGTGTGAAAACATCTTGTGGCACTGAAGTCTGCCTTTCTTCCTGATACTTCTCTTCCTGAGAAAGACGGAGCTTGTATTGCTCCAAGATTGCTTAGCCTGGAACAGCTGAAGAGGCTAGATTACCTTCATCAAAGGATCAAAGTGTTGCTCATCAGTAAGGAAACACAAGAAATGACCCATCACAGCCATTGGGTGAGATCAGCCAGGGGTGGGGGATATTTATTTTTGCCAGGCTGCAAAGAAAAGAATGAGCTTATGCCATAGTTCAGAAACATGCATTATTGTAGCTTTGGGTGGTGACTCTTCTTTTTCTTTCCCAGGGCAAATGGATTGCTTTGAACTCAGGCTGAGTGAAATAGGACCAGTGTGCTACGTCAGTCCCATGGAAATTCTAACTTGAGGATTTAAATGATGGATAGGAAAAACTCAGAAGTTATTGCTGATTTTTGGGTGCCTAAGCTGGGACACTTTAGAGGGGCCTGATTTCTAGGAACAGCTGAGCACCCACCCTCTAGCAATTAGTCTCCTTTAAGTTGTCTCAGTTTGGGCACCTACAAAGTGTACCTCTCAGCATTATTCACTTGTGAAAAGTTGGCCCTCTGCAGAGGGATGACTTGGACCCATAGGAGAGCTTAACTCTCTTTCTTATACCCAACACTATGAAATGTGTCTGGGAAATATACTTCAAACTCATTGCATGTTAGAGCACCAAATTAGGAATTATTCCACCGGCTAAAATCTATCAAAATGATCTCATAACCAGCAATGCTTGGCTGCATCTGTGCAACAGCACCTAATGTAAACACAGCTTTTGAGAGACCAGAAAGATGGTCCTGAAAGACAGTTCTCTTTTAGCAGAGTCTTTATTTTAAGCTGAATATCATGGTGTAGGGACAAGTCTCTGTTTTCACATCCTGCAGCCACATATCAGAGTCAAATCAAGAGTGGAAGAGGATCTGTTAGTGTTATAACAACTTCTGTTAAAAATGAACAGTGGCATTTGTAGGTAGACCTGGCTGCCTTATGACTTGAATATAATATTCATCATGAACGTAGCTCTTTTTTTTTTGTTTGCACCTCTTCATGTATCCAGTTGCTGCTCCTGGATGCATTATACAGAAGGCTTCACCAAATGCATATGATCATTTGATTGTTTTCCTTTGACTGTCATGGAGTGCAATTGACCCCCTAAATCACATGGGTCTGTCATGGGATGTGATTGCCCCCCTAAATCCCATGAGTCTGCTCCCTGGTGGTCGATTAGAACTTTTCAGCTTAGAGCAGCAGTTTTCAACCACTGTGTCAGGACACACTACTGTGTCACCACATAGTGGTAAGTGTGTCATGGAGAGTCAGGGAGATGGCTGGATTTGGACTTGAGGGAGATAGGTGGGCTGGTGTGTCCTGGAGGGTGGCAACATGCCGCCAAGCGTGTTGCAACCCCCAAAACACTGAGAACCACTGAGATAGAGAATCCACAAAATGAGTAGCAAATAACTCATTTTCTGGTACTGAATTTCAACAAATAGCCATTTGTGCCAAAATCTAAGATGCTCATTGAATTTATGGGCATTTTTGGAAATTCTGAACGAGTCATGAAGAATAAATAACAGAATCCCTGAATAATAGAGAACCAGACACAATAGAGGAAATATTAGTGAACCATTTTCCCCCCAAATATCCAATCAGCTCTAGTTCTATGGGAGAAACATACAAGTGGATCAAAATAAACAAGGAGTCCTGTGACATTTTTGAAGACTAAGACATTTATTTTTCGCATGAGCTTTAGTGGGTGAAGTCCCACTTTGTCAGATGCTAGAAAATGGAAAACTTAAAATATGGGAGGGAAGATAAATCCTGTGATTACTTTTCACTGCGTTATGTCAGATTACTTCAGCAGATTAACAAGTTGTATAGATTCAAACAGAGTGGAACAAAATATCAGAAAACGGTGAGGTTGAGAGAGGTGAGAATCACTGTGGATTGTTTCCTCAGATGTGAATAGTTTGCTCACCCCTCCCTTGTACTTCTAGTCTTATCATGAATTTAATTAAGAATAGTTGTGTATAAAAGTTGTTGTTATTTGTGCAATGCATGATGGGATTTACCCTGGCTGTAAAAACAAAGAGCCTGCCTTCTGCTGCAGCCAGTAGTTCTAGGAGCAACCAAGGGTGGTGCAGTCAGACTGTACCAATAACTGCTTTGTTAAGGAAATTTTAATGAGTCTGAATGCTTGGGTTATGTTGCTGATATGATTGGTTTATACTGACTTTTTCTGTTTCTCTTCAAATAAAGTCTTTTCATGTAAAATATGCAGACTGTCTTCTTTGCTTATTCCTTACACACTCCTCAGCAGACTTTGCTTTCAGTGGGCAGAATCCACCCCTGTGAGAGGCAACAATGAGCCACTTAGTAAACCCCAAAACAGACAAGGAGTTTTGTGGCACTTTTAAAGACTAACAAATGTAATTATCACATGAGCTTTCATGGGAGAAAATCCCACTTCCTGAGATGCTAAAAAATAAGGGGTCAAGTACAGGAAGGAGAGAGAAATGCAGTGAAGTAAGTGTAATTACAGGTTCAGGTCAGATTACTTCAGCAAATCAGATTGTATTGATTCAAACTGAGGGGAACAACAGGTAGAGAGGCTGAAAGAGGTAACAATCACTGTTTATACTGAGAAAACCAAGAAATAGCTCTATTCAAACCCACGTTAATGGTATCAAATTTGCATATAAATTCTAACTCTGAAGTCTGTCTATGAAGCCTTGACCTAGAATAAACCTGTTTAAGGATAGCCACTGATAAGTCCATCACGGGGGGGTATGTCTACACTGGAAGCTATGTTAAGTCGACTTAATAAGGTCGACTTTATGTTGACTTAAAGTCTGCCTTGTTAAGGTGACTTAGAGCATTCACACTGGAAACTCCTGTCGACTGCCTGCATCCGCACTGGCAGCTGCTAGGTTGACCCTTCCTCGTGGACAGGAGCTCTGGGAGGGGCCTGGAGGCCAATCAAGTCAACTTAAGGGCTATTCCCCATCTCCACTGATTTAAGGCAACTTCATAAGGTCAATTTAAGTGTTAAGTTGACCTTAAGAGGTGGTGTTATTAAGTCAACTTAAGGAAGCGCTTAGGTCAACTTAATAAAAGCCCAGTGTGGCAGCAGGCATCTGTAGGTCAACTTAAGCTTCCTTAAGTTGACCTAAGGCTCCAGTGTAGACGTACCCAGAGTGACGGGGGAGATTGAAGTGATTGCCTACTGGATTTTGAAGGCTGCCATTTCTGAGACTATTTGTTCAGTGAGGTGTTATTTAGTGTAACTAAAGGTATCCAAAGAGGACTTAAATGATCCTAATAAAAACAAAAGGACTGAAATGTGCAAACAGCATACTTCCTTATTGTCAAAAGCATGTTTTAAAATAAGCAAAGGTACTTTGCTTAAAGCCCCAAGCTTCTTGAATTATGCTTGCCTAGTGCAAAAGCCACTCCACAGCATGGCCATTTGATACCCTTCTAAGGCAGTATCAAAAATCAAACCAAGAAGTCCTATAGCACTTTTAAATACTAAACTTCTTAAATATAAATATGTTAATCTTTAAAAGTACCACAGGGACTCCTTGTTTGCTTTGCTGAATTAGACTAACACAGCTACCCCTTTGGAACTTCTTTTAATCTGTTACTGTGAGATACAGCAGCAGAAAATTCAAAGATGCCACAATCGTGGTTAGTTTCACTTGTACTCTTTGTATTGGTCAGAAACCGTTAGTATCTTTGCATTGACATGCAACGTCCTGCAATGGGCTAAAATTATTATAGCATCCAATGTTACTAATTCTCTTCTCATACCAATATGGGAAAACCCATGTCTAAGGATCAAGGCAAATGCCAAGCTTAAGACCATTTAGACAGAAAAAGAATTAGCAAAAATTAAAGATATAATAAAACGAATGTCAGCTACCGCAGGCTAACAATTCCTTCTTTCAGCTGCTATCCTCAAAAGTTCGTTCAAAGACGGGACAATCGGCCTGTTTCAATTCTCTCATCTCTCCATGTTAAGAAATGTGGAAATAAAAGTCTCTTTGTAGGTAGCTTCATCTTTTGTGCTATCTTCTCAAACTCAGTCTGAAAGAAAAATGGGAAAATTAACTTAGCCTTAGTAGCACAAGAGAAACCTGGGAGGACATCAGGCTTTACATGAAAATTATTTCAAGTCCTTTATCCCTGTGATTATTCCAAAACAAGATATTAAAGAGATATAAATAGACTCCAAAACATTTGTTTAACGGTAGACTAACACCACACACAGTGAATGTTGGAGGTGCGAACAGCCCTCTGCCAACCTTTCACGCATCTATACCTGTCAAAAAAAATGCATCTGTTCTGGCATTCTATATTCAGTGCTCTTTCAAAAATGTCATGTTGCTATTTTTCCTTCTTTAAGCTTATGGATTTTAGGGTTGTAGAAGAGTTGGTCTAATCAACCAGCATGCAGAAATGAATTGCAGTATCTATTTTAGTGGCAAAGAGTTATTCTGAGAAACTAGGAATCTGCAATTCCTCCCTCACATACAGGCTAGCTTACTACATTCTCTGCTACTGCATTAATGAGAAAAAAAAAAGACTGTCTAATAGACTAAACAAGGAGTCTTTTAGCACTTTTAAAGATGAACAATTTTATTGCCTTATTAAAAGTACCAAAAGACTCCCTTCAAGTTCCAAAGGGGTAACTGTGATAGTCTTGTTCAGCAAAATGAACAAGGAGTCCTGTGGCACTTTCAATTTTTTAGTCTTTAAACGTGCCACAGGACTCCTTGTTTGTTTTACAAGGCTCGCTGTTTGGTTTGCTGAACTAGACTGCTACAGCTACCCCCTTTGGAATCCGTCTAACAGACACACTTGGAAAAAATCTGAGACTGTCAGGTCACAAAGGAAACTACTGCATATGTCTGCAGTTTAGTATATATTAATCCTTGGTAGTTGGAAGTTATATTCTTGCTTATCTATTTAGTCACTTTAACAGCTGATGCCCTACAGGATCTCTATGACTTCCTTTTTTATTTGGTTTTTTTTGTTTGTTTTGTTTTCTTGTTTGGTTTATTTTTCCTTCCATGTTTGACAAATAATGAACACTGATTTTGTTATTGCTACGGTGTTTCTATTCTGTGCATGTATTTATAGCTTTTGTTTCATTGTGTGTTTATATAAAAACAATAAAAATGTTTAAAAAAAAAAACAGCTGGCACTTTAAAAAAAAACCTCACCACACACTAGCATTATAAAACCCATATCCCCAATTCAATGTGCCACTTTGCTTCTCTTGCACTATTTTTTTTCAAGAGCCTTTGCACAGAGCCTCAGACAAGAATCTGAGAGCTGGCACCAATGCAGACAGACAAGTCTGTGGCACACAGCCAGCCTCAGCATTATGTCTCCAATTATTTTTTTGTTTAGAAAATCAATGAAAAGGCAGAAATATTTCATTGTAAATTAAACTCCACCAACAAAGACCTCCTTGGCCTTTGAGACCAGTGTGATGTCTTCCGATGGAACGAGCAACTCCTAGAGTGATGTGGCTGGTTGCATCAACAGCTTTGTTCTCTTAAATGCCTGTCCCGAATGCTTGCATAGGGACGTAATAATAATGAATGATGGCTACGTCTTTTAGATTCCTTTTCATCAGTAGTGCTCAAAGCTTTCTAACAGAAGCACCTGTTTGTAGCTTCTCCAATGCTAAGAAAAGCAATGCGGTAGCACAGTTAAGGCTGATCAGATCGCTCTGCTCTAGATCACTCTTCCTTTTCTCAGAAACTTCCCCTTTGGACTGAAACTTCTTGGAGGAACATTGGGCTGCCACATGAGATCAGAGCAGCAATCTAGTCGAGGGTATTGTCTCCAACACTGGCCAGTACTGGATGCTCCAGAGGATTGTGCAAGAAACCAAGTAGTGAAGAGCTGTGGAATAACCTCCAGGGAAAGTGTTGTCTTAACTCCTAGACAGTCAATGGTTGTCTTGTGCCCTGAAACACAGAGTTCACCCTCCTATTCATGTTTAATCTTAACTGTGGCTGTTTTGTGATGCACACTGAATTCTAGCCTTTAATGACATCTTGTAGCAGTGAGTCCCACTGGTTAATTGCACAGTGCATAAAAGCTATTGGTCTTACTAAACAGGTGAGTTTTCTTTCAATGTTTGATCAAAATCTATTCACCCATTTTCAAGTTGTACAAAAAGAGGAGGGAAGGAGTTTCAACAGTATCTTTTTTCCTCATTGGTCCCATTTTACACCTTTTTTTTTTTTTTTGCCCACAAATAATTGAAAAATGGATAAACTTAAAAATGGCAAACTTGGCATGTGGCTGGACCTCAGTGAGAAAGTCATTTTGCTAAACATAAAATGAAACCAATTTCCTCACACTCTCTGGACGTTCCCTCAAGGTGGCTGATGTTTGAAGTGTATAGGAAACGGATTGAACAAAAAATGAAATCCTTAGTCCCCAGATTGGAATGAATGGGCCTTCATGATGAGTTGATCTGGATGTCAAGGAAGAAAATAGGTTTGAAATTGCTGTTGTGGCACTAGAAAGCTAGTAGGTCTTTCTCTTTAGAACTGTGAAAAGCTAGATACCCGTGGCTTCTCTCTAGGGTGCATTACTCAGGTCAGTCATGGCACATCAGTAAAATCAGTGTCATATATTAGGCTGGAAGGGACTTCAGGACGTCATCTAGTCCAACACCCAGCTAAAAGCAGTGTCATCAGTGTCCTCATTGGGCCGGTAAATTCCTTGTTGGTCCCTCCTAAGCTGATCATTCTTATTTCCCTTGTGAGATTGGCTTGAGGGCTTTTCAGATGCAGTCTTTGAACCCATGCGCCACTGCCCTGCCACTTTTACTGATAATTACTGTTAATAAATCTGTGTATTGAAGTAGTGCTTTGAGGCCCCAATTGAGATTGTCCAATTCAGCATAACTCCGCCCTTGCAACCAGCACTCTAGTTATGGACTCTCCACCACTCTGGAAGACTGGGTTAACCATCTGCCTGCCAACTCCTGGATGGGTCTTATGTCCTATAACCTTTCCAACTGGCTCCTTGCCTCTTTGTGGACTGGTGTATGTTACTGGGGGGCACTTCCAAGCAGGAACTCAGATCATGTTCATCTCCTGGCAGACAGATCTGTTGCTGAGTGATACAGTTCCACCTTTTCTTCTGCTCACATGGGGGAGATGGCCAGGAACTCACAAGCCCGCAGGTGTTTTAGCAAAGCAAGTAGTCATATTGTTTCCTGGAACAATACATCATGTACTTCCCTTGGTAACAGAAACTACCTTGGCTGCTGCAGAGTCATTACTAAACTGTCTCTTCCTCAGAGCAATTCAATGAAGCCTCTTCCGTCCCATCAGCTCTTCCACCATTTGAATGTTTGAATGAATATGTGTCCATGTGGCTTCCTCCCGAAGACTGACAGCCCTGCTGATGAAGTACAGAGACACAGCTCCTCTCCCTGAGAAGGGTGGTAAGTCCCCCAGATAATGGTTCTCAATGGTTTATTAATATTTTGGTTTTAGCAATGAATGTGCATAGGATTCAATGACCAGAAGCCCAGTTCACCAGTCAGTTAGACCTGGGCAACTTCAGTAAATCAGTAAGGCTGCATGAATGCCAAGAGGGACAGGGGAGGTGAATTTTAGCCCCAGATAATAACAAAAAATATTGTTTTGTTCAGAGGCTCAGGGTCAGATTCCACGCTCAGCTACTCTGATGTAAATCCAGGGTAATTCTATAGGGTTGCTAACCATCAGTAAATTTACTGATAGTCAGTAAAAAAATGCACAATTTTAACTCTGTCAGTAAAGCCATAAATAAATGAAAATGTCAGTAAAATTGCATAGAAATAAAAGATATTGTATTTCGATATTGTGGTTGGTCAGAATCACTTCTTGAATCATAAAATTACATTGCTCTGACTTTATCACTTCTATTATTTTGCATACCCAACGAACCCGATTGAGCAATCAACTGCACCTAAAATGACTGTGTAATTTCAAAGTCCTGTGTACAGAATATCGCAAGTGAGTAGACACTTCTGTGACATTATTATATTGTTTATGGTGGTTTTAGTGATGTCAGTAAAAAGTTTACAGTGTCAATAAAAAAAATCAATTTCAGATCTTCATGTCAGTAAAAACTAAAATGCAAGCGTGGCAACCTTGTTACACTGCTGTGGCTAAGAGCAGAATCTGGCCCTTTGGTAATTACAGTATTTTTTCCAAAGGGGTAGCTGTGTTAGTCTAGTTCAGCAAAACACACAATGAGTCCTGTGGCACTTTATGGTTTCCATAATTTCATTTCAAGTTAAATAAAAAACTTTTTTTTTCTGTTTTGTTTTGTTAGTTTAAAGCTGCTCTCAATTTCCTAGACAGTTCTGATTTACTAAGATATTTACTAGGCAATTTTTCTCTGCACACCCCACAAATATGCAAGAGGTGATTTGAATGCTTACTAGGTCTCTGGTGCCACCTTCACACAGCATTTGATCCTGCACTGTTTACTCAGAGAAAACTTCCCTGAGCAGGATCAAGCTGGGGGGGGGGGTCTGAATTGAGCCAAAGTCTTGAGCAAGAGGGAGCAGTCTTGATCTCACATGGGTGTTACACCACTGTGGTTCCAGATTTACCCCAATGAAAGAAAATGAAGCCCACAGCCTTTTATCTTTGCACATTGGGTAGCTGCCAGCCTGAAATCTGTGGTCATTCCTTACTTCTGCTCTGGAGAAAAAAGAAGGAATTCACACCACCTGTGTTCACACCTTTGAAGAGTTCAGTCTCACTGCTGCTTGGAATTGGAGGCCCCTCACTTTTGTGATCTTGGATTTACTTTAGAGAGCCGTGGAGGCTGCTTGGTTTGGACGATCATGCTGGGAGGCAGCTAAGTGTTTGTTACAATAAGCTGAAATTAATTGCTTTTTATCATAAAGGAGCAAGAAGCAGAATTTGCATCACAAATTTACAAACCCATGATAGCAATGTGCAATTGTAAAACAGTAACTCTTGTCACCTGAGCCTCATCAGAGCACTGCATGCAGTTATTCTGCTTGAGCAAGCCTGAGAAGTAGGCTGTAATTAAGCTCCCCCATTTTACTGAAGGAAAAACCAAAGCACAGAATGGTTAGAGGGACCCAACGTACCTCAGGACTGGCAGAAAACCTGGGGCTTCAACCCAGGTAGCCAGAGTCTTAGTTCACTGTGCAGACAAGTTGCCAACGTCCCCTTCTGAACTCCCTAACAAGCCTCTTTTTTGTGAGCCACAGTGTAAAAATGCTCAGTGGCCCTGCAGTGAAGCGAGAGGTGCAATTCAATTGCTGGCTTCTACCTAAATCATAAGCTATGAGAGAATGAAACTATGTTCTAAGAGAATACCTCCAGCACTTTGTGGGAACCAATGAACACTCTGACTTACTTCCACCATGGTTAGCTAAGGTCGCATGTTTGTTACCCTGGATGTGGTCACCAAAGGCCAAGAGTCCTATGAGTTTCTTATAACCGATGTCCCAGGCACAGCGCAAGTAGAAACAGATGCAGTAGTTCACTGATGGTGCCTGCTAGGCAGTCTGAAAGGAGCATCTTTTCTAGGTCTGTGGAGGATTGAAGACGACTGATGAAAAAAGAGAAGTAGTGTGCCACATGCTGTGTGTATCCAATGTGCTGAAGAACACTTGAGAATTTGGGGGGACGACTCAAGGTTCAAAAGCTAAGCAATGATGGATGTTGCAGGCTCAATTTTCAAACATGGGTGCCTTAATTTACACACCAAAATACGTGCGCCTGATTGCAGATTTCAGAGATTGAAATGATGAGTTAAGTGATTTAATAGGGATGTGCTTACCCTGCATTAGATGCCCATGCTTGAAAATGGGGTTAGAAACAGCCTGTCAGCATGGCTGAGTGTTTCAGTTGTGTGTGTCCAAGTGACAGCAGATAAAATTAATTGAGACTTGTGCCTGCTTAGTCACAGCTCTGTCCTACCATGATATTCTAATGGAAAGATCAGCATTTTTTGATCCCAAAGGGGAATCCTGCGTAGTCCTTGTTGGCAGGAAAAAAGGGCATTGTCAATGGAGGTTTTAACACCAGGGAAGATCTGCAGAGGGAGTGGGGAGGAAATGGACTTCTCCATCACCACTCTCATCCTCTTTGCCCTTCCAGTCCATCAATGATATTTGTTTTCAATGCTGAGCATAAACTCTACTTCACAGAGCCCAGGCTTCCTGAATCTCAGTACCTGACGGGGAGGTTTATGCTGCCTAGAGCTAGTTGAGAATTTTTTGTTGGAATGATTTTCTGAACAAAACCACTATTTCTGCAAAATCAAAATTTCACTGTGGGGAAATTTTAATTTTGCCAATTTTACATTAGGACAATTGCACTGAAATATCTTCTTGTGAGTCTGATGGAGCTGAACTACAACACCCATAAGAAGGAGAAATGCAGTTGAGGATTTTAATGAACGGATGCAAGATCTTTTTAAAGTCAGTGACAACAGCATCTTACAAATGGCCTGAAATTAATGCAAGTTCCAAAGGGGAAGCTGTGTTAATCTATTTAATTAATGCAATGGCTTCTGGAGCCAAGTGGTAAAAACACAGGTGTCAAGACTTGCTGGTTCCAACATTTTCCTGGGCTAGTAAGTGATATCTTACATTACTGAAGGATCTTGAAGGGCTTTAAAAATATGATATGCAGCAAAACCAAAGCGCAGCCATCTCTGAAGCAAAGGGCAGCAAACAACCCATGTAAAGGATCTTGCACCGTCCACAGTGTGAAGAGGGGGAAACTCTTGGCCAAAGACACTAGGGTAAACCCCTGAAACTAATAAAAACCTCATACATGTTTAAAAGTCCAAGGAAGGACAGACAGGAGTTCATTTGTTAAGACCCACACACACTAATTTGCTTGGTGCTCTCTTTCCCCATAAAATAGTGGGAGAATTCAACCCTGGTATAAACAGGGGTGATACTGCTGATTTCCTTGGGTTTGTGTTTGCTTATGCAAAAGCTGAATTTGGCCTGCTGGAGCTACTAAATCTCATTCTTAGGTCACCTAATACTTATTTGTCTACACCTGGTGGATGCCTTTAGCCTAAAGAACATCAGAGTGCAATGGACTTGCAGGATCCCATAACTGTGTAGCCAACCATGCTTGCTGACACTGTTCTAAAAGTTGGCTCATTGTTACCTCCTCAAAGGAGAGAAAATGGACCCTAAAGATTTTAATACTTTCCCTTTCTTGCCCCTTCTGCTGTAGGTCAGCCAAAGCATGGAGAATTCTTCCCACGTCGTTAGTCTTCATACCATCACAAACTCCAGACCAGAGTGCCAGCCACAGGTTCTGCACCCTATCATCCCCGTCCTGCTAAGCGTTCTCTTCTTGGCCTGCCTCGTTCTGAACGGCACCAGCCTCTGGATATTCTGGTTCCGTATCAAGCGCTGGAATTCTGGCATGATCCTCCAATTCAACCTCGCCTTAACGGACGCCCTCCTTCTTCCCGTTGTGCCTCTGATGGTTGTCTATTTCAGCCTGGGCAACAGTTGGCCATTTGGTCAGTTCCTCTGCCAGCTCAAAGTCTTTCTTCTCAGCACTCACTTGTACGGCAGCATCTACTTCCTGATGCTCATAAGCGTTCACAGGTATTTTGCTGTCGTTCACTACAGCACCAGGACCCTTTGGAAGAAGAAGTCCTTCCTGAAGAAGCTCAGCGGGTTCATCTGGCTGGGGCTGGGCATCCAAGGGCTGCCCTTGTTCATCGTCCTCAAGACTTCATTACTCAGTGGCTCTGTGAAGTGTCTGAGTATCCATCAGTCAGAGCTGACCTCTCTTTACCTGTATTACAACATGTTCATAGTGACGGTCTGCTTCCTTCTCCCCTTTGGCATCTCCTTGACCTGCTATGCTCTGCTTGGAGCTGCCATCGCTAAAATGAGCAGCACAAGCCTCCGTGGGCGGGTCATGAAGACTAAGTCCCTACAAATGATAATGGTGTCCCTGGCTATCTTTGCCATCTGCTTTGTGCCACTGCATGTGTGCAGGACAGTGGGGGTGATTGTGAAGTTTTACAACATATCCTGTGAGCTCCTGCACCGGGTGGAAATTGCCTATTATGCCACGTGGGTTTTCACCATGGTGAACTGCTGTCTCAATCCCTTGATCTACAACTTTGCGAATGAGAAGTTTAATGAGTCCTTTTTAAAATCCTTCAAGAGATTCCCATTCTCCAAGTGAGCTGGCAGGATGCAGGGCCCATATTAGCACCTCAAGGGGGACCAGTCAGATGTGTCAATTCTAGGACTCAGCATTTTAGCAGAGCCAGAACTGGGCTCATCAGAGTTTGGAGTCAGCAAAAGCATCTCTAAAGGCATCTCCCCTGCAATAACAGTGGGGATGATTCCAGTTCATGTACAAACTTCCAAGCAAGATTTAATCTGGCTGGCTTAGGCACCAGGGAAGTGAAGCCATGACAGTGCCCACTTCAGTGTGTGCTGTGCAAGGCCCCCTTGAACTCTGGGTAATTGCTCTTTGGGATAGCCGATGTTGAAGGACACGCTGTTGCAACTTCAGTGCTCAAGCTAGTTAGACTAACACCTGCTCAGGTATGTCTGCATGAGCTGGAATCAGTCCCATGATTGCACTGTAGATATACCTTGATTCCCAGGGTGCTGGGTGCCAATTCGGCTCCTGGCATAATTTAGAGCAACCTTAGGACTGCTCTGTGGTCTGCTGGCTGCAATGAACCCCAAGGAGTCATTCCTGCAGTGCAGGGGTAATTAAAATGCTTCCCCTGGTCAGACCCCACCTAAACTGACAGATGTAAGGGGAACTCCTCTAGATCTGCCAACTGTTTTTCCTTTGTGCTCCTGGAATTGCACAGCTCAGCCAGAGAGGCTGAGTGGCATTCACAATCTGGATGTAAGTCTGTAAACCCCAAGAAAATGTCTCAGTAAACCCAGTGAAAAATCTCATTTCTGCAAAGGAGCAAAATATTTTGAGCCCCTGCCTTCCATGCAAATCATAATGCCGTTTCTAACCAAGAGAAAAAATGTCTCTCAAGGTGACAAGCAACTCATGGTGCAGGACTGATGGGCTTGTGAACTGAATGCCAAATCATGAAGGAAAACGAACCTTCTTCCTGATAGACATCCTACCCAACTTCATGTCGCTGTCTAAAGAATCTAGATGCCAGTTGCATTCCTACAACACAATGGCCAGAGGAAATATTGTGTTTATAATGTTTCCATAGCACCTAGCACAATGGCCTTTACCTGATACCACAATTGACCTTTACGTGCTACCACAATATAAATGTTAATATTTTTATTACTTTCTCATAGCTAATTACTTGATTACACTTGTGGTTTGTTATGAAAATGTTCAAGAGACCAGTTAACCAAACTTAGCCAAATTTATCATCTAACCACCAAACAGTAAAATACAAAAAGGAGACTCACATACACTCCTTCTGAAGTGCAATTTTATTTTGCGGGATGTTCACTTCACCCACAAAGTGTGCTTCCGAAATATGCATTGAAGCTAGCTGTAATTCTTATATGGTTTTACAAGTTACAAAACTCTCTTTAGGTCACTAAAATCCAGTCCCCCTGTTTGTAATGATTCTTTAACATGATGTTTTCTTCTTATCTCTGTTTTGGATCCTGCATCCGGTCGCCAAAGGTTGTGTTCACACAGCCCTCTTATTTCAAAACAACAGAGGTTGTTTTGAAATAAGATTTAGGCTGTTCACACGATGCACAGTTGTTTCGAAACAAGTTAAACCCCATGCGGGGACAAAACAACATTGTTTCGAAATGATTGTTTCGAAACAACGCCATGCGAACATGTTGTTTCAAAACAACGGTGACTTGTTTCGAAATAACTGTTGCCTGAGCCTGCTATTTCGCTTTGAGCTTTTTTCCTTAATTCGAATTAACAAACTGTTAATTCGAATGAAGTTATTTCGAAATAAGGCTTTATTTCGATACGGTTGTTTCGAAACAACCGTATCGAAATAACCCCGTGTGTGAACACAGCCAAAGACAGCACCAGTACTGAGACAAATGTATCTCGATTTAGACAGATTTAGTGTTTGCCAGAGGAAAGATGACTTCAGCTGGATACTTAGCATGAGCGAACAAGAGCCAGCAAAATATCGTTCAGGTATAAAGCATTCTGAGAACATTTATATGTAATATGTAATGCATATTAATAACATGTGCAATATGTATAACAGATACATATTGACTATCATAATAAATAAGGGACTCCTGAATTCTATTCCTGTCTTTGCCCCTAACTTCCTGATGCCTTGGGCATCTTCTCTGAGCCTTCACACAGAAGAACAGCAACATCCTTGGAAGAAAGGTGCTAGAGAAGTACAAGATCTAGACCAGTGGTTCCCAACCTGGGATCTGACGTGTTCTGGGGGTCCATGGCACTTTTCCCTGCCAGGGCCAGAACCCAGCTGTGGCCCCAATGCTCCCCACCAGGCTGGATCCCAATGGGAGTTGGGGTCGGTGCCACCAGCCGCCGATGCTGGCAGTGGCTCAGCTCCGCTCCCCTCTAGGGGCTGACTGGGGACCATTGCAGCGGTGCCGCTGCTCGCTGGCCTGGTGGCTCAGCTCTGCTCCACTGCAGGGGCTGGCTGGGGGGGGGGCCACAGCTGCAGCAGCCCTGCTCCCCAGCATGGAGAAGGGGATGGGGCCATAACCATGGTGGCCCCAGGGCCATGGCTGCAGGAGCTCTGCTTGCTGGCTGGTCCAGGCAGCGCTGCCAGAGCAACGCGGGCTGGATTCTGCCAATGCACAAGCCAGATGCTTCCTCCAGTAGTGCTGCCACTGCATAGTGGGACAAAGGCACCCCAGTTGTGGTTGGGGTGGCCTCAAAAGTTTTCCCACTTAAAAAGGGGTCCCCAACCTTGAAAACGTTGGGAACTACTGATCTAGACAGTTACCAACATCCCTGCTTTTATCTCCCCCTTCTTCCCCACTTCCCAGCTCTTCATTTCATAGAATCTGGAAGGGACCATAAGGTCATTGAGTCCAGTTCCCTGCACTCATGGCAGGACCAAGTACCCTCTTCCCTGACAGGGGTTTGTCTAATGTGCTCTTAAACATGTCTAACACACTCCCTAATAACTCGTTTCAGTGGTTAATTACCCTGCCAACTAATCTGAAGTATTTCAATGCAACTTCTACCAACATCATTCTAATGACTTGTGCGGCTTCAATGTCCAAGGTGGATCTGGAGCCGTCTTCTGAGAATGCTGCTAATCCAGCTGTGCTGCAGAGAGACCTTGCCCCTCTGCTGCCTGCAGCTTTATCAGCCAGAGAAGAAACCAGGATTTAGTCCAGTGGGCCAGCCTGGAAAAACAAGTGTATCTTGATAGCCCACTACAGAATTTGTAACAGGATTTTAGCGCTATTCTCAAACAAACACCTTCATCCAGGAGCGTCAGGGAGAAAAAGACAGCACCCTGTGTAACATGGGATATTTGTCCAGTTCCAACTATTGGTGGCCATTTGCTGACACAACTGAAGGAGGACAGACAAGATGAGCTGCTATTTGCTGTTTGAAACCCAGGAATGTCACCCCAGTGGAAACTACAAATTATCAGGTGTATACTTGGGTGTAGACTGCTTGCTTGAACTGGGGCAAATTCCCAGTGTAGACAAGATGTAGGACTCTGCAATAGCTGTGTTTAGACAATGGTAACTAACATGGTCATGTACTGAGTGCAGTTAGCATCATGGGCCCTACATTATGTTCGGGCAGGTCTTAAATTCTTACAGCGTATTTCTCAGAGCTCCAGGCCATGTGGCTACGGCCAGCCTGGGAGATGCCAGGTGCGAGGTTTCTGTGCACCAAAGGGCTAGGATTCCTTATTTTGAAAGGAAACCAAGGTCCATTCTGCACTACAAAAATTCTCAACTGCAGTGTCCAAGCTATTGGATGTTTTTAAAATCTCAAAATCAGTTGCACTGTATCATTGCAATTTTGTTTGGCCAAGAACTAGGCATTCAAACCATAACCCTTGCAGTGGGAGAAAGCAGAAAGCATGAGCGACGTCCGAAAAGTTCAGTGAAATACACAGCATGCTTCTGCGTGACATCAGTTGAGAGCCTTTGGAGCCACTCTACATGGCGAGGTGGTACAGAATTCTGCAAGGTGAGGAGTGTGGAAACCTGGAGATGAAATTGAGCATCAAGTCCCTAATTTTGCCTATCTGGCAAACTTACATTGCTATGACAACAAGTGCCCGGATTACCCAGATCCAAGTGCCACCGCAGCTCTTTTCTATTTCATATTAATGTCCATAAGTTGCAATTACAATGGCAGAGTTCCTTGTCGCCTCCTATCTGGCATTGATGTATGGAGCTAAGACCCTCCCTTTGTGAGTACCTCTCCCCTAGACCAGACCACTGTGTCTTTCCCCTGCTAAGGGGTTGTTTCTCTCCTCGACTAGCTCTACCCCTTCATCAAGTGCTCTTGCCCTGGCTGTAACCCAATTCCACCCAGCGTTGGTCTCCTGAAACATAGAGATCAGGCCTACAGTGTCACTGTTCTCCCGTTGACTTATTTCCACTCATGGCGATGGAGCCTAGAGCCTGGCCTCCAACTCTTGCTGTCAGGTTAGACTAGAAGAAGAATATGACACTAAAAAGTCACCTTGTCCACCTATGCTAAGAACTCTCCTTGGCATGGTTGCCAGTCATCAGCAGACTTAGCACATTAGCATGGACACTGGGAAATCACAGCCTTAAAACTTGCCACTAAGGTCTTATTTGGATGCAGTCATTGGGAAGGGACACCACTTCTACAGTCTTTGAGCCAGGCTGGGTTACATGGGTGCAAATCAGGAGTGACTCTACTGCAGTCAGTCAAGAGACCCTTGATTTACACTGGTGGAAGAGCAATCCCTCTGGCCATTTAGTGTGTAACAGGATTCATGCTGCTCTCCTTTGACCCTGCGAACAGCTGCTAAGCTAGAAATATAGCTAGTCAGGAAATGAGAGCAGTTTCCTTAGAAAACTGTGACTTTTTATAGAAAATCTGAAAACTTTCAGCCAAAAAGTTTTGCCAAAAGCTCAATGTTTTCTGCAAAAAGCTGATATCTTGCAAAAAACTTCACTGCCAGAAACCCTGTTTTTCTTTAAAAAGAGAAAATCAATGGAAAAAAATTCCTCCACCACCCAGTTAGATACATCATGAATGGGAAGCAGAATTCAATTACAAATCAAACACAGTTGGTAGCAAACTGCAGACCAATAAAGAAGTCCTTCACTTCGACTCCTTACTTACATTTTTCAGCGATTGCATGTGGGAGGAAGGACATCTTGTGAACAACTGAGGAATAACATCCAGAGAGCAGACATGTTAGTCCAGTTCAGCAAAGAGAGTGCCACGGGACACCTTGTTCATTTTGAGTAACAACATGCATTACGGGAATATCTTCAACATGCTGACTTGGCTACAGACATATGAGCACAATGATTTTTTAAATTTGTTTTGCTGTGGTTCTGTCCACAATGGTGACATATTGAAATGTATAAGACCTTGCTGTCCTGTATTTGCTTTGTCTATAACAATGTCTATTTACCTAGATACTTAGATGATGATTGGTGGGTGACTCCTGTTTATGAGACATTATAACTATGTCCTGGACTAAAATGCCAAGGAGTTTATTATTACCACATTAACAGGAAGCAACCTTGAATTGCAATGAAATGTGCTATCCCGGCTCCCAGCACTATGTTGACAACCCTGATCTCTACTCAAAGCTTGTTAGTCAAACAAAAAAATAGAAATTGGTTTAAAAAAATCAAGAGTTCATAGCAACTTATTTTAGATTCTTTTCACTTCTTTCCTGGTGTTGGAGCATGTAGCAGACTTTTTTTCAAATATATCTCTGCAATCACAAGAAACAGAAATTGCATTTTTTTCCCATGCAAACTGTGGTGTCACATTGACTCCAGGAGCTGTGGCTTTTCAAAAATGCCAGGTATCATGAGACTTCACATAAAATCATGTGAGCTGGCGAGACGCTCTTCTTACCCTGATACTGGGAGGAAAGGAGATCGAGTTTAAAAAACACAATGCCTAATTTGTAGCATCTCTCAGTGAGCCCAGACACATCTTCTGTTGTTCCCCATTTAGCCATAGGATCGGACATGTTTCAGTGAGGAAAATATGAAGTTAGAAGGAAAGCTGATATGGCGAAATGGCTGCATCAGAGATGGTGGCACCCCAGTAGCCACATGAGAATGTGAATATAGCTGGGTGGCCCTATTCAAGGATCACTGCTGCAGCCAGCCAACTTGTTTAGTGAGATAGCCTCTTGAAAAACAGGAGACTCTGGGCCTGGCAGATTATCAGACTGTTAAGAAAGGGTCAGATGATTCCTATAAAGAACTGAGAGAGCTCAACTGAAAAAGGATTTGTAGGAAGCGGATGAACTCTGATAATAAGTGGAGAAGAGATGCAATGAGTGGTCTTGGGCCCCCTGCAGCGGTTAGGGGAATAGCTTCATTTTGCAGTTACTTTGTGTGTCTTTTGTTGGAAGAGTAAACCGCACTGAAGTAAGGAAGGAAGCAAGCAAGGAAGCAACAGACTCTGGGCATGGCATTTAATCTATCCTGGATTGAGGGAACAGGCCAGCAGCCTGACAGAGAAACTTAGAAAGCAGACGGTTATCAGGCACAACAGTGGAGAATCAGTCCTAGAAATGGAAGGGACCTTGAAAGTTCATCAAGTCCAGCTCCCTGAGTTGAGGCAAGACCGAGTAAACGTGAACCATCCCTGAGAGGCGTTTGTCCTGCCTAGATCAGCCGTGAACAAAGGCTGTAGTAGGGAAGACTCAAGCTGTGATCTATAGCAAGTATGTTGGTGGTCTCATTCCAATTCCCCCTCAACATGGGGCTGCGTTACAGACCCAAAACCGCCAGACCAGGCTGGTCTCTGTGGTAAGAGCTGCTATGGAAAAGTCAGGGACTGAATGGGCAGGACAGTCTGTCTACCTGCCCCAAGGGGACCCTTCAAGGCAGGGTTGAAGGCCTTCAGCAAAACAGTGTGGAGGACTCTCGAGCTATTTCTGTCTGTCGTCTACCTGCTCTGAGGTTAAATAGAGGACCTTGGTCCATAAAACACATGACTATGATGTTATGTCACCGATATCACTTACATGAAAAACAGGTAACACAAGCAGAACAAGGGCAGCTGGAGAGCTATTTGTCTAAAAGAATCTAACATTTAAACATATTTCTAAAACACACCAACAGTGTAAACAAAGCGAAGTCCAAAGAGTGGCTTAATGCAATCCTCGAGAAGCGATAGTGGCTCTGTTTGCATTCTGCACTAATTGAACCCTATTCCTAGTGATAATGTGCAGATCCGACAGGGGGAGGGTATCGCCAAGTGAGAGGAAAACATTCATGCTGGGATTTCTTTTAATATATGTTGCGGCAAAGGAAAGACAAAGCAGGCAGTGACCTGCCCTGAAGGCCTGACTCCTCTCTCACCAGTTTTACAGCCATGTCAGAGAGAAAAGACTCAAGGCCGGAGAGGAAACTGTTATAGGGTATGTCCACACAGGCTTCTTATTTCAAAACAACAGCGGTTGTTTCAAAATAAGAAGCGGCATGTCCACACGACGCACTGTTATTTCAAAACCATTGAACCTCGCATCTAATCAAAATAGCCATTGTTTCGAAACAACGTTCGGACACGTTGTTTCGAAACAACATGTCTAAATGGCCTTGTTTCGAAATAACCATTTTGAAACAATGGCTATTTCGAAAGCGGGCTTTCCCTTAATTCGAATTAACAAACTGTTAATTCAAATTAACTTATTTCAGAATAGGTTATTTTGAAATAATGTATGTGTGGACATAGCCATAGTGAGGCAGTGGGAACTCTCCAAGTATGTAAAATAGACACTAGCTGGGAAAGAAAAGTAGCTCCAATCCTTGGAGTTTTGCAAAGGTTGACATCTCAGCTATCCGTTAATGATGACGCAGAATTTTCTAGTGCTCTTTTAGAGCGGAGTACATTCATCTGACTGCCACCCTACTGATAACACGCAGGATGTCCCTCCATTGTCTCTACCAAGGGAGGGAGCATGCTCTAGTGACTAAAGGCCAGGATTTGGAGTCAGGACTCATGGGCTATGTCTACACTAGCAAATTAGTCCAGCTTAAGGAGGCTTAATCCAGAGCAATTTGGTCCCCGTCTACACTAGGCTTTGCCTAGTTCAAACTAAAAATCTTTTTAGTTTGCACTAAGCACAGCTTAGTTTGAACTAGTTAGTTTGGACAGTAGTTCGAACTTAACACTTAGTTCAAACTTAGTTTGAACTTTTAGTTCGAACTAGCACAATGTAGTCATGCTAGCTCAAACTAAATAAATTCAAACTAAGCAGTTAATTCAAATTAACCACATTTTGTAGTTCGAACTAACTTTTAGTTCGATCTAGCTGCACTTTGTTTAGTTTGAACTAAAAAGTTAGTTCAAACTAAAAAAAAGCACGGCTAGTTTGAACTAAAAAAATAGTTTGAACTAAAATACCATGGTTAGTTTGAACTAACTCCGAACTGCTTAATTGGGACTAAGCAAGTCCAAACTAAGCAGTTAGATGTAGACATAGCCAAGGTGTCTTCTCAGCTCTGCCAAAGGCTTCCATGGGCAAGTTATTTAACTGTTCTGTGCCTCAGTTTCCCTAGTTGCAAACTGGTGCCGCCCACTTCCCAGTGGCCCAGTGAGGCTTAATAAATGTTTGTAAAGTACTTCGAGGTCGATGGGGTGATGAAAGAGCAAAGTAAAATTAGTGTGATGTATCATTCTCAATTAAAGGCCTTGGGGGAAGAGGCAGATAAAGGGAAGAGGAAGCCTTTTTGGTAACAGGAATTAAAGCTTTAATCCAGGTCAACCTAATCTCTGGGACTTCACAAGGCAAATCTTTTCACAACTAGAGGGAGAAATTCCACTTGGACCATTAAAATAATTACACACATGAGCCAAGTGGCAAGTAAGATTGAGCAAAAATTCCCTAACAAACAGTTTCATTGGTCATTGTACCTCCTTAATATTTCTAGGCGCCTTGGCACTTGGGCTTTTTGAACCATTATATTGTATATTCTTGATTTTTCAAACCCTTGATTTATAACCACCATTAACTTCCCAGCTTTCAAATGCTTTGTTTTAAAAATAACTTAATTGTTTAATGGTATTGTTAGATATTCTTGGTCTAGTTACAACCTTGACACTGACTTAACTAGTAAATTTGTTTTGTTTGGGAATTTCCTGAGGGTGGGTGGGTTTGTTTGTTTGGTTTTTGGGGGGTGTTTTAAGACAACTTTTGATAACACTGATGGGTAAATATGTGATGTAGTTGCTAGAGTTTGCAACAGAGAGAAAAAGCAAATTTTATATGCCTCCGAAGTGTCTCTCTGAAAACCTGATAAACTCCCTTGATGTTCTGTCAAAGCCAGTATTAGGAGACCTTAAAATGTTAACACAAGAGGTATTTATTTTGTTTAGCAATTCACTGGATTTGTATTATCCCTGTTATTAAGTATCTGTCAAGAAAATAGGCATTACAGAAATGAGTGTAGCGTTGATACTAAACACTGTGGGAATCTAGTCAGTGTTCATGAACTTTACAAGAGTCTCTAGCACTCATAAACTCTGCAGGCAAGCATGTGGATTCTTCTGAAGACTTTAAGAAGTCTTTGCACTTTTTAAAATCCAGACAATATATTCTGCTGTCTTATATGTGCACTTTATTAAGTCTGCAGTCTGTGGTTGCAAGCATCCTAAATGCTATCAGATGGGTTGCAGCATTTACAAATGCTAGATTTTTTTTTTAAAAAGAATCCAGCATAAGCCTACCGGATTTTGCAAAATAATGGAAGGCAGCCGTTCTCATCCAGGACAATGGTATAAAGCCAAATGCGGCCACCTCATTTTTCAGATCACGCCTGGTGCATGTATACAAAGAAAGAAACCAGGAAAATATCCAGGAAGAAAAATCTGTATTTTGAACAATTAGATCTCACCAGGGCATCATCTGATTACCTCGAACTTCCCCCAGATTGTTTGCCACAAGCCTACACAGGAGGCTGTTCAAACAAACGGGGTTACACCTAGCAAAACCAGAAAGGACTCAGCCTCCTGTAGTTTAAGCCCAAATTAATCTCTCCTCCCCACCCGCCCATAAGAGTGCTCCTAATGGGTTAGCCCAATGGTCCTTCTTACTCAGTATCCTTTTTTCTGACTGTGGCCAGCACCAAATCCTTCTAAGGTAACGAACAAAAAAGGGCAATTATCAAGTGATCCAGCTTCTGGCAGCCAGAAGCTAAGGAACACGCAGAGCATGGGGTTGTGTCCCTGACCATCCTGCCTAATAGCCACTGATGGCCCTGTTCTCCATCGGAGAGAAGATGGACAGTCAAATGCTGCAGGCTCTGGGGGTTACAGGAGAAGGGGAAATTGAGGTGGTTTCAAGGAGGTGGTAAAAGGGTGAGGTTTCTGGATGAGGTTACTCTCAGTGACAAGGAGCAGGAGTTAAGAAAAGAAGTGTCACCTACGTCCTATGAGGGTTGGCACCATCGTCTGGGTAGTACGGCAGGGGGGTGTATAATGGGGATCTGGTTCTTAGTGGATGGGGCTAAGGGAAGGGGCTTCAGGATGTTGTGGGACTTCCTGGAGGAGACTTTAGTGGTTACTGGAGAGGTGTGCGCATGATGTTGCACAGAGAATAACAACATGAGGACAAGTCTTGCCCTGTAATCCATGCATGCAAAGCTGCCTTCAGGCCACGGGTGCCTGGCAATCCAGGAGTCTTTGTGCTATCTGTGCCACCACCCATGCTACTCCTACAGCTGTCTTCCCATCCCCACATCCAGAAGGTCCTGGGTTCAATTCCCAGGGGGTTGGACTCGAGGTCCCTTCCAGCCCTATGATTTGATTGATTGATCCCTACCCCAGCTACAGGCTGTGAACAGGACGTCCCTTTGGCAGCCAGCACAACTTAGAGCAGCTAGGTTTTTGCTGCACAACCTGGTGTCTATACGTGGTCAATTCCAATTTGCTGTGCTGTACAACCATGTGAGCATTAGTGAGTTTTGGAAAATTTTGATGCACAGGTACCATACTGGGCAATGAGAGCCCCCGGAGTGATGTGGGGCCAGGGCTTGGATTTTTTTACGAACAGTGCATTTTGGGATGTCTTCTGTCCCACACAGAGATCAGGGATTTAGAACTACTTTATTCCAGCATGTAGACATAACTAAGAGGTCCAGCCTACATGATATGTCACTGTATTTGAAGCCACTTGTAGCCCAACATTTTATATTACAAAAGTCCTCACAAGCTGTGTTGGAATAAGTCCTAAAACATAAAACAGATAAATGTTTCGTAAATAATGTAAAGTCCTATCCACATAGGCTGCCAAGTTTTATGATGGGAACTAGCCATGTGCACAGACTTGCCCAGGAATGCGGGGGGTGAAGATGGTGCAAAGGTGACTTAAAAGCACCTCTTCTCCCACCCAAAACACTGACATGTGCTGTGTACTCCTCACCTATGGTTCCAGCCTCAGGGAGCTGACAGACTAGCCTAGACGCTCTGGGGTGACTTGATGGGAAAGAAGCCAGTGAGCAATGCAGAGTTGAAATGGGGAGGGAGGCTCTGCTCCAGCGCTGACTCTCTTTTTCCCATTCTCATTCTGATCCTTAGGAGCCACAAGCGTTCTTGCTGTTTCTTTTCACTTCTGAATCCCCTTCTGACCCTAGGTGGAACAGCCTTGCCTGCCAGCGATCACCAAGGGAAGTAAGTAAACAAACTCATGTAAATACAGGGGACAGATGGGGAGTTTCTGAAACTCAAGTTAACATCAGGCAGAATTAATCCGCCTCTCCTGTAAATCTGACTTTTTTTTTTTTTGAAAGACCTGATGAGAATTCAGTGTAATGCTCTTTCCCCCCCACCTCTGGAAGCTTCGAGTTATCATCTCCCTGGGTGCATAATATCTCCTGCTGCCACAGTGCTGCACATCTTAGCCGGCTCCAGCTAACCAAGTAGAAATGAGCCTGATCTGTATTTGGCTGGGAGACCAGTTTCTGCAAGTGGTTTTATTGAGGCACCACAAGCGGCTCTTTCCCTGCACTCAGCAGTGCCAAGGGCCTTGCACTGTTAGAGAAGCTGTCTTGTAAAACTGGAGCAGGGGAGGAGGGTGGCTTGTTTTGCAAAGGGCAAAACTAGGAGTGACTCAGTCTTGGTGCCTCTTTACTTGGTGCCTGGGAACAGGGTTCCCATTCAGAGATGTGTTTGGCCCATGCTTAATTCTCCCCTTTTGTCATGCAGGTTCCCAGGACACATCCTGCAACACAACTACCTGAATAATGATATTCAACACCCCTAAAAATCCCCTTTGCACTTTTACTGTGGCCTTTGCTTCCTGTCCTAAACTCTTTGTAGGATGCTGTGCAGCTGTTAAACAAACTGCCCCATGGGAAACAACTGGGATTTTCTCCCATGAAAGCTCAGGCAATAAATAAATTTGTTAGTCCTTAAGTGCCACAGAACTCCTTGTTTGTTTTGCTGAACTAGATCGACATAGCTCCCCTTTGGAACTGAGTCCAGAATGACTGAAGCTCAGCCATCACATAGCCCTGCTGAATCTCAGGCTGTGTTTCTGGAGACTTTCAACAATCGACCAAAGCATCTGTAGGTGTGGGAGGCAGGGCCGGCCCTACTGTGAGGCAAGAGACAGACATGGCTTCTGGTGACAGTTCTTAGGGGGCCTAGCTCCCCGGAAGATCAGGCCGGCTCCCGTCTCTTCAACTCTTTCCTAGCAGCTCAGGCCCCGTTAGTCAACCTGCAGCTTAAGTCATGTAGGCAGAGTGCACTTTAAATCCCTCTGCAGGCAGATGCTGGAGATTTAGGCACTTTGGAAAACCATTTTCAACCTCCATGAATGAGCTAGAGAGGGCACCAAATCAAAATTTGGCTCAAGACGCCCCAGCCCCTTGAGCCAGCCCTGGTGGGAGGCAAGGGGGAATTTCAGCCAATCACATGGGCAAGAACTGGGCCCGTCTCCCCTGCAGAATTAAGTCAACTTCAGCTGAGTCGCTGTATGGCCACTGCACTAATGAAAGCAGCAGTTCACGTCCACACTTTTGCTTTCTTTTGGTGGTGCACGTCCTCACCAAGAGCACTCCGACCAACCAAAGTGGAGCATTGTGGGGCACTGGCAGGTGGATCCTGGGACTGACAGCCCCAGCTGCAATCAAGGGGCTCACAGTTGGCTCCCACAGCCCATGCTGTTATTGCTGGGGCGGAGGGTCTCCAGCTGTGAGACCCATGCAGCTGTAATGTAGGCAATGCAGTGTCTACGATTGCCCTAAGTACATCAGCTGAAGCACTGTGCCTCTCACAGAGGTAGAGGTATTAGGTCAGCAATATGGGCGACTTACGGCAGCAGGAGCACCACTGTAGTGTAGACGCTGACATAAGCTGCCTTACATTGAGCTAACTCTGCAGTGTAGACCAGCGTAGGTTCAGTACCGTAGGCCAGATCATAGAGGCCCATTAGGAAAGTGGCCACCCAGGCCTCAGGTATTTGCTGATTTCAATGGATGGGACCTACTTAAACAGACACCCTTTTATTGCTGGTTTTCATTCCCAGAGCAGGGACCACCTTTTTGTTGTATATGTATGGTGCCTACCATAATGGGTCCTGGTCTATAGCAGGGACGTCTTGGTACTACCAGAATAGAAATAAGCAGTGGTACCAAAATACAACCCTTTTATCAAAGCTTTTGCGGTTTTCCCCCATCATGGGCAGGGGAGCAAAGAAATGTGACTTTTTGCTTAAAGGATTTTGAGAAACGAATCTGTGTTGGGCCTTTGGCGCTCCTGGCAACCTGCACTCTCCTATCATGAATGGGAGAGATTAGCTGAAGGAAACTGAGGAAATCCTGGTCTCTTGTAAGGTTCTGGATGGAACAATCCATAGACACAAACATGGCCATTATTTTTTCATCACTTATTTTTCTAGGCCAATTGTGCCCCACGCACATTTCTCTTGACACAAAAGGTAATGAGGCTGTTGAGACACATCTTCCTGAGACTTTGGCTGCAGAGGTGTCTGAGGAATTGAAAATACCCTGGCAGCAGATGAGCTGGGCTGCAGGCGGGGCTGTTTTATGAATTGATGTTGTGTTTAGTAGCTATTTATTTAAACTCATTAAACCGTGACTTCTCCTTCTCACGGGTATTTTTCTCTCCTCCAGTCTGACAACCTCCTGAATGTAGGTCAGGTTCATCGTCTCATTGGGAAAGGCAAGGCCGAGGAGATGAGATTTTAAAAACCTGCAATAAGGCCCCTGGGGCAGAGTATGGAAGAGGGGAGGAGAGATGGGAATCTGGATGGCATGTGGTGAAAAAGATCTGGGGTGTGGAGTCCAGAAAATGACGCTGGGGAGAGGAGGAGGTTGCTGGTCTGTTCAGTCTATCGATTCTATGACTTGGTGTTTTTCTTCCAGCATTTGAGGCCTCGGCAGATCCTGGCCCCCTGACTCGGTGGGCCGATGAAACTGACAGCAAGATTCAGATCATCTTTGCAGCTGTTGTATATACACCAAGAAAAAAAAACCATCTATTCTCAATGCCAGCCCAGGAGTACATCTACACAGGAGCCATAGGTCAACTTAAGGAAGCTTAAGTCAACATACAGACCCCCTGCAGCCACACTGGGCTATTAAGTCGACTTAAATTCTTCCTCAAGTCAACTTAATAACACCACCTCTTAAGGTCGATTTAAGCATTACATCAACCTTATTATGTTAACTTAGGCCAGTTTAGATGGGGAATAGCCCTTAAGTCAACTTAATTGGCCTCCAGCCCTCTTCTCAGCTCCTATCCACCAGGAGGGTCAACCAAGCACCTGCCACTGTGGATGCAGGCAGTCAACAGGAGTTTTCAGGGTGGACGCTTTAAGTCGACCTGACTTACCAGAGCCTCCAGTGTAGACATACCCCAGAAGATACCCCTCCAGATCTGGCTGTCTCTCTCCTTGGAACAGTGTCAACACGTGGCGGGTGCTGCTTGAGGCACACGTACACCCAGCCAGCCACCAACACTTGTAGGACCAATGGAGAGGAGACACTGGGGCAGACCATGAGAACAGGGTGACCCTTCTCTTAAGGACATGTGATCTCTCTAGTGAGGGTCTGAGAGCCTCGTGCTCTAGAGACATGAAATATTTTACAGTCTCAGGTAAAAAATCCCTATGCTGAGGGAGCTGCTTCACCCATATTTGATTATTGCAGGCCTTTTTCCAAATTTTGTTAGCCTCTTTGGGCTGGATTCTGAGCCAGGCCTCCTTGGCATTCCCTGCAACCATATGATTATGCTTCCAGTCTTGTCTATGGTGTGTCCATTGCTCTGGGACTGATAAAGAAAAGCAGCACATGGCACTTAAGCTTACACTTCTCCCAGAACCTCTTGTGGCTCCCTGGAGCAGGGAACAAAACTGACCCCTTCACCTTAGCAGATCTGCTTTTGAGCCCTCGTAATCCCAGGGGTTAACACCCAGTTTGCAGTTCAAAGGATGTTCTGACCTGCAAATGGGTCCACCCAACAGGGTTTTGCACCAGGAGTTTGCAGAAGAGTCCTGAGTTGATCTCTGGTGCTGCAACATTTGTCACTATGTGAAGAACTGATGTCATGATGTGGCAATAGCATCAGGCAATGACACAGCATCAGCACGAGAAATAAGCATCATGGGAAGAAGCAGATTGAATCTGCAGAGCACTGAAACATGGAGCCTTCAAGATCTAAAAGCCAGACACGTGTCCTGTTGTGTATGTTGTGTCCTGCCTAGCGTGTCTTCGCTAACAGAGCTGGAGTATCATGGGATAGCTTAGTCGCCTCTGTCATGCCTAAGAGTGGAAGAATAAACTCAGCCTCGGTGTGTTTGCATCTCCCTGTGTTCAGGTCTTCTGATTTCCCTCTGAGTGCAAGCAAATTCCAAGTATCCAAACATAACATGTCCTTGTCATTCCTGTTGCTGGTGGCCCTCATGTTTGGCTCCTACATAAAATCAAATCTCATGCCTCTGTGCCCTGCCTCTTCCTGGGGCTATACCATAGTCTCACAATTAACTCCTGTTCCTTTGCCAGCTCTTGCAGGCTTATTTATAGGGAAATAAGGAGAGGGCCAATCAGAGAACAGATAGAATTAGAGCAGCCATGATTCTGGGAAAAGCTGGCCACCCACTGGAAATTAGGCTCTGTCTTATCTTGCCTTCTTCTCTTGTATAGAAGTGCACCGGCACCATTTCTTTGATCTTCCCTGCACTGTCCCTCCTCTGCTTATGTGAAGTGAAATGATTACATAGGGCTTTTCTATGGCTGCAAACATGCAATGTGGGGGGCTCGCTGGCGTCTTTCGAACACTAACCCTGTGGAAGAGCTCCAGGGGGGTATCTGTGTCCATCTAGTCCAGCAAAACAAACAGGGAATCCTGTGGCACTTTTAAAGACTAGCAAATTTCTTTTCTGCATGCTCTCTAGAAACTTACGGAGAGCTGTAAATCCTCAGGGAGTGTATCTAGTGGGCCAGGGGAGAGGAGAGGGCTGAATTCTGCAGAAGGCTGGGGGGGACAGTACAGCAGACAGGAGTTTGCTGCTCACTGGGGTTCTGCTTCGGAGTAAAGGGATAACAGCTTTGCCTGTCTATTTAAGAGACAGGAGACCTGGGGCAGGCATCCCTGTGCAGTTCCAGCCCCCCGGGAAGGGGTCAGGTGATTGCTATAAAGGCCTGAGAGAACACCATGGTCAGGGCCAGCAGGATGGAGACTGTCTCTCTATCCTTCCTTCAGGACCCCAAGGGGAAATGACTCAGGCAGCTGTAGGCCAGGGTGGGCTAAGGAGCTGTTTTCATGTTTTGTCTAAGTTTTACATTTGCCTGGAAGAAGACTGTGGGCATGGCAATGACTCCAAGGCTGGGAGACAGGCCAGCTCTCTGCATGTGGAGGCAGTTAATTTTCTCCCTGCCTCCCTGGAACTAAGGGGAAACTGAGGCAGCAGCTCACCTGAAGCCAGACCAGATAAGGTGGCCCTGTGAAAACTGATAGTTGGCAGGACTTTTTGAGAAATCCTGCTTGAAAGGGTTCTTTGGCCATGAAATGGTGGGACAGATGTTAAAGACAGGACCTCTTGATGGCTGGAGCCCTAGAGAAGTGAGGGATACCCCTGAAAACCAGGAGATACAAATGCAGAGAAATGGTTGCCAGGGTGGAGTCACATGGGGGGAGATGGGTACAGCTTGGTAATGAAACTGTGTGAGTCCTGGGAACTTGAAGTAAGCTGAGTTGTGGTGGGGCAGGTTCTGTCCAACCCAGCCCAGGAACACGAGGGATGGGTTGGACCAAGTCTAAATACACCTGTTGAGAAAGTGTACGAAACAAACTGTGAGCAAGAGTGCTTGAGAGTGACAAAGCTTTGTATGGAAGCCATGAAGCTGGAAATTTAACTGTGGTGACTGCCTTAAAAAGGAAAATACTGGACCCTTGGGAGAGTATAAACTGTAGAAGTTGCCCTCAGCTGGGTAAGGATGTGAGCAGGAAATGTGTAACAGGGTGGCCTACCCATGAAGGGAACAGCCAGCCCTGTTCAGATTATCAGATCCACCTGAGAAGAGGGTCAGGTGATCCCTATGGTGGATTGAAAGTGCTCAGTAGGGTGCAAGCTGCTTGAGGGAGGTGGGTGTTTGCAGTAAGCTGTGGAGACAGAGGGACTGAAAAGTAGAGGAGAAAAAGCTTCTGGAAGGTGTAGTCTAAGGTGAGCTGAAGATTTGTTTCTTGTATTTGCTCTTTTGCCTGTATTTTACATTTAGAGAAGAAACCAGTGCTATGAAAAGACTTGGTGTGGTACTGTGCCCTTCATGGGCTGGGAGTATAGGCCAACAGCAGAGTATTGTGAAGGTCTCATTCATTCCTAGTATGGGGCACCTCTCCAAAAATGGATTGACATCCTTATGGCAGCTGTAGCAATGACTTGCTTGGGCAAGTGATGTTAAGAGAAAAATGTGCTTCTCTATTGTGATTTGATGCAGTGTGTTTTGCCATTCAGAGGAAAATAACCCCACAATGTCTGCCTGTAACCCTTGTTTCATCCTCTGCTTCCCAACAGCTGCTGTTCTCCCCATCTAATGCTGTATGTGCTTCTCTCCCCTGCCTCAGTCCATGTTCTCCCTTCCCCTTCGCCTACTTGCCTTCTCTTTCCTCTAGATGTCCTGCCCAGCCATCTGGTTCCTACACACCCTTGGACTTGCTTTTCTTCTTCTCCTTTGGGCCTTGTTCTCCTGCTGATGGTCAGCTTCATTCCTAGGGATAGCTGTGGTCCCAAGGCCAGTCTTTGGGAACTTCCTCACCTGTGGCAATTCTCATGAATGCCTGCCACTGCCTTTCCAGTTCTAGTTTTTACAGTCTTCCAAATCTTTCTTGGCAAATAAGAGCCTAGATAGCTGTAGGAGAAGCTGGACACAGTGACACCATGGCCTGGTCTCCCAAAGAGAAGTTAAGTGCCTAACATACTCTTTGAGACTCTGGGTGCATGTGGCCAGCTAACTCTACTGGCCAACACTGAGTGCTCAGCTGCCCAGGATCAGACCAGCTGTTGAAAGCTGAACAGTTGTGAATTAAAATTCAGTGTGTTTTTAAAATGTCCATCAACCTCAGAAGAGGGGATCTAAATCAAACTTGTGGTGGTGCCACATGGCCATCTCCTGATGGCCAGATCTTCCTCTGCTTTTTCATCAAAGGTTTTCTGTCATCTTAGTGGCAAATCTAGGGCAGAAGCATGCAAATTACACTTGTCATTAACACCATGGAGCTCACCACGCCCTGGAGTGGCAGGGAGAACAGGTTTCATGCCCTTATGCCCGATCAGAAGCTGCTCATAGGGAAGCTTCTTCTGTTTACCAGAATCGTGGAAACTGGCCAGTGAGGTTAGTTTTGAGGAATGTGCTTAGAGGACTTTGTGAGGATTCTCTCTGTAATCTGCTCCTCCAGTTGTCTGAAGGGCCCTGGGTTTCACTCAAGAGCTTTGAGGTGTAGGGATTGCATTAGAGTAGCATCTCAAATGCTGTCTTTAAATTTGCCCACTTTATTTTTCTTGGCTTGGAAGATGTGGCTCTAGCACCCAAATTGCTCAGACCTCCTCACCAGAGCATAGTTTCAAGAAATGGTGGATTGAGTTGGGGAAAATGTAGGTTTATCACCCTATTCTAGACCTGAAATATCTATGGGGCTGATGCTGGGACACAATATTGTCATATTGATCTGAATTTCTGTGTGTTGCTCTGTGGGTTTCATTTCCACTTCTTGCACCATTCCCTCCTCAGCAGCTCTCTGCTTGGTGAAAAAACAACAAGGAGTTGTGTGGCACTTTAAGACTAACAGATTTATTTTTTGCATGAGCTTTTGTGGGAGAAGATCCCACTTCCTCAGATGCTTTGAAGATGGGTGAACTTACAGAAAGGAATGAAACCTCTGCTTGGTGCCAAACTGAGCCCCACAGACTTCCATGCTCTCAAAACTTGTTCACCCTGCCTAGTTTTTCTAGAAAAAAGCAGGGTTTGAATTGTGAGGAACACAAATATTTCAGAATAATTCCCCAGGTGGGCACTCTAGTTTGGAATAAGAGTAGAATAACTATGCTGGTCAATGTCCCCCTGTGGACAAGCCCTCAATCATGTCTATGACACAATGTCCAGGAAAAAATGGGATTTTTGGCCTTGCTGATGAGGTGGATATTGTTGCTCTCCTTAGCCTAGTAAAAACTTACTTCTAGCAGTCTAGTAGGCAGCCCATGGGAATGGGTTGAAACCATGACAATCTCATGATGAAAAGCTGGGCCTGGAAATTCTTGTTCTGTTCTGGACTCTGCCACATGCTTCTTAGGCAAGTAACTTGGCTTTTTGTGCCTTGGTTTCCCCAGATGCAGAATGGGAATCATTAGATTTCCTACTTGCAAAGGATAAGACACAATCCATTAATGTCTGTAAATGAGTTATGATCCATGGAAGGAAGGTGCTCTAGATGCACGGCGCTTTCTTTTGTGAAAGATGTCTCCTACAAGAGGAATAAGCCTTGGGATGGCTCTGAGAAGAGAATAGGAAGCTTTAATGAAGCTGTTTTAATGTTAATGACTTTAAGGTTGCAGGACTGAAACAAGCTGTTTTGATTCAGTGTGGAAAAATGGGTAAGAAGGTGAGAATGTAAAGAGGGGAAATCACTTTTAGTAATGGGGAGCCACACCAAACATCTATTCAGACCTAATTTAATGGTGTCGAATTTGCATATGAATTCCAACTCTACAGCTTCGTGTTGGTCTCTTGTTTTAAAGTGTTTCAGCTGAAGCCCTGGAACTGTCTCGTGTTCCCCAGAATGTGCAGGGAGGCGCATATGTTCCCCTCTTACTGGCTTTTGAATGTCACCATTCTTGGCATCTGATTTGTGGCCATTTCTTCTTTTGTGCAGAGAATGCCGGTTGCTTCTAATGTCACTGAGCTGCAACAAGCCACGCTTTCTCTGCCCTAAATAATTTCTCCAGGCAAGATTTGGTTGTGAGGTCATGCAAAGTGGCCATTAGTCCACAGTAACACACAGCAGTTGGCTCAGGAAGACAAGTTGATTCTGTTAACAGCAGAAATTGCTTTGAAAGTGTAGTGATCTAATTAGTCTGATCTCACAGTGTGAATCTTTGCAGGAGACTGAGTTGTGGTGCTGAACTCCATCAGGGGAGAGGCTTTTATCAGTGAGGAGGTTAAATTTAAAAATAGCCAGAGGAGGAAATTATAATCCTTGTATTTAGCAGGGAGGGTGGGTTATTGTCAGCCCCATAGAGGCAGATGCTGAGCCTTGCAGAAGCCACAGGGCTAGCAGCAGCATTTGTTCAGTCGTGTCCCCTGCCCTTAGGGGATGGGAGGGTTCCCGGTCAAGTCTGCTGTGCCAGGCCAAAATCAGTGGTGTGGAAGCTGTATCTCCAAAGTGTTTCCTCCAACTGCTTGCCCCCACCCTAGACTGCCATCCATGTTCCCATTCCCTGTTGTCATGGCTTCCCTGGAGGGCAGGGATAGGGTTGGAAAACCATGAAAAAGTAACTTCCCTGGGTAAGTTAGGCTGCTTGGAGAGAATGAAATGCCCACCCCAGCAACCCACCTACAGCAGCCCTCAGTGCGCTAGTGATGCAGGAGGCTGTGGTCTCCATGGTTTATTCTTGCCTGGGGCAATACCTGTCCCATTACCTAAATTTCCTGGAAATGGAGCTCAGAAATCTTGAAGTATAATGCTTTGCATCACAATTCTTTATATTGTCTCAGGCACCCAGTTGCACACTGTTAAGTGAGCTGTGCAGTTACAGGAATTGAGCATGCAAATGTGGCACGGGAGCAGGCCTAGGGCTGCCAGTCTTGACTAGACAGATTCCTGGAGGCTTCATCACATGACATCACCTTTGATTAAAGTTAATCTTTCATTCCTGGAGACTGCAGGACAGTTGGGGAGGCAGGTGGCCAGCCAGATGTATAAGCACCCAGGGTGGTCAAACCTCTCTGCGCCAGGGTTTCTAGAGGCCCGGAAAGGGCAGCCCTCAATGACCCTGAAGAGTACAGATAAGTCAGAGCTGCTCTGTACGTTATACGCCAATAAATCACCGGATGCAAGTGTGGTGACTTGCAAAGGCTTTTTCTAGTGAAGCACAACTGATGCTGACTGCGCCTACCCACACGGTTGTGGTTAATCAGCAACTGTTTCCATGGGAATCCTCCTGGGAGTGCAGTGGTGGGGTAAACCACATCACAACCATGCCATGTGAAAGGGAAACTGGTCTGAAATACCAAACAGGAGGTTTTCATCTTCTCTCAGGTTTTTTCTGGGTGAAACCAATTTTCTGGGCTGCAGTGTCTTAAAGCTTCTGGCCGTCACATGAGAGAAAAACAGAGAATAGCTTGGGATAGGAGAGGAGTTTGTGATCACTCAGAAACCTCTCCTGCAGTCAGGCAAGTGAAAACAAAGTAGGTCAGTGCAGCTGGTGTAAATCAGTATAGCTTCATGGGGCCCCACCAGGAGTGACAGCAGTTTCTGCCAGCTGAAGAGTTGACCTATTCTTGGATGCTAACCGGGTGAGAGAGACCACTTTTCAGAGGGATCCCGTCTCCCTGACTTGTGTATTACTGGCTTCTAATCCTCTGTCTGCCATTGACTCACTGTGAGACCTTAGCCAACAAGCTTAATGCCTATTTGTGCCTCAGTTTCCCCATCTGTAAAATGGGGCTAATACTTACCTTCCTTTACTGAGCTACTCAAAGGGTAAAGTGCTGTGCCTCTTACAGACATTCATAACCTTGTGCCTGGCTATTTTGTAGCTTCAATAACGAGGCTGACTGGAGCAGGGCTGTGACTGAAATTGTGAGGGGAACATGAACTTGTTCCTCCGCCTTTGTGACAAGCTGAAATTACTGATGATAGTGCTGCCCAAGGAGGATCTGTGTGGGGTAGGATGGCATCCCACACGAGGTATGAGGGGGGAGGAAAGGGCGAAGGGCCAATTACAGGCTACACAAGGGAGAGAGTCAGAGTTCAAGTCCAGCAGGGGGAAATGGTGGACTGGGGATGAAGAAAGGATGGTGGTAGCAAAAGGCCATAAGAGGGACTGTATAGTCTCCTTCTAGAGAGGAAGGGAACTAACTTGAGGTAAAAGGTGCTGAGATCTTGCCTGGGAATAAAAACTCGGCAAGAACCCAACAGCGGTGGAGTCCGCCACTGGAAGCAAAGAAAGCTTCACTGATGAAATGTGGGGGAAGAGCAAAAGATGGGGCCAAAAGGGAACCAAACAGCAATGAAGTTGGAGGAGGATTAGAGCCAACTGGTGGTGGCTAGACAGGGTTCCTGGGCTTGAACCCAGGCAGGGGGCAGGCCTGAGTTTCCCCAGCCACTGGGGAAGTGGTGGATTCTGGCTGATGGAGCAAGAGTCTATGTGCGACAGGATGTCTAGAGAGACTTTGATATTATAGAAACCAGCAGGGACCATGAGAGGTCATCTATGTCTGGTCCCCTGCACTCATGGCAGGACCAAGTATCCACTCAAGCAATCTCTGACAGGTGCTTGACTAACCTGCTCTTAAAAACTTCCAGCGATGGAGTTTCCACAACCTGCCTTGGCAACTTATTGTAGTCGTTAATCACTGGACTATCCTAGAAAAGAGAAGCTCTAGTGACCTGGTGGAGAACCATGCCTTGAAAGATCTCCCAAGTCACAAAGAGGGAATAATCTGTCTTGGACACAGAGATGGGTGAGCAACCAAAGGAAGGAACAAGAGGCTGGTGATGAGCTAATCCCCAGATGTGCTGCAAGAAGGTTGTCCTGGGGGGAGCAGAGAACCCTGTTACAGGCTCATGCAAATCCTTGATTCAGAAGTAAGCACAGCAGGACTGAATAAATATGAACCTGAGAGTTGGCTGGCCATCATTTTCAGGGTCAGACCATGTTGTGTGTTACTGACTATGGTGCTAAGAAAAAGCTTAAAAGCAGAGAACCTCCATGGCAATGACATGAGTGGGCCACCACCCACCCTCCAGCCAAGTCACTAATTGAGTATGAGTGGGTTGAAGCATTTTTGTGCAGATGAAGAATCTCAAGCGAGTTGACCCTACAGGGAGCAGCCATGCTCCATATTAAGAAATTTGGGAGAAGATGTAGCAAAAGCTGACAGGTTGCCAGGTGGGAGTGCACAAAATGAGGACAAGATTACAGAAGCATTTCTGGCCTTGCCCCAGAAAGACGATCAGAGTAGGGGGGTGGGGTAGACCCAACTTGCACCAGCTCCAAGTGGAGGATCCTACTTTCAGATTCTGTGGAGTCAGCTGTGCTGGAGCTCTTAATCACCCCTTCTTGTCAGTCTTGTCCCCTCTTTGCCAGACAGGTAAATGAACAGGTAGCAGCAGCTGTGGTAACCTGGGCCAGAAGGCAGCATAGTGCAAGTTTAGATCCCAATCCCTGTCACAGGTTGAGCTGGACTAGATGGCTGGTGCCATGTGGAGCCCTGATCTTTCCCTTCCACCTCCCTAACCTTACCCCCGTGGGCAGTCAGTGGGGGGGTGGTCACAGCTGTGCATGGAGACTGAAAGACCTTCTGGCTGTGTGTAACCCATGCAATTCAAACAACTGTGATAGTGCTGCAACTTTTAAAAAAAGACACTCTTTGGGTAGGACCTTATTTATGGTACTTCATTTTGTTTAGTCACTCTGACTCTTGTGATTAAAATTTTTAGCATCAGCAAACCTAACTTTCAGCAGTTCCTCAGCATTACAGCAGAGAGCACAGTTGCAGGAGCAGGGATTAAAGTATAATTTGGCAGGCCCCCTTCATGTGCCCCAGCACCTGCCCCCATTAGACCCTTTCTTCCTCAGCCCCATTCCCTAACCTCCCTGCCCCCCCCATCCCCATGCTAGCCTTCCTAGCACCCTATCCCCAACCCTTTCCCTGCCAGCTGCCTGCCTGTCCCCAACCTCACCCCCCTGGGCCCCTTATCCATGTTGTTGATGTGGCCAAGGAGTTGTGCCGAAGGCAGGGAGGCTGCAATGCCAGCAACGGGGGGCTCTGGCTGGAGACTGGGTCTGGGCCACAAGCATAGCCGGGGGCCATCGCAAGTGCTGGGAGAAGGGTTGCCAGGCTCAGCCCAGCCTGCAGCCCCTTCCCTTGGCTGGCCCTGGGGGGAGCGTGCCAGAAAGCTGCGTTCCAGTGCATTCATTTATTTTAGGGCACCCCAGAATGCAGCCTTCTGATGTATTCCCCTATTTTTAGGGGCCCTGGAATGTCACTCCAGTGTTTCCCCCTTTAAGCATGCAGTACTGAAATCTGCTGCACCTGGGGGTATGGGGCACAGTTAGTGAGCCATATTTGAGCAAAGGAGTCCTAGGACAGACAGTCCTAAAAGTCACCTGGCTCTTATCCTGTTGAGTTTGCACCTCTGATCAAAAGATGCATCTCCACAGCAAGGGAAGGTGTGATAGTACTGTGGGGAGGGTATCAATATGATCTTTGATCTGGGACGTATAGATAATGAAGTGGCAGCATAGGCTGGAAGCAGGGCAGCCTAATGTGGATTTAAGGTATGCGCTCAGGTGGCCTGTGCCCTCCCCAAGAACGTCACTGGTGGTTACCCATATTAAGCTAAAGCCACACTAACAAAGGCATGCCTCCCTGTGCTCCCTCCAATCCCATCTTCACTTGCAGCGTCATCCCCAAACTGATCTCAGATGCTAAGCATTGATTTTTACCTAGTGCCTGGCACCCACTGCCCCTTCGGGGAAGCAATATGTCAAAAGCTAGTGAAGATGGAGTTCAGAAATCCAGGTACCCCAAAGAGCTTGAAGTCTGCATGTGCTGGGGGCAGGGAGCATCTGCAGAAGTCTGTCTATCTGAGGCTGTAGAGCGTTCCTAATGCCAGACTTGTAGAGCCGCTTCAGGTTGCCATGCTCTAATCACTGAATCCAGCTTTAGTGATCGTCCAACCATGTTCCATTCCTGCTCTGGGAAGATGCATAAAAATGATGACTGACAGCATGTTGCCTTTGCTGCCTGTGGGTACAGGTCTCTACGCTTTCAGGAAACTTTCCTTGTGTAGCACAGCTACTAGGAAGGAGGAGGGATAATTATTTCTAAAAGATTAAATTACAGGTATTAATTCGAGGGACAAGGCAGGTGAGGTAATGTCTCTAATGGACTAAGCTCTTTTAAGCTTACACAGAGCTCATCTTCAGCTCCAGGAAATAACGCCGCTAAATCCAAGGTGAAGCAGAGGGTTTAGCACCTGTAGTTAACACATTTCAAGGGACCAGTCAAGGAGAAGCAGTCTGTTAACAACTCTCTAATACCCATGAACCAACACTGATTCGACAGCACTGTGTGCAATGGTGGAATTAGGCAATGATTACAAAACACAGCCAATCAGTCTTTGATAGTACCACCCTTGTGTTTAATTTCAGTGTCAAGTGCGACCTTAGGGCTGGTCTGTTATGTATGTTGCTGGCTTGTTGACAACCCAGTGGAGGGGTGCACACTGGAGTGTTTCCCATCGATGTTAACTCCCCTGCTATTCCAACCTAATAAAGCCGCTTCAGTGGGAGGTGTAGGACTCACATTGGTGTAGTTGTTAACATGGTGTCAGTGCAGACTTGCAAGGAGTCCTGTCTTAATTTTTTAAAGAATAACAAACTTTATTGCATGAGCTCTTGTGGGAGAGAACTCCACTTCGGACACTTGAAGATGGGAAATTTTTGTCTGAAATGGTTGAAAGCAGCAAGCAAAACAACTGGTAGTCCATCCCTATAACTGGCAGTGACCTGGACATCTGGATGGTTGCTAATACGCCCCCATTCACAACTCAATTGATTACACCACTGAAATATGGAAAGTGGGCTGTTGCGTGGGAGCTAGGAATGTCCCATGCATTATGTGGGATTGTGCAAAAGTTTTGGGAATCTATTTCTCAAAAATAAACAGTGTGCTCACTGCTGGACAACAATCAAAACACATTTGACTCAGAACTGGGACTGCTATCTGAAACCTAGTTTTCAAAAGCCTAATGATGCAGTTTATGGCAGGGTAAGGAACGCAGCAGGAGTTTTGATCTTGTGTTCTGTGGGCGATCAAATCACTCATCCAGGACATTATCTGTGTGTAGCAAATCCTGCGCCCCATGCAACTGGAAACCTCTAAGGGTAGAGAACATAAAAGAATGGAACAAAGGAGTGTCCTGTTGCAAAAAGAAAGCAGAGCCTAAGGTATTTAGCACTTGAGAATACTTCATTAGATCATAGATTCCACTTTTCTCCAAATTGTTTTCTAACATTTGTTAGTTGGACATATGTTCAGAATTATCTATTCCATGGTCAAGCCTGCCTGAATGTTGTACATATATTTCTTAAATGCTAAACCTATAAGACTTGTTCTTTCTGTAACATTTAAAGTACAAGTGCATTATAGACAGCCTGAGAACTTTGTGGGCGTGAAGTGCTTGTTTATCTAAATCGGAGCCACGTAGGTGGGGGATGAAGGTGGGCTGCCAAAATCAAAGCCACTAAGCAATATTTTCCACTTAAAGGATTATTATGCTTTAGGATCTATGAATATTGTTTGTATTATGGTAGCACTTAATTCCAGTCAAGGAGCAGGACCTGTTGTCTGTTTGTAGAGCACCTTCCTGCCCTCCCCCCAGAGTGCTCACAATTTGCATGACAGATAGGAAGGAACAGAGAAATTTAGCTGGCTGGAAGGAGAAGATGATAAATGCTCCTCCTTTTTAGCAGAAAAGCAGAAGTCAAAGCATCTCCTGCCTGAACAACATGGGAATGACTGAAGCTAGGTGGGATGCATAGTTTGGTAACTCGAGTCAGGGTGGGTGTTCTTGGTCAATAGAGCAGTGAGAAGAAAGCCCAGAGACAAGAGGGGGAAAAAGTACTGTCAGTGGCAGGCTATTTGTGTAGCACTGGTGAAGGAGTCCTACAATTTCAGCTGGTTTTACTGTTACAAGCTGCCAAAGAGGCTGATGGACTTAGCCTGGGCAGCAATATTCAGGGCTAGATTAAATGCTTGTAGTTTAGGACTGGTTTAGCCAGCATGAAATCAATCCTGCTGCAATGAAGGAAGAAAGAGATGACCCACTAGCATTCCCTGCCTTTCCAATCCTAAGTGCCAAGAAAAGCAATCCCAAAGCCAAAGAGCAAAGTGGAGAATTGATTCAAATCTTAGTAAGTTTTTCTCGGACTACATGAGAAGCAGAGCACTCAGTATCGGATTGGAAATGTCAAAGGGAAAGCAGAGAATCTGCTAATGATAAAAGCAGCTGGAAGGCCAAGAACCATGGGGCAGAGATGCAGAAGGCTTGAGAAGGGCTCTATGCACAGGAAGTTTTTTGGATTATCTTCCGTCTTCTGTTGATGAGTCCAGGAGCAGAAACAATAGGGATGAGTTCCTGGAACAGGCTTGCATTTATGCTGCCTGATAAAAGAAATTAAACCTTATCACCACTGGAAAATAGCTTTCCTGTAGGAGACTTCTGCATAGGACTAAGCACAGATGTGTCACTGAACGGGTGACTTTCAAAGCCAAAAATGGCAGATTCCCAGAGACCTCACTCTGTCCTGACCACTAGACTGAAGTCCCTCTCCAGTTATAAAGCAAACCACGGAAAAATCTGTTCTCTCCTCAAATATCTTTTTCTTGGAGGTTATTTAACTTAGAGCCAGGATATGAGCCATGGTTCTCCTGTGATAACTATTGCAGGAAAAAGCAGGAATTTCTGCACCAAAGTCTGTACAATTCTGCTAGAGTAGATCACTGTGGGAGGAGTATCAAATACCAAGGGGTTTTTTGTGTGAGGAAACTCACTTGGCTTTCTCTAACAAGAAATCCCTGTAATACTCCAACTAGTGGGGAGAGAGAGCTAGGTTCACCCAGCTAGAAATAGTTCAGCAACTTTCTTCATCACAGCCCATACAATTTAGGAAACTGAGGGGGAGAATGACAATCATTAACCTGCCACATTTAAAGAGCAAGATCCCACTTGTCCTTATTTCTTTGCTTAAAACAAAAAGAAAAGACCTGATAAGTCAAGTAGGGGAGAGTTGCCTGGGAACAGGAGATATGCAAATTCTCTTCTCCAGCTTACATCAGTTAAAGGAATAGTTTTGATCTCTGAACAGACTGGGGACTGTCTCTGCCTCTTAAAAGGGGGGGGGGGAACTTGCCTAAAAGCAATCCTGTCAGTTTATCATGGGCTTAATTTATCTCTTGCATTGACTATGAGCACAGCAAAGTTACTTTAGATCAGGGCTGGCCAGACTTATGGAACTCAGGAGCCACACAAGTTGATTATTAAACCTTCGAGAGCTGTGCTGAGGCATATAGCAATACAGTATCTATTTTCTTCTTTGTATTTTCATTCTGTTGTGGACTTGCCCTCATGCTCAGGGTTTAACTGATCACCATATTTGGGGTCAGGAAGGAATTTTCCCCCAGGGCAGATTGGCTTAGGCGCTGGGTTTTTTTGCCTTCCTCTATAGCATTGGGCATGGCTCACTTGCTGGTTGATTCTGTATTAGTCTTTAAATCATGACTTGAGGCCTTTAATAGCTCAATTATGGGTTTGAGGTTCATTGTAGGAGTGGGTCAGTGAGGTTTTATGGTGTGCACTGTGCAGGAGGTCAGACTAGATGATCATATTGGTCCCTTCTGATCTTAGTCTGTGGCTTTTTTTGTTCAACATCATGTTTAGAAGGACCTGTAAAAACTCAATTTAATGAGTAAACTGTGTTAGGGCTTATGAGAAAATCTAAACATGCGCTTCTCTCCCTGCCTGGACCATGTTGCCACTTCCCCCCACCCCAGGCACCCTTACCTGGCTGCTCCAGCAGCTGGGCACAGGCTATGGCTCCCCCAATGCTCAGAGCATGCTCAGGGCAGGAGACTTCAAACTCCTAGGCTGGGGCTGCTTTCCTACATTGATTTGCTGATCTGCAAGCTGCAGTTTTTCCACTGAAGAGCCACATGTGGCTCCTGAGCCGCAGTTCGGCCACGCCTGCTCTAGATTGATATAAAATGGAACAGTTTCAGGAGAGAGTGAGGCAACATTGAGCAGGGTAACCAGACACCTGGCAGAAGGAGGACATGTCCTCCTTTTTACATTCACATCCTCTGTCCAGTAGGCATTTTAAAAATACATGATTTTTGTCTAGCTTTTTACTTACAGGGGTTAAAGTATGCTGGAACACCCCAGAATGGCATCCTGGGGCTCACTACTTTTAGGGGAAGCATTCCGGGTGCCCCTGGAAATAGAAAAATGGGCCAAAATGCAGCATTCGGTGCCTCCCCCTGGGCCAGCTGAAGGGGCTGCAGGCTGGAGCAAGCCTGGACACCCCTTCCCAGCAGCTGGGGAGGCCCCACCCCTATCGGGCCCTCATGGCACATGCCCCCTCTTGCCAGCTGGATGGCCAGTGCCATAGTTGTAGCCTCCCAGTGTGGCTGTGACTCCCCAGGGGCCCCTTCCCTGCCGCACCAGTAAGGAGGCCTGGGAAGGGGTTTGAAGGCAGCTAGAAAAAGGGCGCAAGGGGTGGTGTGGGAAGAAGTGGTCAGAATGGTGGGCTGGGGAGGGGGTTTGGGGGTGACATGAAGATAGAGAGTGGGGACATGGGGGGGAAGAGGGATCTAAGGGGGGCACATGTTTGGCAGGCATGCATTCATCAGTCATTACCTATTTTCCATGACATAATATGGTAATGACAGTTATATTAATACTACATTTTTCTCCATGTGTCCTCTAATGTTCTCCTTTCCGAACTTCCTTGTCCTCTTTTCCAGGCTTTGGTATCGGGTAACCCTAGGACTGGGACATCTGGGCTTCCATTCTCCCTCTGGAAACTTGAAAAATTTTGCATTTTTATACCTCACAGTGGCATCTGAAGGATAAATGTGAGAAATTCTCAGGCACTGTACTTAAGGGTTTTCCGTATGCTAAAACTAGAACTAAATTCTTGGCCTTGGCTTACCAACTTGTGTTTCTAACTCAGAGCCATCACACTGTGTGAGCACCCGGGGCACATTCGGACTGGAACACGCCCCTTGCAATTAGCGGCATTTGGCGCTGGTCCTGCAAAACTCAGATTTTAATAGAGCAGCTCTATTGAGCTGCCCCAGGCAAAGCCCATTCACCCCACTGTAGTTACAGCTCTGGTCTAACTTACTAGGTGGCCAGACAATTTACAAACAAGTGGTCCTATGGCACTTATAGTGGTTTTTTTAATTGCATGAGCTTCCATGGGAGAAAATCACAAAACATCTGACCAAGTGGGATTCTCTCCCATGAAAGCTTATGCAATAAAAAAAATTGGTTAGTCTTTAAATGCCACCAGCCTTCTTGTTTGTCTTTATTGAACTAGACTAACATGGCAAAAAGTTAGAGGAAGAAATGTTTCTTCTATTTCCTTGGAGGCTTTGCCCTGGTTTCTGCCCCCCCCCCCCCAAGCTGAGTGTTATACCCAGGTGAGAGAGGTAATTTTGTGTGGTTAATTTTTAGCCATGTGATGAATTTACCCTGTGGTAGGCTCCAGTGCAAAATCTGAAAAGTTTCAAACACATGGGATTCCTAATGATCAATGGATGTTGATTGTGTAAAGCAGTGGAAGAAACTAGTCCTTGCTTGTCCTTCCTCACCAAACAAGTACTATAAGGGGGGGGGTTCACTTCTGACTGTGAAGAAGGTGAGCTGATCTGTTTTCTTACTCATCTCCTGGGAAAATTTATGTGGGATCACAGATTTTTTTCCATTGCAGGAAGGAAACAAACTGTCCTTTGTGCATAGCAAAACTAAAATGTGTTACTCTTCCGTAAACTAGGGGTGATGAAATTTACAAAGGCCACATCGGCATCTGAAAGCTAAATTATTACTAGGGAGATGTAAGCTAGGTACAGTGTAACATGTAACCCGTGAGGGGTGCATGTTTTACCTAAAATGAACAACAGGGTTCCTGCTCTGTCCCTACCCCAACTCTCAGTCTGTGTGGTCCTGACCCTACAAACACTTAAGCAGGATCTAAAGTAAGCTAGAACATGACAGAACGCCATCCCGGGGCCCACTATTTTTAGGGGCTCAGCGTTCCAGGCCCCCCCAAAATAGAAAATGGTGCCAGAAAGCTGTGTTGCAGGGCCCACCATTTAAAAAGAGCAGGCCCTGGAACGCAGCGTTCTGGTTCCAATTTCTATTTTGAGCATCCTGAACCCTGGGCCCCTAAACGTAGCAGGCCTCAGAATGGTGTTCTGCTGCGTCCCAGCAGGCACAGGGCAGGGGAGTTGTTGGGTAGGGCCCCACCCCATGTTCCCAAGCTGGGGCCTGCACCCACTTCCCCCCTCCCAGCCGATCCCAGGCCACGCTGCCACCCCAACTGGGAGCCTGCAGCTTCATCCCCAGCTGTGCTGCTGCCCCAACCCAGGCCTACCACCCCATCTTCCCAGCCGTGCTGCCCGCAGTAAGTACTGCGGCAGCCTGGCTTGTGCCGGGGGTGGGGGGTGGTATTGAGGGCAAGAAATGGATTTTGGGGATGGAAGTGAGTATTGGGGGCTAGGGGTGGATTCTGAGGACAGAGGAATGGCTATTGGGAGCAGTAACTGGGGGTGATTGAAGGGGGCCCAGATGTGCAGGAGGGGGGGCTACCTATGGGGGAAGGGAGCCTGCCCAATTAGCAGGGTTCTGGGGCTTACTAAATTATATTTTAGCCCCTGCACTTGTTGGGAGGCATCCTGTGATTGTAAGGTAAAGGAAATTTCTAGCTTTCACAGTTCTGCACAGAAGCTTGAAAAGATGACCCAAATGCATCCTAAAGGCTCGGAAACCAGAAAGCAAAAAAAGCCAACATTTTCTTTAGACATATGGTTTTGGGGGCTGGGCTCATGGATGATTTTTTTGCATGTTGGGTTGGGCAATGCTGACAGCTATGCTTTTCAGTATTTGTGTTTAGGGAAGTGAATGTATGTGAGTTCGTCTAGCCTCTGATTATGCATAACTTAGTTACCAGTCAGGATACAGCGGTGGATATTGATGGGGAAAATAGCTGTTGGTTGCTAGGCTGCTTTAGTCTTGGTCAGCTGGGCTTCAGTCTGCTCATGTGCCTTGTCTCGGAAATCAGAAAATGCTACCATCCACTCCTTGTGATAGGTCCTTGTTTGTAATTGTTCAAAGTCAAGAATGACTCTAATACTGTTCATCAGTTTCTTAACTGACTGACTTCTCAGACTTAGCTGCCTTAGGGAAAGCTGTACAGTTTTTTCACTTTGTCTCCTCATAGCCAGCTTGATTCACATTTAGCAGAAACTCTGTTCATATTTGTTTTTGGTCTCTTTAGGACTTTGGCTCCTACACTCTGGGGAGGAAGGAAAACAATACCGACACTGTCTTTGCTCTGCTGTTATGAAACGCTTGCTCTGGCCAGACTATTTTTTCATAAAGGGTGCCTAATGTTACCAAGTGTTAACTGATGTCTACATCAAAGGAGGACAGTTCTCATCTGTCCTCAAGCTTGTTTCATAATAGAGCACTCACAGACTGACACTCTCCTTACTTTGATCCAAAGGGGCAGCCATGTTAGTCTAGTTCAGTAGAGCAAACAAGCAAGGAGTCCTGTGGCACTTAAAGACTAATCAAATACATTTATTGCATGAGCTTTTGTGGGAGAAAATCCCACTTCAAAGGATGTGATGAAGTGGGATTTTCTCCCACAAAAGCTCATGCAATAAATGTATTTGATTAGTCTTTTTAAGTGCCAAAGGATGCCTTGTTTGTTTGTTCTTCCTTACTTTGTAATTCATATGAAACAAAGAACAGACAGTGTTGTGGAAGGAGGGAGGAGAGGGAACAACCTTGAACTTCATGTGTGGAAATCTTTGATCAGTAGGGTTTCTCATCTCCGTTCAAGGGGCTGCTTGGCAAACAACTTTGTATTAATGATTCTGGTCCTGCTGAAGCACACTATACAGGTCAGCTCTCTCTAATTCAGGCAAACATTTTCCTAGAATCTGAGGGCAGGTGGGGCCAGAATTCAGGTGTTTTATCCATCTCTAACCAAAAAGTGTGTGAATGTTTTTCATATAAAACAAACAAGGAGTCCTGGGAACTTTTAAAGACTAACAAACTTATTTATTGCATGCGCTTTCATGGGAGAAAATCCTTTTCTCCCATGAAAGTGCATGCAATAAACTTTTAGTCTCAAGTGCCACAAGACTTTTTTTTTTTTTTTTTTTTTTTTTTTTTACTGAACTACTAGTAGACTAACACAGCTGCCCCTTTGGAACTTGTTTTCATATAGAAAATGAGAGCACGCTGAGCCATGCTGCCTGTTTACTGACTGTTTGCCTGGAGGGATGAATTGTAATTGTTTCCTGAATCATGAATCACTGCTTGATCAGCTCTGTCCTCACTTCACTGGTGGAGCAAGGGGATAGCACAGGGGATCCTTGGCTTACACATAACAGCTTACTTTACAAAAAGCCAGCTCCAATATTCAGAAAGTCGCATGGCAGCTGCTTCCTTATGTAACCTTTCTGCCAGGGCAGGCTGGCAGAACAAGGGCTGCCAGGTTCTATATCTAGGGGTTTCCAAGTAATGTCACAGCACCAACCAGCTCAAGCCCTCACCCAGTCTTCTGCAAAATTGTGCACTATTCCCTGGGCACCCTGAAAGGGTAATGCTTCCCCACTTGCAACCATGAGTCTGAGTGTAGTACACACAACTTCTCATAGTAGTAAAAACACAATGTAAAAGGCCAAATAACAGAAATCAGTACAGACTGACAACCCACACTGCATAACAGAACATGCAAGACTCAATGGCAAAACCCATGTTGACTTGGGGAATCGATGCTAATCAGGCCTCCAACATGATCCCACATATCATAACAACAAATGTAAACTCACTAGCAAAATCGGCACGGATCTGGAGTATCAGTGCTAACTAGGCCCCCAACCAACCCTAGGGTATGTAGGGAATGTTCTTCACGCCAGCTGTCCATGGGCACCAACCACTGGTCGGTCACTCCATCCACTAGTACCATCCCTCGGCTCTGCCGGCTCCACCCAATGGTCACTTGCACCACCTAGGAAGCCACTGGCTGCCCTCACCATCTGCTGGCTCTGTCCCCTGGACAGTCCATCTGCTGCTTCTCTTCAGTGACTTCAGTGCAGAAGGAAAGAAGGCTTCCTCTCTAGTGATTTCAGCTCAGAGAGAGTTTGCCTCTCTGTGATTTCAGCTGTTTGCGGTTTAAGAGCTCCTTCCATTAAAACAACAAAAGCCTCAAAAGAAGCCCAGCCAGAGCTATCATTTGACAGTGGGGCCAGGCAAATGCCTCAAGCATAGCTCCAGAAGTAGTTATGCAAACCTTACCCCGTCTTTCCGTTCCAGGCTGTGGCCTCTCTTACAAGTCATTTTTTTTAATGGGATTCAGTGGGGGGATGGCCTTTCTCAGGTGCCGTGTTACCATACTTCCCATGGTGCCCCCCTCCTAAGCTAAACTAGCAAGTCCTGTGCATGGACATGCTAGTTTGATCTAGGTTTCTTGTGTGGACATGTTAGTTCAAATTGATCAAAATGAGTTTGCACCAATTAATTTGAATCTAGCTCAAACTAGCATTAAGTGTAGACATAGCCATATTGACTTCAGATGGGCTTCTGGGATCTCCGTGCTACTTAACATAAGGCCTTCTGATCTCTGGCTTATGTATCCCTGATCGCCACGGGGAAGACGAATGGGATAGTCACGTTTGGGGAAGTTTGGATCCAAATTTTGGAGCTGTCCCTGTCTCTGTGACTGGTGAAATCCTTAATAGGAACAATCCCAAACTTTGAGGGAACTCTGTCAAATCTCTAACATGTCAAAACATCTTCCTGAAATATTCCAGCAGTCACCAAAGACCCAGCTGTGTACCATTCTTTTAACTGGGGAAACACCACCCTGCCAAAAAGGTGTTTGACAATCTTTGGCCATACGGAGGCTCTCACCAATTATTTCACTGAGTGTATTTGTCCACAAGCTAGTGGCATTAGCAACTCCTGGTACCACACGCCATTTGTTTCCTGTGAATAAAACTTCTAATGGGAATTTACTGGTGGCAGGTAAACCAAAAGTGTTGTGCTGAGTTTTGTAACCACCCCCTGCATACCTAACAGGCTCTGTTTTTATTAATGAGTGGTATGCAGGCAACTAGGAGAGCACATTACCTTATTTTCTTCATGCTGCACTTTTGCATTTCTAGTCTTTCCCTGTGAGCAGAGCCAACGGCCATTCTGGTCTCCAATCTTCTGCAGCCTGTAACCGAGGAGGTGCACTTTTTAGTTCATTCTTACTGTTTTTTCTTAAATCTAAAATAAGTAATTTTTAGTCATCCTGGGTCAGCAACACTCCTGCAGTGTTGTGGGAAATTGTAGAACTATGTTCTGTCCAGGCTTTTCTCCTGCTCCCTTTCATATCATGGTGTCTGATTGTCATCTCTCGCTACCTGCCAGCCACTGTCACTTCCACTGGTTCTATTAAGAGCAGCCTACCTCCAGGTTTCCTCTGTGACCTTGGGCAAGATGACTTAGAAAGACCAAGTCCCTTTTTCTAATACTGTGCTGTCTCATGGGCATATTGTGGAGTAAATACAACATATAGTGAATGCTCAGATGCACGGGGGCCATATAAGTATCTTGGAGTGTGTCTATTAGGTATAAAAGACCTGGGGTTGGCCCATATCAGCTGATCTAGGCTTGCAGAGCTAGGGCTGTGGGGCTAAACATTGCCATGTAGGTGCCTGAGCCTTGGGACTCTCCCCTGTGCAGGGTCTCACTGCTCAGCCTATACCCTGCATCTGAATATCTACACAGCAGGTTTACAGCCACAGAGTTTGAGCCTCTCAAACCTAAATCAGCTGATCCAGGACAGCATAGGTTTTTGTCTGACTGCTGTGTAGATGTATCCTTAAGAGTTGGCTGGCTGGAATTTGTGTAGTTCTGTGCCTTATGGGCAGACGTACCTTTCTGGGCATTTTGAGATCCTTGTCTGAAAGCGTTATCATTAGCCAACTGCTAGCTCTGAAAAAGGGTGTGACAGGACAAGTGGCTGGGTGTATGGCTTGTAGATGCAAGTCGGTCTTATTGTCATTGAAAAATATTTTTGCTCGGGGGGGGGGGTAATCCTTCTAGTTTTACAAACAAGGCAGAATTCATCCTCGATGTAATGGTTATGGGGAGGAAATGCCAACTCATACCAATCTGACCTATTGCAACAATCTTATGACTGCTTCCAGGAGGGATCTTGGCATCTCCTGCTAATTACAGAGTTGTCACAAGCCACAGTGATGCACTCACAATACGAATAATGTTCACACTAGATTTCTCTGTTACTGATCTTGTAAAGAGAGGAGAAGAAACTAGCACATGGAAAGCAGATTTGAATCTGTCTCTTGAAGTCAGAGCTCTAAAATGGCACATCTGCTCCATCAGTATTTGCTATGCCAAAAAAGATGACATTAAAGCCTGATCCTTCAAGCTGTCCAATAGGAGAGGACTCTGGCATCCAGCCCCATTGATGTGATGAAGCTCTGCATCAGTTCAAGGACCTACCTGTACAGAACAAATTGCAGGGTCAGAGCCATAGTCAGTCCATGCCCTGCATCAATTAACCACCGCACCTGGCTGAGCTGAGGCTTCAGGAATGAGGTCAAGAAGGAATGGGTCAAGGAGATTCAATTGCCTGCAGGATGAATCACAGATTAAGGGGCTAGATCTACAGAGTCACAGGTCCTAGCCCATCCTTCTGAACCAACACTGGATCATCTTCTTCTCTGTAAAGCCTTAAAGGCTTTATCTAGTCTGCCACTGAACCCCTCCTTCCAACATCCCATCATCAGTCCCTGGGCAAAGTGTTTGGTTATGCCATTAACCTCCCTGGTCAGAGACAGGTACTGCATTTTCCAGCCACTATTCCCTACAAACTCAGCCTCTTTTATCTCACGTGCTGCATCACCTTCTGTTGCTTCAAATATCAAAAGGTCTCTCACCCTAAGTTGCGTGCACACAGTTCCTGTAACCTGTCTTCCTGGGTCATCAGGCCTTCTCAACCTTTTATGGTGCTTGTGCCCGTCTTCCCCACCCTGGCCCTGCTCTTTGCCTTCTCTCTAACCTACCTGTCTTCATTTTAAAGACAAAGCTGAACATGTTGTTCCATGTGTGAGCTAAGCACGGCTCTGCATAGAGGAGATGCTGCCACCGTAGGTCTCTCATTTGATTATCTAGCACTAGTCTATGGCACTGAGCTGGCTCCAATTTCTTAGGTGCCTTGAGTCCAAATTTTGGCTCTACCACGATCCACTGAACTCCAGTGCTGCCTAAACTCATTCAACACCTACATTTCCCTGTCAGGGAGGGACAAAGGCTTTGAACGAGAATTTCCACCCCAAGGGGAGTGCTCAACCACTGAGCCACGGGGTTCCCTTGGCTGCTGAAGCCGTTCCACTGTGGATAAACACCTCAGTCATTGTGTGAGAGAGACGACAACTCTGGAGCCCAATGATTTGGGCTCCTACCTGGATAGCAGGAGACCCCAGGTGTAGTCCCCCTCCTCCAACCAGGCTTTCATGATTTATCCACAGTGGAGCATCTTCACCAGAAGAGACGGAGAGGCCCATAGCAGACTGTCTCCTAGTTCAAGGGTTAGCACGCATTTGTGAAGGGAGACTTGAACTTGTCTTCCCATATTTTTAGCTCAGTGCTTTAACCGCTTTCTGGGCTAAAAGCCATAGTGTAGCAAGGCCCGTCTTCTTCAAATTGTCTTGTGTGGACTGAGGCAAGCATCTTATTCTCCCCAGGAACTTCTTGGGCACAGCTGCTTCTAGCTGTGGATTGTAGACCAGAGATGGGCACTCTAATCCAGCTGAAGGGAAGCACTTATCTCCATGATAGATGCCAGTCCTGGCATCTATCCTCTTCTTTGCATCTCATTAGTTGTTTTAAGCAGCCCCCTGTCTAGCTTGCTGGCTTTTCTGGATCACATTCTCAGGTGCCAGTCTCCTCCCATGAATTTTATGGGGAGCTTAGCCCCTAACTTGGCTCTGTGGGTTGTGCTGTTCCTGTAAATTTTCTAACTGCCACGCTGCTTGGCACTGCAATGCTTACAGCACATTGTGGTTTGGGGCCAGAGAAACTACAGAGCAGATCCTCAGAGGTATTCGGGCACATAACTGTGGCTAGTTCTCTAAACACCTTTTAAGGATCTGAGACTAAGGCTCAGGCTGGTTAACGTTGCCTGGAAAATTTGGTGGAAGTGAACGGGAGTTGCACAAGCCACACAGAGTAGTGTGCGTAACTCCCGTTGACTTTCTAACTTCCCTTCAGCAGGTTGCCTTCACTGGAAAAACCACCCCTTTGGGTGGCTCAGTAGTAAGCTGACTTCTGGATTGAGTTAGCGTGTCTTAACTGACCACTGAGTATTCTGGAAAGATCAATTATTTTAGATGTGGTCTACGTGACTTGCCAAGATCAGATGGGAAGCCTGTGGTGAACAGAGAATTGAACCTAAATCCACTGGACCATTGTTTCTCTCTATGCAGCCTCTTTGCACGGTTTTATAATTGAATCTGAGATCTAATCTGGGGTATTATCATTTCTCTCCTGTGTGTTGTTTCACAAACTCCTTTCACTTCCAGCACTTAACCTCCCACAAAGTATTCCTGTACTTATACATTCTTAACTCTGATCTCATCAAAAATGAACTTCATCCCAAAAGATGACCTTAAAGTGTTGTAGGTCAGAGAAAAAAGTGTTTTCAGCCTGACTTGTGAGGAACTGAATACCTGTCAAGGGAAGCAGGGTGGATGCTGCCAGATGTGAGAGCTGGCTTTGACAGTGGGTGAGTTCATGCATTTGCTAGATAATACAAATTGAGGATGTTTTGCTACAACTGGTGGCTTCTTGCTGTTGCTAGCTTGAGCTCCATGTTTAATGAATATTTTTTTAGTCCTGGAATATTTGCTTTAAGAAATGCATTGATAATATCTGCTGTGTAGCTCATTTTAAAGGTACAAAATAGTCACACAGATAAAGTCTCAAAGTCAAAGAGATAACGACTGAAACTAAGTATTTTAGGTCACTGCCAAATTTACTGACAGGAGCTAGAGCAGCAAAGTTCACCACCAAACCGTAACACGGTGTTTTGCTGCCTGGGGTGCGTTCTGATGGGAATGTGCCCGTTCCCATCAGCAGCATTTAGAGCTGGTGCCGCAAAGCCATCCCCTTAACAGCGCAGTTCTGTTGAGCTGCTTCAGGCCACCTGGGGCTTTCCCCATTGGCCTTGCCATAGTTACAGCTCTGCGCCAACGCTCCCCCAGTAAGGACCGCAATGCAACGAAGATCTCGGTCTGGACCCCACAGTTCCCTTTCACTGTCTTATACCTCCCAAGTGGCAACTGCTGACCGGCGAAAGATGTATTATGAGAGCATTCCATGGAGGCTTGTCCCTTCTTACTGGAAGTTAGCAACTGGAAATCAGTAGCCAGTCCTAGGTAACCAATAATCTGGCCATAGTGCAGCATGGGTTCATGAAGCTCATTTTGGGAACCGCTGGATTACAGCAAAGGAGAAATGAATTGGAAGAGGGGAGACGCTGAAGTTGGAGGATACAAAACTTTCTTGAAAGACTCATCGTATCAGTTCTGCTAAATCAGGGTAGGCCTGCACTAAAACAGGAGAGTAAGCACAGCAATGCAGGTTAGCTGGGACAGGCCAGTAGCTCTGAGAGCAGCCCCCTCTGAGCCCCTAAGTCCATAACTCAGGCAGCTATCGGTCACGTCACCATAGCCTTGCTGTTCTTTTTAGCTTGCTAGCTAAATCGTAGCTAGTGCCCGCATTTCTACCCCAGATGAAAATCATGCCTCCAGCTCCACTGTGGACGTAACATTAGTAAAATAGGGAGAGAGCTAGCGTCCAGGGGCTGTGCCTGCACTAGATGGATTAAAAATAACGCTAAAAGAAGATGACTGCTTACCCATAGGCAGGGGTGTCGGTGGTGCCAGGCTTACTGGGCTTGAGCCCTGAGTCCCGGTGCCAGAGCCCTGCATCCGCCATTGCAGCAACTGTAGTGGTGGCATGCTTAAAGTCATCAGCCCCAAATCCCAGTGCCTGAGTCCTGGCTCTTTCCAGGCCAAGGGTGCTCCTGCCTATAGGGCAATACACCAGGCTAGAACTTCAGTGTCATGACGAGGGTCCCACATCCCTGTTTGATGTATACAGGCACCACCATTCATTGCTGTATCCCCTGTAATAATAGCAAGAACCCATCATGAAACCTCTTGAAAGGCCTGCACTACCGTATGGCTTGGAATGCCACATAAACAGCCTGTTTCTAGCTCCTGAACAGCCATGACAATAGGTTTGTTTAGTCTCTGCTATTGGTTGGTAGAGAGAGACAGAATTCTGTTTTACTGCTATTTCCAGCTTCCTTTGTCTTGAAAAAGCTTGCTGTGACAGGCTGCTGCTCAAATCTGGTCTGGCGTGCTGCTGTCACCCCCAGTTCCTATTCCTGAACCCCAACTTCCTGCACTTTGCCAGGAAACCAGTCAATCCACACAAGCCGCCTGTGTATAATTGGTCCCTAGCAGTAGGTATATGCCCTCTGGCTACTCAAGGGATGGTCCCCAAGTGAGCCCCCTCAGCCCCAGATATCACAAAGGTAACTCCCATCCTACAGAGACAGGAACTCACCCCGAATCTCCATCTCCATAGACACCTGCTTGTGCATTTAACACTGAAAAGGATCATGCTTGGCCTCTGATTCACACCTTCTAAAGTTCACACAGCTTTAGATAAACCAAACACTAGTTTATTGATGTAGGATATGATTGTGCATTATTTACTCTATACTCAATCATGTTAGTAACACAGTCAGAAACAACCACACTCAAATAAAAGATAATAGAAGCACTCTAGTCCAGGGCCACTCTACTGTATTCTCATTCTTTACCCCCAAAACTGGCTCCTGGTGGTATTTAGCCAGCTTAGGCCCGCCTGGCTTGGCATAGGCTCTATATCTTGCAGTTGCTTGTACAATGGAGTTTTTCTGGCCAAAAGCCAACAGCTTTTTTCCTTGTTCAGCCTCCCTTTTCCCCCTCCTTTCTTGAGCTATGCACCTCTCTGGCCTCTGTTTGCTCATAGTTTTTTGGCTGTTTTTTAGATGCTGCTGGAAGAAAATTCTGAGTGACCCCCTCTCCTGAGCCATGTAACCTGCCTCATTTTGGCATGCACACATGATGCTGCATGAAACACGATACCATCTTCTACACAATTACTGTGGTATGAGCATTCATATGATCTCATGCGGTCCCTTCTAGCCCTATGATTTGATTGATTGCCTCACAAGGTTCCTTTATCATAAAATCATACAATCCCAGTGCAAAAACACAGAAAAATCATTGACATCATGCCCAGTTTTACATAGCAGGTGTCACAAGTTGTTATAATGAGGTTGTCTTCTGAAAAGCTCTGCAAAGACTTGATCTACGTGACTTTTTTTTGCCACTATAAGGACATTTAAGTTACGTTCTTAGCTTCAGCAGAGAACTCTAAGGTCTGACCTTAGGCGAGTCACTTAATCTTTTGGTTCATTTTCCTCCTGGTGCATAATATTTACTGTACCTGCCTTGCAGGGGGTCTAGAAGCTAGGTACATAAGGAATGGTGAGTTCCTAGAATGGGAGGCATTTGGAGGACAAAATATTATATTACAATTGAAGGGACCTGGGCCTAATTCTGAGCTCACTGGTACCAGTATATATCAGAAGTAATTCTGCAGAAGGGAGTAGAATTACAGCAAAAAAGCCCAAGGAGTCTAGACTAACACAGCTATCCCTCTGGAAATTGAGTAGAATTACAGCAGTGTGAGATGAGACTTGGTCCCACAGTGTGTACAGAAATAGCCTAGATTGTTAAACACTTTAAGAAAGGAACCTGTCTTTTGGCTTTTTCCATGTAGTACAGCAGCTAGCAGACTTGCAGTGCTTTAATAACAAAATGCAGATAATCACTTTGTTTGTAAGCATTTGGGAACAAGGATTGTCTTTTTTGGGAGAAGTGGGATGGATAGCGCACCCCACAATGGGGATCTAATTTCTGATCAGGTATCAGGTGCTACTGCATTGCAAACAAATAATTAGCACAGCATGTTTGCTATCTTAGAGGTGGACTATTTTTTAGCCTTGGTGGGAATTTAACTTCCCTCACCCTGCCTCCTATACTTGCAGCTGTGTGTCCCAGATATTACCATTCCTATAGCCCACTGTAGCATCACAAGAGTTGACAACAGAGTGAGTTTTGTCTGGTTTTTATCACAACTATGTGCAACCTCACCTGTTTGTTTCTACCTTTCCAGAAACAATTACAAACATAATTTCTTTCAGTTCAGTAGAGAGAGAGTGGGAGGAAACCCTCAATTCACACTTCCTTGCTTTTTCTGATCAACAGTTAGACCTGTTTTTTTCATGCCAGTGTGCTGTGACAACTGTCCAAGTGTGCTGTGAATTGTGTATAAAAGCAATGTAAAACAAACATTGTTTCAGCTTAAATAACATTCTATCCAAGCAAAAGTACTAATCATTAAATTAAAAATGAGGTATTGGTCTTTCAATTATAAAATGTTCACATTTTATAAAACACGTAGACAAAATTGAAGTGATGTCTCCCCCCCCCCCCCCCAGTGGATTTGATGCATGGATTCATTTGATCCTTCTTTACCTTGTATGCATTATGTTGCAAACCTCTCTAGTACAACTGTAACCATAGTAAATGTGACCTTTACGAACAATCAATTCAGCTGAAAAAGTGGGTGTGCCGTGAAATTGTCTCACTGAAGTGAGCTGTCTTACAGAAAAGGTTGGGAACCTTCGAGTTAGACTTCAGACCAGGAATGTTAACTGGTTGACTGCAGGGCTATTTCCATTTCCTGGCTATATCACACATACAGGTATTTGTGAGTGCTGTCTGGAGTTGGCTGTTTGTTGTCCCCACTCTCTAATTCCTGTTTTATCATGCGCTGTACCATGGAATTGCTTGTTTCCAGGTTCCAAAGATGCAGCCATGTTCTCATACAGCAAAACAAACAAGGAGTCTTGTGGCACTTGTTTTAAAGACTAACAGATTGATTTATTGTATGAGCTTTCATGGGAGCAATCCCACTTTGTCAGATGCCTGATATTGTTCACAAAAGCTCATGCGAAAAATAAATTTTTAGTTCTTAAAAGTGCCACAAGACTCTTTTGCTGTACTAGACTAACATGGCTACCCCTTTGGAACGTGGAAACAAATTTATCTATCGCATGAGCTTTCGTGAGCAATATCAGGCGCCTGGTGAAGTAGGATCGCTCCCACAAAAGCTCATGTGATAAACCTGTTTTCAGGTCTCTGCGGCCTCTCTCATCTTGTTGCTTTGGTGGGCTTTGCCCACTGCCCCTGATTCCAGTAGGCTTTCCCCTGTATTGTGAGATTTTTAAATAGCAGTTTTTCAAATACAGAAGATGATTCTGACATTAGGTGTCTGGAATACAGCTGGATTATTTTTGTTCTGTGTGTGAGGTTTTTTGTATCCCCCTTTTGAAGTCACTTTTTAAAAATATTTTTGTTGTTGTTTAAAACCTAACATCACACTTGTAGAATGAAATGCTGAAGAATCCCAAATGCCTTTTTGGTAGGATGCAAGGTATATACAGTAACTTGCAAGAGTTGGGATAACATTCGTAGGCTGGCTTTATTCTAGGGGACTCTTGCTTTATAACAAACACCGTTTGCTGGTACGGAATGACTTCATTTAGCACCCACGTTGTGCAAGGTGGCCTACACCTACCAAAAGATGCTGCTCCAAACACTTACAATCTAAGGCCCTGATCTTGCAAGTTTCAAATGGCTGGACTCTTGCACCAGCAAAGCGTTCCCTGCAGGACCTGGAACATATTGAAGCCAAGACAAAACAGAAGAGAATGGGTAAGTGAAACAAGGTACAGTGGATATAGCTATATCTGTATGTACAGTGGAATTTGGTGTACTCCAAAGGCTAAAACAAAAATCTTCTTAAATATTTCAGCCTGAACAAAGCATCTAGGTTGGAGGCGACTGAGCGATATTTATAGATGGGAAAGAACCTCTTTGGCAACGCGGAGAAATTTTCCCCAGCCTTCTGCCCCTACTTCTGCTATTAACAGTGTTGATGATCTAGAATGGCAGCAAACTGTGGGATTCTCTAATTTTTAAAACATACTGCCAATTTTCAATGTTTCTGGTAACCTGGAGTCTTAAAAGTGCATGTTTGTTATGGGCTATGTGCCCCTATTTCTCTTCCCCTTCCATCTTCATAAGAACGTATGTTACTCCCAGCTGACCTCTGTCTTGGAGTGTAGCCATAGGATGTTTCATCCATTCTGGTATCCCAGCTTCTGCTTAGCTCCACCTCCACTGTAACAAATACCATGGTAATCAAACAAGGAAGTTTCCCAATCAGGGAGTGCTATGAACAATCTCCTTAGCTTGATGCAAAATAGTTCTGACTCATCCGGCATTCATACCATGAGCACATTTAATCTGGAACATGGAGAGAAGATGGCAGCTCCTGGGACATTCTCTACCACAGGAGTGTTGAAACCTCTCTCAATATTTATTGCTGGGTTGGTTTTGATAGAAAAACCCACAGGTTTTTCTGTTTGCATATGGACTGCAGCCTTAAGAAGTGCTGATGCACCTCAAAATACTTGAGGTTCTGAAACTGAGTTCAGACTGGCAAATGCAATGCAAATATTACCATGCAATGCTACTGCTGATGGAGTGGAGTCTAAATCAGGCTTTTATTCAGGGGCTCTTCAAATCCTCACTACTACATACTCACCCACTAATTGTAATGGGTGTGATTCCAATGAAGATGCATTGTGGGGTTGTTTTTTGGACCCATAGCAGTGTACTGTCCTGCTGGCCAAAACACTAATCAGGTTTTGCTTTTGTTGTGGTCAATCTCACTTCCTGGTTCCTGTGCAGTAGCAAACACTTCTGTATCTCATCTGTCTAAAGTTGGTCTATCAAAAAATACTATCTCACCCAGCTCCTCTCTAATCATTTCTCATCATTGGGCTGTCAAAGCACTCGGGGGGGATTGTTGCTTTATAGCTCTCTAATATTTGTCTCTCCATCAGTGGCAGTAAGGGGTAACTTGTGTTTAATTGACAAAGCAAGGTGATAGCATAGAGATGTTAGACCAATGGAACAATGGTAGCTGCCTCTAGACTAGAGGCTAGGTGAGCACAGCATACTCCTGAGTGTTGTAGCTATGTCAACCCAAGTTTTAGGTGTAGACTGGGCTGTAATCACATGACTCCAGTAGCTGGGCCTTTTTTAAAAAAAAAAAAGAGTTGTGTGGCACTTTAAGACCAAAAGATTTTTAAAAAATCACTAGCCCCATGATGAAATTCCAAGAGTTGGCAATGTTAGCTGTTTGAATGGTCTGTACACACATCTGCATGAGCGCAATCTGTGATTTTTGGTTTGTAAACGAACTTATTAAAAAAGGTGCAAGCCCCTGTGTGGATGTTCCTAGTTTGAATTTAAACAGGATTATCCATTCAACTTCAATGGATTAGGCATCGGTTTAAACTAAACTGTGGTAAGCCACCATCATGCTGAAATCATCTACATGGGGTTTGTACCATGTGAGGGGATCTGCAGCCTTCCCCATTTTTGAATCAGGTTGGGGATGGACTAGAGCAGTGCTCGGCTAAGGAGGCCCTGTGTCCCACCGGGTGGGAGTGTATGTTCCTAGTTCAAAAAGGACCCTGGTAGCCCAAGTGAGAGGAGAAAATTGCTGTATGTAGCACCAAGCAGATGCTGAGAGAAGGCTGCTCAAGCAGCAGGGACATGGATTCCCCCTCTTCTTCCAGCTGTGCTGCCAAAGTCCAGGGCAAGACTGACTGAACAAGACAATAAGTGAGGGAGGACAGTTAGTTTGCAACTTGGCAACTGGCTTAATTAGCTGAGATGCTCCAGGCCGGTAGGAAGTGATGTGGCAGTAACTTAATTCAGGGTTACTCTGTAACTGTGGGAGACATTGAGAGACCCCCTGATCTGGAAGTTGGTGGAGTGGGTGAGCTGGGTTCCTTCTATTTCTGCCTTCCTCCCTTTGTATCTTGCATGGTGATGAGCTCTGAAAAAGCAATTGGGGGGGAGACCGAGGCCACAGCCAGGGCTCCTCTGGAAGGCCTAGACTTGCAAAACCTGTAAGATCAGGAGTTGACCATTATGCTAGCTAGTCTCACACACACACAAGTGGTTTTGAACCAACCCCTCCCCTCTATTTTATTCTAGGCATGGACCCTAAACTAAGCTAAGTGTCTGGTTTTAACTTCCAAATGTCATCCAGATGCTTAAAGGTGAATCTGGCAAGCTTGCAATCCTTTCTTAAGAAGCGCTTTTCCCTGACAGCTGTCCTCTTTTACTCCTGTCTGCTCCTAAATCATTTTTTGTTTTTAACAAATCTGCCTCTGGGGCTTTTGAGTCTAAAGATAGCCCTCAGACCATGACCCAAATGTGACTGATGCAGCAGTATCTGCCGCCAGCTGAGAAAAACATCTGAACTTCCCCATTTGTATCAGCCATGACGCAGATGCCTTGGCGGTTGGGGGGGGGGGGAAGCAAATCTCAGAACCTGGGCTACCGAATTTGGGCTTGTGCTGTGGCATTAAGAAAAGCTGTCAGTCTTGCTCAAGCTCTGAAAACTGCTGAGGTGGGATGGGTCTTTGGGCCCAAATGGGAATATCTAGATGGCTATTTGCTAGCACCCTAGCAGGAGCCCCTCTAACTCCAGCCTGCAAATCCAGGGCTTTGATGCAGCTGTTGGTCTCTCTTCCTGATTGCTAAATGTCAGTGTGTTTGAGCAGGCAGCTCCTGTTACAGAAAGCCACACACCACTTGCTGTGGATGGCATCTTTTGGTGCCAGAGGTGGACAAGAGCTCTGGCAACAGCATGTTTTGTCCATCGTTGTCACCTACTGATTTGTATCACTAATAGAAATCTGATAAATGCCTGTTAGCCTGCATTGTGCTTTTTGTTTTTAAACATTAGGCTAGTTCAGTAAAACAAGGGAGTCCTGTGGCACTTCATTACTCTTCAAGTGGCTCAGGACTCCTTGTTTCATTTAAAATGAGAAGACTACAAAATGGCAAGCCTCCTTTCAAACAGGCCTCCATAACTCCTCTTTCCTGGTTGTGAGGTCTGGCACTGCTGCCATGGACCTTGCTCTGCTTTGGTAAGATCGAAAGAAGTGCTGATTTCCTTCTGCTCAGCACGGGTGAGGCCACATTTGCAGTATGGTGTCCAGTACTGGGCCCCTGCTGTGGAAAGGAGGTGGACAAATTGGAGAGAGGCTGGCAGAAGTAAGGAAAACAAACAAATCCTGCGACCCTTTTAAAGACTGACAAATTTATTGCATGAGCTTTCATGGGAGAGAATCCCACCCACTTCATCAGATGCTTGAAGGTGGGGATCTTGCAGAATAACAATAATGTGCAAGTCTTTCAAAGTCCCACCAGACTCCTTGCTAGTTCTTGTTGGACTAGACTTGTCCAAAGGGGTAGCCATGTTAGTCTAGTGTGGAAAGATAAGGAGTCCTGTGGCACCGTTCATCACTGAAAGTGCCACAGGACTTCTTGCTTATAAAAATGATTAGGGAGCTGGAGCACATTAAAGAGGGTGAGGGAAGTGGGGCTTCTTTCGCCTGTGAAAGAGAGCAATGAGGGGGGATTTTTAGCAGCCTTCAACTACTTAATGGGGTACAGCTCCAGTTAGGATGGAGCTAGGCTGTTCTTGGCAGTGGCAGATGACAGAACTAGGAGTAATGGTCACAAGGTGTCGTGAGGGAGGTATAGGGCAGGTATTAGGAAAAAGTTTTCCACTAGGAGGGTGGTGAAGCACTGGAATGGGTTACCTGGTATCTCCATCTTCAGAGGCTTGAAAGATGCAGCTTGACAGAGCTGGTTAGGATGGTTTAGCTGAGGTTGGCCCTGCTCTAAGCAGGGGCCAGACTTGTCCAACCTGTGGCCTGCAGGCCAGAATCCAACCTGCCAAGGACTCTTATCCTGCCCACGGAGCCAGCTCGCACGCTTGTGTGCTGTGCAGCTAAAGAGGCTGGGCACTCCTGCTAAATGACCGCCTGAGGTCCCTTCCTACTCTAAGCTGGCATGGTTCTCTGTGTGAGCCAGAGCTAGGGTTACTAGCTGTCAGGCAAAAAGATGTCTTCCTCCTTATCTTCACATCCACTGCCTGGCAGGCATTTTAAAAGACATGATTTTTGTCTTGCTTTTTGCTTATAAGGCTTAAAGCATGCTGGAATGCCACAGCCTACCTTATTTTTAGGGGAAGCATTCCAAGACCCCAAAAAAAGAGGAATATTCCCTTAATACTACATTTTCTCCCTGCATCCCTCTACTGTCCTCCTTTGTACTTCCCTGTCCTCCCTTTCCAGGCTCTAGTGCATGGCAGCCCTCGCCTGAAACCAAGCCAACAGTAGAACTGATCTTGAAAACACTGTTCAAAGTGTTGCTAGAAAAACAACCAGGAGTTGTGTGGCACTTTAAGACTAACGGATTTATTTTTTGCATGAGCTTTTGTGGGAGAAGATCCCACTTCCTCAGATTCTGTAAGTTCACCCCTCTTTGAAGCATCTGAGGAAGTGGGATCTTTTCCCACAAAAGCTCATGCAAAACATAAATCTGTTAGTCTTAAAGTGCCACACAACTCCTGGCTGTTTTTTTGTTTTGTTTTCCTCCACTGGCCTAGACTAACACAGCTCTCCCTTTTAAAACTGACAGTGTTGCTGTCTTTGGGCATTCCATGTTGTAAGTTCTCCTGCCTTCGAAGCATCTGGTGAAGTGGCATTTGCTCCCCTGAAAGATAAATTGGTTAGTCCTAAAGTGCTACCTGACTCCTTGATTTTTTGGTTTGTTTCTTTGTTTGTTCTTGTTTTGGACTAAACTAACACGCCTCTCCCTTTGGAAATGGACAGAGACTTTACCTCCCCTAATACTGCCTGCTCTCCCCTTTTTGCTGCCCCCCACACTGGGCATAACCTCCCTTCCCTCTAAGCTGTGTGCACACACCCACACAGCTGCTGCAACCCATGCACCCACCACACTAAAGTGCACAAAAAAGTTCACCAGTGCAACTATTTTTGTGCTACTTTAAGAAAGCTGTTTCAAATAAGGCTTTGTAAACTAGACAATCATTTCCCTCGCATCACAATAAAGCTAATCCATTATTTGCTTCGTCTACCTTTGCTTTGTTGCAAGTGCCGGTTTGACCCTCCTCCCTGGCCTGTGCCTAGCTTTGCCCCAGCACTTTTTTGTGCACCCAACCTACACCAAACTAGGGCCCCTCTAACCCTAGAGCTTTGCTTCCAGAGGAGGCTGGTCCTGTTTTCCTCCCCTCCCCGGCTGCTACGAGGTCTGAAGCGCAAATTCCCACGGGGCTAGTCCAGTGCAAACCCCCCGAGCAGTCGTGCTGGTCTTTCCGTGCCCCACGCCTCCTTGCTGAAGCGACGCTGCTTTTCCCCTCTCCAGCCCCGAAGCTTTGAGAAAACACCGCCTCCCTCCCCCTTTTTTCCGGCGACCCTACAATAAACAAGGCGGCTGGCTGGCTGCGGTTTCCGGGGGAGGCGCAGCAGGAGCCCGGCCTCCCCCGGCCATTGCATCAGCGGGCGGGCGGCATAAGAGGCGGCGCGGCCCGCGGGCGGGGAGCTGCCGGGCGGTGAGTGCGGGTTCGGGCCGGTCGCGTCCACACGTGGAGCCGGGGCCGGAGCCGGAGCCGCTCCCGGTCCCGGTCCCGTTCCCACGGGCCGCAGCTGGGACTTCCCAGCGCCTGCAGGCGTCGGGCTCCGCGCCCCTCTGGCGGGAGCTGCATTTTGGGGCTAAACCCAGCAAAGCGCTTAAAAAGTAACTTTTTTGGGCTATTGCATCGCTTTGCCATCAGCCGGCGGGTTTTCTGCTCGCAGCTCCGCCCCGTGGGAAAATGGCAAGAAACTTGAAAGGAGCAAATGGCGCCAAAGGCCGGGTGCAGGAGGAGGAAATAGGGTCCGTGAGAAATAATGGGGGTGAAACCCTGGGGGGAGAAATTAAGGACAGGCTCAGGGTTGGAAGGGACCTCAGGGGCTTGGACGCAGGAGTTTCTGCGTTTGTTTGCCTGCTCTTCTTGTTGGGGCAAAAACAACTCGTGGGGGGCGGAAAAGCAAGTTGCAGCTTGTGCCCAAAGAGAGGGGTTAGGCTGTAAGGTGCCACCGGCATCTCCTTTTCGCCACGGGCAGGCTAACGGCAGCTCCTCTGAATTTCCAAAGGGATAGCCGTGTTAGTCCAGTCCAGCAAAAAAAACAAGGAGTGGTGTGGCATTTTAAGACTAATGTGCCGCACCACTCCTTGTTGGTTTTTCACTGGACTAGACTAACACAGCTATCCCTTTTAAAAGTGGCATTTTAAGACTAACAGATTTATCGCTCCTCCGACATCTACAGGTCGGTGATACCTTGTTCTGGACCGGCACCGATCGTTTGAGTTGGTTTTGTTCTCTCTCTTCAGATCCGTCACCATGTCCGTGTCACACAGCTCCAAGCTGAACAAGGCGGTCCGGGACCAGTACATGCGGCTGCCCCAAGGGGGCATGGTCCTGGTGACTTACGTATGGATCGACGGTAGTGGAGAAGGAGTCCGGTGTAAAACTCGGACCATGGACAGGGAACCGAAGAGTATAAAAGGTAAACTCCCGCCTGTTGGCTGTGTGGAGCAGTCACCCTTTTGTCCTGGAAATGAAGCAAAAATGTAGAAGCCAAGGGTTTAGATGCAAGGTTTGTAATATTGACAGTGTTAGACAAGGCACTACTGTGTATTTGTTTTATTTTGGGGTTAATGCCATGATGTGGAGAAGAGGCCCCTTTTCACTGATCTTTATAAGGGTTGCAGATGTTTTCACCGGGTTACATAAGGCAGCCCTCTGCAGGATGATCAGTTTGCTCATCCATAATCTTTCCTCAAGGGTAGGAGAGGTGACGTTCTTACCTCTAAGAGCAGGGCTCATTTACGTGGGATTTCACTGAAAGTGGCTTGTAATGAGATTTGGCTGGCTGTTGTGGAGACAAACCCAAAGTACAGGGAGGCCAAAGCTCTGATTTACAAGGCACCTTTGTGTCTGGAACAGAGACATTAACTCTGCCTGGCCAGCCTTATTAACTAAAAATGCTGTGAGCTGCTGAAAACTACTGTCTTGTTCGAAGCAACAAAGAATTTAAGGTGAGCTGTGGCTGGATTTTTCTCCCCTTCATGGTGGGTGGTGGGAGTAGCGGCTGCAAGACTGGGCTTAATGTAGATACAGGAGAGTAAAGGGGTCCTTGCTTTCTTTTTGAAGCAGTTTTCAGTGGCATGCTCCTTGGACTCTAAATTAATCCCTGCTTAAGATTCTGGTACCTTTTTAATATGACCAAATTGAGGGATTTTTAATCTGAGAGGTTTCTCCTTTTCCTTTTACCCAGATGTGCCAGAATGGAATTTCGACGGATCCAGTACGGACCAAGCAGAAGGCTCCAACAGCGATATGTTCTTGATACCCGTTAGGATGTTCAGAGACCCCTTCTGTCTGGATCCTAACAAGCTAGTTTTGTGTGAAGTGCTGAAATACAACAGGAAACATGCAGGTGAGGTTCTCGTTGGTCTGTGCTTGCCTAATCTGGCTGTTACCAGAGCCAGTGTGTCACCCAAAAGCCACACCTGCCGAGTGCCACAGGCATCAGCATTTGAGGGCCTCAGAAGTGCTGAGCACCCACAATGAAGTCTAGGCGAGTTTTGGATGTTCATATGCTGATTGGTGACCGAGGTAGAGGTGGTGAATGTTTTTTGCATTTGACCTGGGCATGCAGAACCCGTGGTGCTGGTTATCTGCAAGAACCTGGCTTAGCAGGACGTGGAGCCTACTATGGACTGATCAAAAAGTAGCTAATGTTCTGCTTGCGTCTGTCGGCAGAGGTCCCCACAGGCCTCCTAGACCAGACCAGCACCGAACAAGTATATTGTACCCCTAACTGGGATGATTTAGTGGGAGTGGCCCTGCTTTTCCCAGGGGTTGGACTAGGTGCCCTCATGAGGTCCCTTCCAGCCCTAGTGTTCTGTGAATACAGGTTAAGAGCTCTTGAAGTATCTACTGTCACAAGATGACTAGAGCACAGCATAGTGAACATTTTAAGTCAGAAATGTGGCAGCCAGGGTTTAAAAACATGGGAATGTTTGTAGGTTTAAAATGTATTTTCAGTAAAAACTGATGCATCAGTAAGCACAGCTGGAACCTTAGCTTTGCACCGCATTCATGCGTGCACTTCACTGGTTGCCTCAAGAAAGGAAATCTGCATATTGCGTTTTGCTCCTCTGACTTCAGACACTTTGATCCTCGTACGACATCCCTCATCCTGGCCTATAATTGAGTAGCGTGTCATCTCAGCCCTGGCCTGGACAGGTGCAGAGCAGGAGACTTGTAAAACGCTAGGACTGTCGCATTTCAGTTTTGCGTGAAGTATCGTGGTCCAAATCCTGTCGTCTGGATTCTTTAAAATAACTATTGTACCATCAGTTACTGCTGTACTTTCCTAACAAAGGCTTCCTTTAATCGTTGCCCTTTGAGATACCCATTTAATAACCATGTGCAGGCTTGATGTGGATGGGATGCTCAGTCCTAGGTCTCTACGTGTAAATTATTCATAACTGCAGATTTTGTGCCACCTCCACTGAGAGCTCCAGTCCTTCTGCCCAAGAGCTAAAGCAGTAAATGTCATGGGCAGCTCTGAAAGTTGCAGAATCCATGACATAATCTTATTCTTAAAATGTATCATTGATGGGCTTTAAGCTCTTGTCTCAAAGGGGAGTATGGCATGTTGCTCATAAAACTTGGCACTTAGTGAGTGCTCGGTGAATGCCGATCCCTCCTGACTTTTCTCTTCAGTTGTCCGGCTGTTGAGTCTCTTCATCTTTTTCCCCACCACATAAGACCTTTAAGCATGATCTTGAAAGGAAAATGTCACCATTCTTCTGTCGTGTGCAAATCCTGGCCTGTCTCAGCAGCATTTGAGTTTCTTAAATGAACGTTATCGGTAACGGTAAAATTTATTTGCCTGAAGCCTGCCATTTTCTGTGACCAAGGGAAAGCCTGGTGTTTTGTTTGTCTCTTCTCCCCTTCACCCAGATTATTCCATCCTTGGTCTCACTTGGGCCACAATATCTCTTTTTGACAAAGTCAGGGCTTTTCTGGTGGGCTTCTGTACTCTTCCCATGAGGAAGAAAGCCTGATAGCTTGACTGAGAGCCAGGGCTAGTCTGTAGACGAAACTGAATGCTTGCCAAGAAGGTAAGGGAAAGTGAAGTGGAAAGAGGCCAGGAAAGCTTGGTTTGGGGACCACACAGGGTGGGAAGATGGCCTTGAAATCAAGTACAGTTGTCATCTTCCAATATTACAGCAAATGGTGGTGAGCAGAGAGCATCTTACTGGGGGAGAAGGAAACAACCTTGTGTAACTAGTTGTTTTTTCTTATTCTCCTTCCTGCTGTTGAGTACTTCTTGTGTTGGTCTGAACTGGCCTCTCAACCTGGCTTTTCCACCTCAAGAGAGGCTGGAGGAGAGGCCTATGCTAGGAAAAGCACTATCAATTTCAAGGAAAAGAACCAACACGTGTCTTGCCCAGTAAGAAAGCCCCTAAAGTGATGGACTGAATGAAATGCCAGAGGGTTCCTGTCCCAGGTTAGCTGTTCCATGTCTGACTAAGGAATTTCTTTTCTCTCCAGAAACTAACTTGAGGCACACGTGTAACAAAGTCATGGAAATGGTTAAGGACAGCCACCCTTGGTTTGGAATGGAGCAAGAGTACACGCTGCTGGGGATCAATGGGCACCCATATGGCTGGCCTGAAAATGGGTTCCCAGGTCCACAAGGTAAGGAATGGCTAGACTCTCCTTCCCATCTCCCGTGTGTTCCCAGGTAGCTAGCACGTTATTCTCCAAATGACCGACTCCATGAGGTGCAGCTCCCAGTGACGTCTATGGCAGCTAAAGGCAGTCAGTGCCGAACCCTGGGCAGTTCCTGGTCAGGGCTTCAATCCTACAAGGAGATCTACGTGGTCAGAGTGGGATGCTCTGAGTGAGTGCGGGTGTGTTTTCCTATCCCCATGCAGTTCTCACTGCAGGAGCTATGTCCAAGTCGGTTTTAACTTTATGTGGGAATGAGCAAAGCCAAGCAAAAAGTTCTTGCCTCCTGATTTGTATAGGTTGGTGGATGACCATGGCTGGCTTAATCCAGCTGCTCTTCTCACTTCAAACAGCCCCAGCTCTTTCAGAAGGTGTTGATCCAGCAATGGGCTTCTTGCCCAACTCTCCCTAGCAATTACCATTCTCAGGCAAACAGGTGCAGCTTTCTCCTGAAATTTAATTACAGGCAGCACCATGCCAAGCTTAACTAACAGGTAGTGGTGCACTTGAGCATCATGCACCCTGCAAGTCACGTGGCCTCCAGTGATGCCACTGCCCGGGATTGTGCAGGCTTCTCCGTTCTGGAACTCATTTGTCGAGGATTTGAGAACTTGGCTGGAAAAACCGTGCAGGTGGCTATTAATGTAAAGCCTTGTGGTGCCAAGGCTGGGCCACTCCAGCAGACTCGCCCACCCCCTGAACACCTGGTTCAGCTGCCTAGACTGGATTGTTTGGGAGTAGTGGTCCTAGAGGGTTTCTTAAGTTTCCCCCAAACTGGGACTTAGCCTCAACATCTGTTGTTCTTCAGAGCTTGCACTGCAGAGCTGCGTTTAACTGCCCCTTTGAAGGAGGAAAAGCTGTGGCCTGTTAATGCGGTTTTAGGTCCCAAGCTTGTTACAATAAACACAGGCAACATTAGCTAAGTCAGAACAATCTATAGTGAAGCAGTTCTTTTTGTTTTTTGTTTTTTTTTTTTCCTCCTGCTGCCCCTGCACTTGCAAACCAGAAGATTTACCATTCTCCTGGCAGTCCTAAGCACTAAGGAATTCAGTGTCTCTGGCAGTGGTCCCCAGCTAGTAGATGGTGTTTTTTTTCTGAAGGGCAGTTGCCATTGAAACCTATGAGTGTTGTGCCATCTGCTCGTGAAAGGTTGGAGACCACTGGTCTGTAGCCTAAATGAGGCTTACAGTGGGCCCAGCAAATCTAGGTTTCTGGTCACTGTGGCAACCAGTTTTTGTAGCCTTGTTGCCTAGCTCCACTGCAGAAATGTAACGGAGAAACGCCCTCCGGTGACCAAAAGTAAAATTGCTGGTGTGTAGCTGTGCTCCAATTTTGTCCAACCCTGGCTTACAGGGAAATCAGTACTTCAAGTTTACAGTGGGTGTCCTGGGGAACAGCAAGACACTAGGTGGCCCAGTGTTGGGAACCGATTTCTCAAGCTTCTCACTTCCTAGCTCCTGTTTAATCAGTCCCCTTGTTGACTGTATCCAAAAGCTGCTCCCTCTGAGCTGTTCCATGCATTTTTTCAATGAAGGGACGCTGCTCCCGCCTTGAGCTCGACTTGGTAGGTGACTCGTGTCTTCCCTCTCTTGCCTAGGGCCTTATTACTGCGGAGTTGGAGCAGACAAGGTGTATGGACGAGATATCGTTGAGTCCCACTACAAGGCGTGCCTCTACGCAGGGGTGAAGATCTGTGGCACCAACGCGGAGGTCATGCCATCCCAGGTGTGTATGGAGGGAGTGTTTCCTGTCCAGGTAGCCTTCGCTGAGCCAGGAAGCTGAGGGAGAGTTAGACCGCTTATCTCTGCTGCCTGGCAATGCCCTGAGCGTTCGCTCTGCTGTGCTGTCCTTGAGGATCTGATGCTTCCAGCTCCCCTGCTTCATCCCGGCTATTGCAGCCTCTGACCTCTTGCCAGTACTGAGGAGAGGTGTCTGCCCTGCGTATCAATAACTTCAGCAAAACTATGCGAAAGGGGGAAATGAACTCCTCTCCTGGGGCAGTGTATCGGGAGTGTTTGGCTTCTTAAGCTGAAGGGTGGAAGCAGATGTTTCCCAAGTCACCATGCAGGCTAGATTGCCTCCACACCAGTACAGTCAACCTGGTGTCCACGAGAGGACTTATCCAGCTTCACTGTCTGTATGATTTCCCTCTTCCTCCCAACTAGTATCAACCCTGAGTGGACACTTCTATTTCAGATTGACACAAGTTAATTCCTGATTCCACATGGCAGGGTGGCATCCACTTTAAAAAAGCCAAGGAGTCGTGTGGCACTTAAAAGACTAACAGATTTATTTTTCACGTGAGCTTTCGTGGGTAAGTTCACCCATCTTCGAAGCATCTGACGAAGTGGGATTTTCTCCCACAAAAGCTCATGCGAGAAATAAATGTTAGTCTTTGAGTGCCACACGACTCCTATTTTTCTTTTGCTGGACTAGACTAACGCGGCTACCCCTTTGGAAATTGGCAAGATCCATTTCAAAAGCACCTTAGGACAGTCTGGTGCTGCGACTGTCCCATGTAGACAAGGCTTGATTCTTGGCACATCCATGATGAGTCGTTTGAGGTTATTTTTCTTTCCTGCCCTCCCCTCATCCCTACCATCTATGGAATTGGGCTGATGTTCATTGGCAAGGCTGTGTGCATGGGTAAATCTTACCCTGGCTGTACTGACTCTAGGGATAAATGATGGCTTAGACTGCAGCGTTGTTCTCCCAAAAGCCGCCTTAAGTAGCCCTGAATTGACTCTAATCTGCAACGCAGTGAGCTCCCTGCTCCACTTTCTTGCATGCCCTGCACTTGATCTGGGTGATATCCATAGATGCTATAAATTTGCCTCTGAAATGCATCAGATGACACACACCCGTGTTAGTCACCCTGGGGTGGGGCAGCTTCTGGCTGCGCTGTGACTGAAGCGGAACGAGTCAAATTTCTGGTAAATAGCTTAGCTCATGATTTGCATGCCATGATCCACTGTTGACTGAAAGCAAGCGGCCGAGGAAGAAACACAAACCTTAGCAATAATGTCTCACTTTCCCCTTCTAGTGGGAGTTTCAGGTTGGTCCTTGTGAAGGCATCGAGATGGGAGATCACCTTTGGATGGCAAGGTACATCTTGCACCGGGTCTGTGAAGACTTTGGGGTCGTGGCCACGTTGGACCCCAAGCCGATGACTGGCAACTGGAACGGAGCTGGGTGTCACACCAACTACAGCACAGAAGAAATGAGAAAGGAGGGTGGCCTCAAGTGAGTTAACATTGTGACTCGGCTGGAGTCTGCCTGGGTCATTAGAGATGCTAACAGCTTTTTAAGGAGCTCACTGCCCTAGTTTCTAGGTAGAGGGGTGAAATCCCTTTCCACAGCCCGTGTGCAGGGTCGGCAGGAGGCAGGCAGTAAAATGGCTTTGTAGTTTCACAGCCAGAATTTGAGATTTCACATTCAACAGTGAGATCAGGATAACATAGGCCTTTGAATTTCACCCAGCCTGTGACTTCAGTCACATTAAAACATGTTGCTGCTTAGGAGATCTGTTACGTGCTGAACAGGTGAGGCTGAGGCATCCCTGCTCCTCGAAGAGCACTAAAATTGAATCTGGGCCTTATGCTTGGAGCAAACATTGAAAGCTCCTGGGTTCGGTTGCAGATGATGCCAGAAGACCGAGCAAGGAGGCTCCACCAGACTGTTGCAGAGCAGAGCTCTGTGAACGTTTGGGTCTATTTTATTATTGTGGTAGCACCTGGGAAACCCAATTCTAGACCAGGCCCCGGCACTGTCATGTCAGTGTTATAACAGTCCGTTTCCTCCTTGGTTAGGTTTATCGAAGCTGCCATTGAGAAGCTGAGCAAGCGCCACAACTACCACATCTGCGTGTATGACCCCAGAGGAGGCAGGGACAACTCCAGGCGACTGACCGGCCACCATGAGACGTCTAGCATCTTTGAGTTCTCCGCCGGCGTGGCCAACAGAGGAGCCAGCATCCGCATCCCCCGCCAGGTTGGCCAGGATGGCTACGGTTACTTTGAGGACCGCCGACCTGCAGCCAACTGCGACCCATATGCTGTCACAGAGGCCATCGTGAGGACGACGTGTCTCGACGAGATTGGGATGGAAACAAAAGACTATGCAGACAAGTGAAACCTCAAAGAGGGTGGGGGTTTTCTTTCTAAACTAGTTTCTCATGCGGGTTTTATGAACCCATGACCTGGTCATCTGTTAAGTCCAGACTCTCTCTTGAGCTTCGCTTCTGGTCTTGTGAAATGGTGACTTAGAAAAATATTTCTAGAAATATTTTTGGGGAGGGAGGGAGAATCCATTTTCTTAACCAGATGCTTGGTTACTGGTTTTTAGCTCTTACACGGGAGTCTTTTTAAACTAGGATTTAATTTTTTTTTTTAATTGACTTTATACTGTGATATACAGAGACTCTGGTGTGAAAGCTGCTGCTGTTGAATCTGTCCCGTCCCGTCCCCCCCCCCACCATATTTGTTGTATGGAAACAATAAAGAGCAACTTGTCCACAGAGTTAATGCAGGGATCATTTAGTCTACCACGGATGTGCACCCAACCCTGAGGCATAGATAGCAGTATGTGATTGTCCTGGCCAAATTCCATCTCCAGGCAATAAAGTGACCCTGAAGAAAATGTTGTGGGACTTTAATGACTTTAATGGTCAGGACTTTTGGCTGAAAGGCACCAATTATAGCGCACTGAGTACCACAATGGGGCATTGGTCCTACAGACCAACTCCCTCAGTAATCCTGCTTCCTCTGCTGAGAGCTGCTGGCCAAGACCTGACCCTGCCACACAGACGGGGTCACTAATGTGGCCTGACAAGTGCTGTAGCTCAAACTGGCAACTGCTTGGTCCTTGCTTGCAATGACCCACCAAGTTTCCAACAGATGCAGGCATTTATGTGCGTGCGTGACCGTGAATGGGATTATAGCCTGATTCAAGGGAGGATGTTCCTTCCCGTCTGCTCTCATTCACGCCTCTGAAGAAAGTGCCCCATATACAGCTCACCAGGGTTTCCTAGATGCTGCATGGAATGCCTTTGTCATGCCTAGCAAGCAATCCTGATGTCCCTACGCTGGCTGTGTCCCATATGTCCGCAGGGTTTTGAACTTTCAGATGTCCTGAGGAGTGGAGCCAGCTACTGTCACTTGAAGCAAATGCTTGGGCTGTGGCAATCAAGTTTGGATCCTGGTGCAACAGGCTGTCCTTGGAAGCATGAAGAGTTAGAAAATAATCTGCTGCTGCCTGAGAGTCAGTGGGCCCAATAACTGCCCCCTTCCAGGCTAACCAAACGAGGAGTCCTTTAGCACTTCTAAAAACTAACATTTATTTATTGCATGCTTTGATGGAAGAAAATCCCATTTCATCAGATGTTTTTTGAAGATGGGCAGCTTACAGAATGAGGCACCAGTTACCCATCTTCAAAGCAGCTGACAGTGGGATTTTCCACCATGAGAGCTTGTGCAATAAATAGATTTTTTAATCTTTAAAAGAGCCACAGGACTTCTTGTTTGTTTTGCTAAACTAGCCTAACAGGGCTACCCCTTGGGAACCTTTCCAGACTGGCTCATTGCTGTGTTTCCTACAGCTGGCTGCACATAGCTGGGGCAGCATGCTCCGGGTGTGTTCATCCTGCATCTCCCTAAAACAGGCTGGTTGATGGGTGACCGCCTTGCCCTGGCTCAGTCTATTCCCGAGAAACTGAGAGACCATTCACCCTAGCTGTGATCCTCTCAAAGACTAAGCACATGCACCCTGAGCAAACATGGCAGAGCCTGGGGGAGCAGCTGGCAGGCGTTTACAAAGCAGGGTGCGGCCGGCTGACTCAGCAGCTGTCTCCATGGCCCGATTCCTAAGTAGCCCAGTTAATGGTGCAGGGCTCTGTTTACAATGAGAGTCAGACTTTGCTTAGCTGGGCACCTGTAGCATACAAATGAGCTGTGGGAAGCAGCCCTTTGGGGATTGCTCATGCACCCACCTGTGCTACTCCCTCATGTGATGTGGGCCCTTTGGTGGTGGAGATGTAGACTTATTGTTCAGAGATTTGTCATTGGCTATTGATACCAGTGTTTACCAGGCCCCCCGCGTTGTGATTCCTGCAGATTTTAGTGACAAGGGGCAGCTTAACTTCTAAAAGCCCTGAGCAGCAGCATTTCAGGGCAGTGAAGTGGGAGATGCATCATTTGCTCAGCTGGAGTCTTAACCTGGGCCTGGGCGCTCCCCACCCCCAAACTCAAGAGCAAGCCAATGGCTATAGGAGACCCAAGGCAGCCAAATATCTTGCCCAAAATGGTTGCTTCCTTTGGAGGGCAGGGCAAAGGAAAAGCAGATCTGATGTAAGCAATGAATGTAAACATGTGACGTGCTTCTCTAGGTGGGGCTGTGCCAGGTGGCAGGTAGGAGACAGGCAATAAAAAGTTGTACGCACCCCGTGGTACAACTTTAACTCCCACCACAGATTTGCTGCATCCGCAGCATCCAGCACTGAAGCTTTTCTGTTTCATGCTATTCAGTGTTGAACTGTGCCAGTCCCGAAGGGAAGCTCGAGTTCATGGAAGGCAGGCTGGGGACCGGTCCAGCTTAAGCTATGCTATAAGTGTGGTGGAAAACCCAGTTACAACATGAGTGATCTTTGCCATGATCAAGCCCTTTGTATCTTTTAGCACTGAGGGGCCCTCCCCGTGTTCCCAAAGAGCCACACAGACCTGCTTGGGACAAGGTCATGGTACAGAACCCAGGGCATCTGCAAATCAGTGATAGGCAAGCCAGAAAACGGCAATCCTGTCTGCCCAGACAACAGACACCCTATGGAAGCAAAGTGCTGCATGGGTCCAAGATGCTCCTGCAGCACGGTGTGGGATTTCTAGAGCCCAGGATAACAGCTGATTGTTTCAACCTTTAGTATTGTTCAGTGACTTTGTGTCTAGTGATGGAGGAGGGCTGGTAACACACAGCCTGATTCTGAGCTCATATGTGTAAATCGGGAAACACTCCACTGGAGTGGATGGCTTGACACCAGTACAGAATGCCAAACTGGGCTCAAAGAAAGCTGGCAAATTTAGGCTATGGCTACGGCTCCCCTCAAATGCAAAAGCACCCTGGCACTGCAAAAAAAACCTCTCTGATTTATCTTGTCTCTGGACATAACAGAAGCGTTCAAGGACTAAATGCTGCTTGGAGTAAATCTGGACTAAAGGCCGTGCAGTCCCTGGTCTGCATGAGACCAGACTATTCTGCCTAGGGTCAGAGGAGATGCTGTGCTGTCAGAATTTTCCATTGCAATTTTTTTTTTTCCAAACTTCTTAACCAGCAAGAGCAAATATGAGCAGAATGTTCCCACCTTGGTAGTGTGAAATGCAGCGCTAATGGGGCAGGGAGCTTTCTCAACAATGTGTTGCTAGTTACTTTTGGAAAAATCAATAAAGAAATGTAGGCAGGGAACAATGAAATTCTTGATAATCACTTTCTCAGCCATTGCCAGCTTTCTGAGCAAGCACTTGGGAAAGCAGCTTCATCCAATACTGCCTTCCTTACTCCCTCTGTTGAACTTGGTGGGGGAACAAGTGCCTAACTGCATGCAGATCCATTTGTTTTGTTCAGATGGCTGGCTAGCAATGTTGTCTGCTTATCTGTGCATCCGGTAATCACTGACGTAATTTATCTTTCACAAGACTTCTTAGTGGGGAGCTCGGTCACTGATATTTATCAGTTGCAGAAGGAGTTTGACAGCTGTTCTAGGAACTGAAGGCAGGTTTTCTAGATCCCACGTCAGTGCACTTGCCACTAGGCCAGCCTACTCCTAGTGTGAGGGCAAAGGGAAGCTTAGGTGCCCAATTCTTAAAAGTTCTTCTTGCATTGATGTCGATGGCACTTTGGTGCCAAAATGCTTTTGAGGCCCTGGGCCTTACTTGCTATTTGTGCCTTTTAAAAGCGCTCGTAAAAGATGTTGCAACAGGTACCAGTACCGTGGCCAGAGAAATGGACAGAAGACGGGATTACACAGCCACTGTCCTGAACAGAAGTGATCTCCGTCCACATGGCCTGGCACTACAGACGCCTGGGGGAGCTGTTGCGCAGACACCAATGGTATGAAATGTCCTTTGCAAGCCTTTTGCTATGTCCACCCAGCAAACCTGGTGTGTGCATATTCTGTACATCGGTGACTATGCCCAGGGCATTCTGGGGTTCCTGAAACATCTGGCCCCCCAGCCTGGGGGCTGAAGGTCTTGGGGATACTGTAGATAAATGAGGGGCTGGATAGGCGTTGCACTCGCAAGCTGAACTGGTGCAGCTGTGCTGTTGTTTCCTGTTTCGTGCTCTGGAAAAACCTGTCTGTGACTGTGGTTTCTGACAAGCTAGTTCTTGTACAGCCCAACAATGGCTGTCAAGTACAGCTCTTTTTTGTAAGGCATGGCTCTGTCTCCTCTGTGCGCCAGGAGATGGATGTTTTTAGGCAGGTGGCACCCATGGGGTGGAACCCCATCCTGAGGCTTGAAGTGGGCCTGAAGCCCCATCTGCAAAACAGTTGAGGACATGGACCATCTTGTGCAACAGTCAGTGAGATGTACGGCCCAAGCTAAATGGTAAATCCAGCTGCTTCTGCGTGGATCCAGCTATCTTTGGGGAACTTCCCACCTCACTCATGCATGGAAGCTAAATCGCCACCATCCGCTTCCAAGAGGATGCCTTCTTTTGGGTGCGTTACTGCCCAAGTAGGTCATCCAAGTCGTAATGGGGTCTAATTAACCCTCCCACACCCATGCCTGCAGTCTTATGTCCTTCAGCAGAGGGTGAACTTTTCCCCCCACATCCCCTTCTTTGGCAGGGGACAAAGCACTTTAGAGAAATGGCTTCTAGGCTGAGCATACCTGGGGGGGCACAAGACAAACACAGCATATCTTAGACCAGGTGACTTGAGGGGAGGTGTGGAGTTACGTGCTCTCTGCAGATCACTGCATGCCAGGTCGTTAAAGCAAATGCTGCCTGTCAATAGAAAACGTCGGGGCCAGCCCAGAAAGCAGAGTGGGCATGCAGCCTGGCGTACGAAAGCTGCAGGTGAATATGTAGCACCAATTATTTATATTGGCCTAGCACGCAAAGACCCCAGAGAGGATTGAGCATGTGTTAAAAATGACCCACTACTGCTTTAAAAATGTAATGGCTTCCTGGTCTTGCTTGCAGGTGAGAAGGCATGGAGGGAAGCTGACACCTGAGTCAGCGGACAGCCGCACCAGCCTGAACAGAGAGTGTTAAAAGCAAAGTGGGGTGAGTTGTGCCTTGTGGCCTTTGGGAGCAAACAGTCGTGTGCCGAGGGCCTCTGGCACCTGAGGGCCAAGCCTGTTTTTGTGCCTCTCCATACCCCTGTACAGGGCCAGAGGTCTCCTGGCGCTACCCCCCAGCTGCCTGGGGTGGGGGGGGCATCTGTATCGGTGGAAAAGAGGCTAGAGGGGTGTAAAAGCAGGCTTGACTCTGCTGACTGCCCGGTGCAGGGTGCCTACTGCTCCCTCTGCAGCCTGGCACTGGCTCTGGTGGGGCAGCCTCACCCCCACCCTGGGTGGACGTCTGGCCGGTCTTTCATGCCATGCAGAGGGGAAAGCACCAGCTTCTCCCCCCATCGCCCCCAAGAAGAGACAGGCCACACTGGATGGGGCACACCCCTCTCCCTGCACTTACCTGCTTCTCCAGCCCCACAGCCTGGTGCCTCAGGCACCTTAAAAATCTGGAGTCAACATCAATTTGGCCTTGCCCAAGGGGAGGCTGGTCCCCCAGAGAGGGCATGGTTTGAGTCTCTGGCTTGTGGGAGCAGTTCTGTGGGTCTCTAGGGGGCTAGAAGTTAGGAGGATGCTGGTCGGATGTTCACGTATTCACAGTGCTTTTGCTGAGCCTTCACTGCTCGGACAGGTGACTTTTTTGCAGGGCCGGTGAAAAGCATGCGGGGGGCTCAGAGGCTGTAACAGAGGGCATGGAGTTGAGAAATGGAGGCTGTGCTGCTGTCTCTTCTCTTCACTGCTGGGCAGCAGTGGCCATTCCCAGTCCATGCCACAAGTAGGAGCAGGGCAGCTGGGGATGGGGATGAAGCCCTGCTGCCCCCCAGCTTCTTCAGGGCTGGAGGCAGCTTTTTTACCCTCATCCCCTGCAGCAGAAGACCAGCCTGTCCCACCCAGCCCAGGAGGTCCCCTGGCTTCCCTCCTTCCTTCCTTAGCACATTGCAGTGCTGAGGGACTGTCGCATCCCGGCCAGGTAGGCCAGGGAAGTTGTGCATCTCTAGGAGGCCAAGGGGATATCTCAGTCCCCCAACTTGGCCCTCCCCGACTCCTTCAGGCAGCTTTTCAGCCTCAGTCTCTGTAGTGGGAAGCCTGGGGGCAGCCCCTCCTGCACCCAGGCAGCCACTTTCCCTTGCCCCATCCCCTCCCTCCCTCGGTTGCTCGGTCTAGGATGTCAGAGCAGAGTCCTGGGAAGAGCCGGCGCTCAGAGGGCCCTGCCCAGGACAAGGATACTCGCTCGCTCAGCTGTGGGAGACTGTCATAACTGGTGCTGTCAGGCAGAACAAGGTTTGGTGAGGGCCCTCCCAAGGCACAGCCCCCCAACCCCTCCTTGGTTAGCCCCTCGGAGGAGCCTGCTTTCTCCACCTCTGATATTTGAGGTTCTTATGTGTAATCGTTCTGAAATAATGAAACGTTACAATGCAACCTTCCAGCAAGAAATTTTGTCTATCTTCTCTGTGTGTATGCTGTGAACTAACCAGCTAATCCACGTCCCTAGGCAGGCAGGCATCATTATTTCCATTTTACAGATGGGGAAACAGAGGTACTAGAGGAAAGTGACTTGGTCAGGTCGTGCGTGGAGGAGCTGAGGTTAGAACTCCTGGCTCCCAAATCCTCTGGCCTACGCTTTCACTTACTTGGATTGCCCAGTTCTGGCTTATTGGAGGCCGTCTGACCGGTGAGTAGCCCTGCATGCAACCACACAAGGAATCCAAAGATTTCTCTCTGGCTTCAGGAACTGGTTACCTCCATCACTAGCTGCTGGGAGCCTTGCCTGGCTGTTTTGGGGAGAGTGACTGAAATGGGTTTGGGCGCAGCTCAGCGTGTCCCAGTCACTCAAATGTTGCCTGTTCGCCAGCTGCCTTGAGAAGAGGTGGGACCAGAGTCAACCCACAGATGTGAACTCTGCCCTCTGGCATCAGATCCGAATACTAGTGGGCTGTCATCGCTAGTTCTGACCTAGTGCTCTCTCTTCTCATCTACCCTGGGGGACCTTGATTTCCCAGGAATGACCCTGTTGAACGCAGGGTGCAGAGAGGGGAACCTTTTTGTTTTCGCAGCAACAACTGCTTTTCGGTGCAGGCGAAGTGAGCCACCCAGCCTACACCTATCCATCAGAGGTGCCTTATTCCTGGGCTGTAGTAACTGGCTGTTGCCGGAGCCAAGATTTTTCTCCCCAGCTTTCAGACACCAGGCTGCAAAACATGTCTCTTTCCTAGCTATCGTCTTGTGAGCCTGGTCCGTGCAGGGCTCCAGGGTTCCTCTTAAGCCAGCCAAGAGTCCAGGACTACCTCTGAAATGCAAAGCTCTGATCTGTTCCCCGTTGCAAGTCTACTCTCTTACCTGTGGGCAGGGAAGGAAATAGTTTGCTGAAGAGCAAAGCACTTGGAAGGTGCCTCTTTAGGATGTGTGTTAGCATGACCCCAGCTGGTCTAACCCAGTAAAAAAAACAACAAGGAGTTGTGTGGCACTTTAAGACTAACAGATTTATTGTGCCACACAACTCCTTGTTGGTTTTTTTACTGGACTAGACTAACACGGTTATCCCTTTTGAAATTGGTCTAACCTAGACATTACCAGCTGCGTAGGTCACTGTATCATGGACACAGTCCCTGCAGGGCATACAGGTTGTGTGGGTTACAGACACACGTCTCTGGATGTTTTGCTGCTGCCAACATGCAGAGACAGGAATAACACACACCTAAGTATCACGTAACCTCAGGCACCTCTCTGTCTGTATTTGTCCCAGATTCAAAGTCAGGGGTTTTGATTTCCCTTAACCCTGCTTCTGTCTGTCCTCTCATTCCAGTCCCCTGCAGAGGCCTCTTTTACTGGGTGGCAGCTTCCTGCCGGGTGTGGGTCTTTCAGTAACACTTGTCAGAGAGCAGTGAGTGATCTACAGAAGACAGAAACCTCCACCGCATTCAGCGCCCCCTCTTCACTTCCTGCCTGCAGTACAAGAACCAGGAGGCCACTGCTAAAATGGACGTCTGGCAAATTCAGAGCAAACATCAAAAAATGACTCCTATGGCATGCGGAACTCCCTGCTACAGGATGACGTAGGAGACGGTTTCCTACAGATCGGAGCTTTCTGAACGTTCGGGGGCACCTAGAGCTGAGGTGCAGGTTTGTGCCCATCTCTAGCCCTTGATCTGTTTTCATGACAGGATTCACAGACATCAGTCCCCAGCGAGGGGAAGTTGTAACCTTTTTGCAGTTGGGCAATGATGCAGGAAATGTAACTTACAACTGCCCACGCCAACATCCAGCTTCTCTGGCTGGGTATCTTACATTTGCACGTGCCAGTGAAAGGTGAGTGATCAGACACCATGCAGCAGGACATAGGGCTCCTCCCCGTGGAGGTCCAGCAGGAGTCCCCTCCCTTCCTGCACCCAGCATCTGTCAGTCACCTGGCCAGCTGCAGGATGGGCTATTTCACTTTCCTTCGAGCTGGGGATGCTGCCAGTGGACACTGCTCTGATGGTGGGTTTATCTGGAAAGGCAAATCCCATGGTCCTCTGCTGCAGTCTTTCGTAGCAGGGAGCCTGAACGGCTGAGACCCCATCCTTGCCCAAAGAGCAGCAATTGCTCCTGGTTGCCTCGAGAGCATCAGTAACAGCCTTCTAGAAAATGTCAAAACCTGGGACCGGTCCTGACCCCAGCTTTGCACCACTTCCTGCAGCCCCAGCGCAGAGAGGAGGCTGAGGCGTTGCCAGGTGGAAGGAGACCACCACAGTGCTGTTTCACGTGGCGATGCTGAGCTGGCAGACAGCCCCTTGGTGACACCAGCCAGCCTTCAGGGCTGCTCTGAATTGGGCTGTGGCCAGCTGGTTCCACAATCAGGGAGCTGCCAGTCGGTCCCCTTCTGTGCCCATCCATAGCACAGCTGAGGATGCAGGAACCTGCCTCTGCTTTAGTGCCCCTTGGCATTTCTGATTGGAAACTGCAGAGCTGTCTGGGACCAAGTGAGGCTTGTCTGCTGGCTCCAGCCACAAATGCCAGTTACCAGCATCAGGTGGCTACTGCCTGCTATTTCTACCCCCTATTTGCATCCTCCAAAGACAAATGTTTAAACAAAAGGGTAAACTGATCCAGTCCGCAGGGACCCCTGTGATGATCTGGTCTGAAATCCTCCAGTACAGCACAGGCCAGGCTGTATGACTTCCCTGAATTAATTCCTGCTTGAACACGGGCAGAGGTGTTGGAAAACCAGTCTTGATTCTAAAAGCGTTCAGAGCCCACCACACCCCGTGGCGAGCTGTTCCAAGGGTTAGTGACCCTCCCTGTTAAACATTTGCACTTGTAAATTTGTCACTCTTCAATCAGCCATCCAGTGTCAAATTTCTGTTCCCTGTGTAATTACTTACTCAGGGATGGCCAAACTATGGTTCTTTTACAGGTAAAGTGCAGCTTCCCCCTAAACCCCCATTCTCCGTCTACCAGATTGGTGGCAGGGGAGCTCGTGGCTTGTCCTGCTGCAGGGTGATGGGGCTAGGGACTTCTGCCAGTGGGGGGCTGGTTCTCAGGACTTCAACCCCTTGGGGTGCACCTGCTGGGGCTCTCAAACTTTTGGCGATTGTCATGTGGCTCAGAGGGTCAGTAGGTTTGGCCACCCCTGTAGGCAATAATCCAATCATCCTCTTGCCCCACACAGTACCTTTTGGTGGTAAACTGGCAAACTCCAGGGAGTGCTGGGTCACCAAGGCTCCTCCTGGAACCAAAACCAGGAGGTGGCCGGGCTGGGGTACCCCCATCCCACTGGCATTGAGATGAGCCTAATGGGTGCCTGCCCACGGGCCGTGCCCATTAGGTGCACCCAGAGAGCAGGCCCTGTATGGAGAAGAGGAGCTTAAAAAGGTGAAGCTGGGCACAGACTGGGGAGTTTGAGAGGAGAGGTGGTGGCAGAGCCCAGCCTGAGGCAGTGGCTGCTTTCCCTCCCTCTCTATGCAGACTTGGTAGCCTGGAAGTCGACCTGCTTGGTTGCACCCTGTCAGTGCCAGGGACTGGAGGCGATCAGACTTGGAAAGACCCCGGGGGTGAGCTCAGTTCTGGCAGGGAACAGTGAATTTGCCTGGGAGTGATGGTTTGGGAAAAGACCTGGGCCAAGAAACTTAGAGATGGCAGTCGGGCTGTGAGAGCCGGATGAGAGCAGGGGTGATCATGGGGAATAAGTGAGGCTGTATCCCCTCCAGGCAGATATGGTGCTGGGGGTGGGTTGAGTACTGGTTTAACTGGGTTTTCAGACTGAAACCAGCAAAGAAAGTGTCCCTGATTGGAAGATGGCTCTAAGGTCTTTTTCTGAGTCAACAGACAGCCAGGACTTTCTGTCCAAGGGCTGGCAGAAGGGTGGAAAGACTGCAGCCTGCCTAGGGTGACTGTGGGCATGGTGTGTGTTTTTAAATGTTGTCTTTGGCTTTTGCTCTGTGAATAGATGTGCACAGGCTAGGACAAGTTTTTTCCGACCAATCCGGCGCTCCAGCACGGAGACATCTATTACTGAATGGATCCCAGCAGCCCGTCTCGAAGAAGGACGGTTACTGGTGAGTAACCCAGCGATTCCAAGGGCTATTTAGTTTCCCAACAGAAATGTTCCAGAAGGGTAGGTGTGTTACTCTAGTTTAGCATAACAAACAAGGAGGCCTCTGGCACCTTTAAAGACTAACAAATTTATTTGTTAGCTTTCTTTTATATCATTTAGCTCATGCAGTAAATAAATTTGTTAGTCTTTAAAGATGTACAGGCTTTCCTGTTTGTTTTTTGTCCAACAGAAATGGTTTCCTGGCCGAGGGAAGCTGGCTTGTGACAGCAGAACCCTTATGTGTATAGGACCTGCTGTCTAAACTCTAAGGCCATCAGAGGAGGGATCTGGTCACTCTCTACAGGCTGATCTCTATCACTCAGTCAAAATAACTGCTTCCAGAGCTGAATTATTACAGCAAAGGGCTCTTTGTAGGCTGCATGGCGGGAGTCGTTATTTGCAAAACACTTGGCAGTAACTTAGCGATGCCTCCTGTGTGCTATGAGGTGTGGAAAAGGAGACAAACAGCTGCCATCAGGCCTGGAAAATGTTCTCTTTGGGTAGTTCAGTGTCAGCACAGGCAGGGTGTTGTATTGTCTGTGACCACCAGAGGGAGGAAGTCGAGCATTTTTGTCTAGCCTTGCAGCATACCTGCAAAGGCTCTGATGAAATCAGTGCATGGATAAACAGGGCAGAAACCTCCAACTTCCTCAGTCAGACTTCAGCTACTTCTCAGAATTATGAATTCCATTAATTACTCTTAAGACTAAGCCCTCGGCTGAATTCTCAAGCGGGTTATAAAAAGGGCACCAGAATTAATTGCATCAAAGCCTGTGTCTGGGAGGGGAGTTAGGAGTGGAATAAAGACCTGAACTAAAATATGAATAATAATGTCTCTGTCTCTGTTCCTGGCTGGACATCTAGGCTGGCTCTTTTTCCTTCCGCTGGAGTTAGGGAGCGTTCCAACTCCTCCAGACAAGGTCCACTGAAGACCAGATTGCTCTCCTCAAAGCTTCATGCTCCCTTTACAGGTCGGTGATAAGAGCAGTCACTTTATATAACCCCTTTGACCCCAAAGGCTCTGAGATCAGTTGAGAAAACAGGTGTACTACCTCAGCATTTTGCTTGCCACTGAAATGCAGCTGCACAGGACATGGAGCACAGCACTGAGAAATATTTCAGAAGAAAGAAAGAGACCATCATCTCCTATGAAGACACAGGGGGAATGTCAGGTATGCAAAAGGGAGTCACCCTGCCTGGAATTTGGCTCTTGGAGGGTGAGACTACTCTAATCTTGGGAGGAAACTGTCACATGACATCCAGTGCCTAAAACATGGTGGTCAGGAGCTTTAGTTTAAATTTCATGCCAAAGCCAGCTTGGAGCAGCACATCGTCTACTTAACACCATGGTGGTTTATACCACCTGAGCCAATGGCTGACTAACAACAATGGGCATGTCTTCACTGGAGCCTTGCATCAACTTAAGGAAGCTTGTCAACGTGCAGCCCCTGTGGCCACATTGGGTGTTTGTTAAGTCAACTTAAGGGCTTCTTTAAGTCAGCTTAATAACACCGCCTCTTAAAGTTGACTTAATGCCTAATTTCCAAAGGGATAGCCGTATTAGTCTAGTCTAGCAAAAAAACCCAAGGAGTCGTGTGGCACTGATTTTTCTCCCACAAAAGCTCATGCGAAAAATAAATCTGTTAGTCTTAAAGTGCCACACGACTCCTTGTCTTTTTTTTAATGCCTAAGTTGACCTTATTATGTTGACTTAAGCCAGTGTAGATGGGGAATAGCCTTTAAGTCAACTTAAGTGGCCCCCAGGAAGGGTTGACCTAGCAGCTGCCAGTGTGAATGCAGGCAGTCGACGGGAGTTTTCAGTGTGGATGCTCTGTCGACTTTAAATCGACTTAGTCAACCTTGTTAAGTTGATTTAATAGAGCCTCCAGTGTAGACATGCCCAATGAGAGTTGCATCTTCACAGCCCTGTATGGGTGGGCATTAGCTGGGCTGATTCATGGGGACAATCATCATCTCCTGAGTCACCAGGACCATTTCCTGTATTGTCAGTATAGTCAGCAGCAGCTTGATCTAGTAGCCTGGCCTGGCCCTCGGCCCTGGAGCCTCCTAGGTTTTGACTCACTCTGGTACAGAATGCACCAGGCCTTAATTTTCCCAGCTGTGAAGTTGGAAGAATGATGCATGCTTGCTTCATCAGCAATGATTAAAAAAGGAATGCTGCACTGTGGGAAAAAATAGTTAAATTGGCAATTTCCCCCTTCTTTGCCCTTGTATCTAAGAAGCACAGGGAATTAACTGTGAATGCTCTTCACTGCTCTCTATTGGACGATCGCTCCGTAAGAGACTGAATGAGCACAGAGCTGATATCAGAAATCAAAGAACAAAGAAACCAGTTGCTGAGCACTTCCATCTTCCTAATCACTTGATGATGGATTTGTTAACGACTGTCGTTAGAGATGTACCTGGGACATCAAGACTCCAAAGAGAAACAGCTGAACTCGAATTAATATGCAAGCTAAATTCTGTGAAAGCAGGACTGAATCGAGACTATGGATTCTTTTCCCATTACAAAGGGTAATTTGACTTCAGGCTTCTCATTCTTTAAGCCTGTAAACTGCTCTGATTTGCTGTTACTTTATGACCTGATCCTATGTTTTACACCCCCTTGCATTTAGTTTCATTCCTTTCTGTAAATTCACCCATCTTCGAAGCATCTGAGGAAGTGGGATTTTCTCCCCTGAAAGCTCATGCAAAAAATAAATCTGTTAGTCTTAAAGTGCCACACAACTGTTTGTTGTTGTTTTTTTTTTTTTTACTGGACTAGACTAACACGGCTATCCCTTTGGAAATTGACTTTTTTTTTGGCCATAATCTCAATATGAGATCAACAGCTCTCGTTGTTATTAGTGCCTTTAGGGCTAAGAGGGCCTGTGGTGTTTGTACTCCACTTCATTAAATGCAGCCAACTACAGTGCACCTTGCCTTGACTATTTTAAAAAATATTAGACTGAGCTAACTAATACACTCTAACACCCACCTTCAAATCTTAGTCTACAAAATCAGTCGGTTTGTACAGCACCTGACACACCAGGGGACTGGCCTCAACTGTGGCCTTGAGGTCCTGCTATAATACAAACAATAAATTGTAATGGCATATCTCAGCTCTGGGATATTTTACCACCTTGCCAGTGAATGAGAGTGAGAAGTAGTCCACTCTGCACATTCAGTTCTGTGGTGGCTGTAAAGAGGCCATTACCTGGGCTTCCTGGGAGCATCTACCTTTGACAGTACTGGTGATGAAAAGCATCCGCGAAACTGAGGGCCTGTGGAAAGAGCAAGGGGGAGCTGGACCCCTGGAGATGGAACTAGCGGGCGCTGAATGCAGCAGAGCCACTGAAGGCAGAAGGCACCCAGCGTTACCCAGTGTGAGTGCTTAAACGTGCTTAGCCCAAATCTAAGAAAAGTCCAACCCAATCACCTTGTTGCTTACAATGTCTTCACGCATGTGGAGTGGGATTCTCTTCCCATGAAAGCTCATGCAATAAATAAAATTTAGTCTTTAAAAGTGCCACAGGACTCCTTGTTTGTTGGTGAACTAGAGTAACACGGCTATGCTTCTGGAACTAGTCTACAATGTCTGTATTTCCCAAAGGGAAAATGGGACACTGTGAGGGGCTGACCTGCTCCCCCAACTTCTCCTGACATGGAGTGGGCAAAGCTGCTCATCTGAGCCCTGCTCGCACCCCCAAGCAGGGCTGGTGTCCTTGCTCACACTCCCATGTGCCTCTGTGTGAGGCTGGTGTCGCTGCTTATATGCATGCTCCTCCAGCATGTTGCTCTGCACCTTACTTCTGCCCAAAAAAGTCTGGGTGGCTCAGACAAAGACAGGTCTGGGTGAAACAGGACATCTTAGGACTGAGTGAGCAGTGCTAGTAGAGTGGAGCTGACCAGCTGACAAAGAGCGGATGCACTGTGAAGGGTTTGTGCTGTCTTGTTAGCCACCTAAAGGAGAGGTTCTCAATCATTCTGCAACCTGAGACCCAAAACCGACCGCCCTTTCTTGCCATGAGCCCCAGTTCCACAACCTTCTGCTAACACATTTGTAAGCTTGCCATTTCATAAACTGTGCAGATCTATACATACATTTACGTCCACCCGTGAATCCAGTGCTGCTGAAGCAGGGAGAGGAAATCCACGTGGGCGCACTGTAGAAACCTCTTCAGCTGAAGAGCCAGCTGGTGCGTTACCACAATGCTTGGAGATGGTGTTAACTTAACAGCAGCAAGTGGCTGTTACAATTTCCGGGATACTCCATTAATGTGGCAGAGCGGTTGAGAAAAAAGGGGCTTGAGTAATGAATGTGTGATTGTTCTTCTTTTTAAAAAATAACCAACAATGCCTGTCACAGACTGACAGAAATATATCACTGGAAGAGACCTTGAGAGGTCATCTAAAATCCATCCCCTGTCCTGAGACAGGAGCAAAGATTTCTAGCCTGCTGCTGACAGACGACAAATGGCATGCGTCAGTTCCCCTGCTCGACAGTAAACCAAAAGCCTTCCGATCTGCAGAGAGATCGCTGGGGTCAGGTGCAGAGAGAGCTGAGCCCCAAATTTGACTTGGCAGAGCAAGTACACATGGATCAAGTTGCTGGTAGAGAAGGACTCGAACCAGAGTTTTGAGTCCAGAGCTGCTTCTGGTGTAGCAGCTCAGTCCCTTGACTTTAGTGGAGCAAAGTCCATTTACGCTAGCTGAGGATGTGTCCTTGGAAGCTCCAAGCTGGGTCAAAGCTTTGCTCAGGTCTACCTGTGTGCTAGCGCTTAAAATCAGATGCAAACCCAGGGGCTCTGCTGGCTTGCTGGTCACTAATAAAGTAAACCACACTGACAAAATTGTTTCTAACCATGGCTTGTGAACCTGCACTACAGGGTTAATACCCAGCTCAACCATGGTGTCTTGTGGTGTTTCATCCCTGCCAATGACCAAGCCCAGCATGGGGCTGTCCACCTGTGGGCAGTTGGGTCCTCTATTAATTTTCAGCATAGATGGTGGTGGTTTCAGTAATGGCAAGTGATGCGTCAGGCTCACAGAGCAGCAGCGAAGACGGGGGTTAAAGTATAATTTGGTGGTCCCTGGAATCCTCCTAAATTTCTGGGCCCCCCTAAGCAGGTCCAGGGGCCCTGCTCATGTATCCCAGCTACTGCCCCAATAGCCATTCCCCTGTCCCCAAAATCCACCCCCAGCCCCCAATACTGACCCCCTTGTCCCCAATATCCACCATGGCTCCTATACCCACCCCAAAAACCCACACCCTGCTCCCAATACCCACCCCCAACACAAGCTGGGACACCCCAGCACTTACCGGCAGCCGTACCCTGGGCCAGGAGACAATCCTTCCTGCAAGCTGCGCGCGGAGGCTTCTGCCTCCAAGTGCAGCCTGTGCATGCATGGGGGAGCTGGGCGCACTCCCCCCCATCCTGCTCTCCCCTGCCTGCCAGAACATGGTGGAACACCTTTCCAAGGCCTACTATTTTTAAGGGCTCAGGGTTTGGACCCCCCTAAAAATAGAAACTGGAACGCAGCGTTCCAGGGCCTGCTATTTTTAAATGATGGGCTCAGCGTTCCCGTAACGCTGCGCCCCTAAAAATAGTGGGCCACAGAATGGCCTTCTGCCGCATTCCAGCATGTTTTAACCCCTCAGGGAAGAGAGCCGTATTGAATGCAGATAGGGCATGTCCACATCACAAAGAAAAACCCGCCTACTCAGGCTCCGAGGGGCGCGGAGCTGTTTCTTTGCTGTGTTGACTTCTGGGCTCAGGCTGAAGCCGAGGAGGTCCAGGACTAGGATTACCAGATACCAGAGTTGGAAAGGAGGACAGGAAAGTTTGAAAAGGAGGACGTTGGAGGACACATGGAACAAAAGTAGTATTAATGTAATATTCTTCTGTTTTTAGGGGGCCCTGGAACTCTTCCCCTAAAAATAGGGTGTTCCAGCATACTTTAACCCCTGTAAGTAAAAAGCCAGACCCAATCACGTACCTGCTGGATGGAGGATGTGAAGGTAAAAAGGAGGACATGTCCTCCTTTTGCCTGACATCTGGTAACCTGTCCAGGATCCTCTTTCTCCAGGTTTCATTCACTATCACAACCCTGCTGGTTGGTGCCTGTGTAACCTGCTTGGCTGGTCCCTGCTGCATGTAGGTCGCTGTGTGGTGCAACTTCACTGCATTGCCCTATACACTGTTTTGCCATTCTGTTCACGCTCCTTGGTCAATTTGCCCTCTGCTCGGGCATTATGGGAGAGCAGAGCTGATTTTTACCACAAAGCACTGCTGCAAATGTTAGGCTCCTTGTTCATGCTTGACACATTGTCAAGCTATGAAGAAAGCTGCTGTTCTTCAACATGTCTGACAAAGTGGGATTTTCTCCCATGAAAGCTCATGCAAAAAATAAATTAGTTAGTCTTTAAAACTGCATGAGACTTCTTGCTTGTTTTGCTGAACTAGATTAACACGGCTGCCCCTTTGAAACTTTATAATGTAGTGTGGTCCTAACTTGGCTAGTCATTTTTAGACCAGAGAACCCCCCGAGTGATAGCTGTGCAGTCTAGTCCACGTCATGAGAAATGATAGAGCATTTCTCACCCGTGTCATGGCAAAGGTGTGCTTTTTAATTGCACCTTCTGCTGTTCAGGTTCGCCAGGCATTGCTCATCAGTCTCGTGAGGAGTAGAACTGAACTAGATGCCAATGACCTTTTAATCTCCTGCGTTACCTCATGTAAAATCTAATGATAACTGAATGACGCCAAGCTCCAAAGGGGAACATCCTGCTGCGGGCAGATGGATGGGCTAGTCGGTACCCCATTGTGGTTCTTGTTTTTTGGCTCCTCTGGGGTTCTGATCTGAAAAGCTCAAAGGGAGAGGAAGGGGTCTGAAGATCCAGCGGATCCCACCACCATCAGGAGCCATTACAATAATTGGGGGAAATATTCATTGGCTAATCGCACCCTGCAAGCAGAAGCTGTTCCACACAACTTCTGAAGGTAGCTTTGTTGGAGAAAATAACCTTTCTTCTAGTCTGCTCCCATCATTCAGTTAGAGGTGTCTATATGCCACAGCACGTGGTAATCTGGGAATTCTTTTAGCACTAGCCTGTCAGGTCAGGGTTAGCGGCCAATGCCCCATCCCTGCCACAACCGCGGCTATATATGTGACCGTGACCCTCCCAGTTCCTTCTTTCCCCCCTCAGCAACAGTACTGGAACAGCCCGACCTTGCAATTAAGCAAGCACCTGTCTCATCTAGTTACTTTTGTTATCTTGCGACAGAAATTATGCTGGGATTTAAACCCTGCACGGTCTGCTGCAAGATGTTCCCAATCAATGAGGCCATGAGAGATGCCTCTCCTGCCTGGATAGGTTGCACCAGGTGGACAGATGTCGCATACGCAAGTCATTTAAGCGAAGAACATGCAAAGATAGGGTGCAGTGACTCATCACAGATGCATCGGACGCGGGTTGAGGGGCACACATCTCAGAGGGACTTTCAACCCAAGGGACGTGAAAGAACTCAGGGCCATTTGTCAAGCTTGCCATGTTTTTCTGGACCTGGTAAAGGGAAAAAACAGTCCAGGTTCTAACAGACAATACAATGGCCATGTTTTACACGAACCAGCAGGGAGCGGTGCACTCCCCAGCCCTCTGTGCAGAAGCTGCCAGGCTATGGGAACTCACCCTAAGACACAACTTTATCCTGATAGCAGCCCACTTGCCAGAGGTGGAAAACAGTACAGCAGATTCACTGAGCAAAACCTTCCTGTCACACCACAAGTGGTCTCTGCACATGGAGGTGATGTCCCAAATCGTCAGCTGGTGGGGTGTGTCACAAATGGACACAAGTTTGTGACATGTCAGAATCAGAAGTGTCGCCAATTCTGCCTCCATCAGAGGCCGAGAAAAGGGCTTGATTGCAGACACCTTCCTGATTCCATGGGGGTGCCCACTGATGTATGCATTTCCCCCAATTCCCCTGATTTATCGGGTGCTTCTAAAGATAAAGAAGGATGGAACAGACATGATACTGATCGCTTTAGACTGGCCCAAACAGAACTGGTTTGCGATCCTGCGAGACCTATCAATGTATACTCCGTTCCACCTTCCGCTCAGAGAGGACTTACGAACACAGAACTTGGGCACACTACAGCCCCCGAACCCAAGATTGCTACACCTGACGGCCTGGAGGCTGCATGGTTAAATGACTCTGAGAGACTCTCTGCCGTGGGGGAATCAGGGAGATACTGATGGGCAGTAGGAGACCCTCCAGTAGGGCTAGCTATGCTGCTAAGTGGAAATGCTTCTCCCTTTGGCCCAAGGAGAGGGGGGTGATGCCAGAGTCAGCCCCCATCCACTCGATACTGGACTACCTTTTATCCCTTAAGGATAAGTGCCTATCAACTTCCTCTCTACAGGTTCACCTAGCTGCAATTTCAGCCCTTCGTGATAAGGTGGAAGAGGTTCCAGTCTTCTCCCACCCAACTGCCACTTGCCTCCTGAAGGGTATTGACAGGATATACCCACAACCTAGAGACCCCACTCCCCAGTGGGACTTAAATGTGGTGCTCCACCATCTGACAGAGCCCCCAAATGAACCACTGGACTTGTGTACTTAGTCCTCTCATGGAAAGTGGCTTTTCTGGTGACCATAACCTCAGCGAGATGGGTCTCAGAGCCCTCTCTGCAGAATCCGCACATACGAGATTCTTCACAGACAAGGTAATGTTACGTCCACATCCTTCATTCCTCCCAAAGGTGGTCTCACCATTCCACCTGAACCAGGACATTTGCCTGTTTTTTTCCAGACCCTCAAGTCATGGAGAACCAAAGAAAGTGGCACACCCTGGATGTCAGACGAGTGCTCCTAATGTCTATTGAACATACGCGCCCATTCCGCAAGTCCTCTGAACTCTTCGTCGCCATCACAGAGAAGAAAAGAGGACAATCAGTGACTACACAGTGCATTTCCAGATGGATAGTGAGCTATATTAAAGACTGCTACAGAAGGTCGGGTACATCCACCCCGGGGAGAGTCCAGGCCCACTCGACTAGAGCCCAGGCTTCTTCTATAGCCTTCCTGGTGCAAGTCCCGATCCAGGAGATCTGCAAGACAGATATGTGGTCATCGGTGCATACTTTCGTGACACACTACAGTATCGTCCAACAGGCAAGAGAGGATGCTGCACTGGACAGAGCTGTACTCAACGTGGGTAAGCTGTAACTCTGCCCATCATCCTGGGTATGGCTAGCCGTCACCTGTAACTGAATGATGTGAGCAGCGCTCAAAGAAGAACGGTGGGTTACCGATGTAACTGTCCTTCTTCGAGATGGGCTGCTCACATACATTCAGATCCTTCCCACCATCCCTGCTATTCGGAGCTGGCGAAAAGAAGGGGCTGGGAGGGTCAGGATCATACATATAGCTGCAGTTGTGGTATGGAGGGGGCATTGGGTGCTGACCCTGACCTGAAACACTAGTGCTAAAAGACTTTCTGAGCAACCATGCGCTGCGGCGCATAGATGCCTATAACTAAAGGTATGTGAGCAGCCCATCTTGAAGAAGGCTGGTTACATCGGTAACCCACAGTTTTCTGGGCATGATCTTGGATCCAGATTTAGCTTGGCCTCCAGGCTGCCTGTGGCCCAGAAGGAAGTGCCCTGACACTGAGGGGACAGCTGTGTCACCTTTCCTCTGGCCACTTCCTTGTGCTTGGGGGCTCAGGGAGTAGTTGAGCCTTGTGCTGTCTAACCATTCTTCATACAGAAGGGGACGAGGTAGCCAGTGAAACTGGATTTCTGGCTGTTTCGTGCTACCAAGGCTGTGCGAGAAGACTCGACAACATCAGGGCCGTCATGGCCTGGAAGTAAGGCCACATCTACGCTAGTTAGCTTACAGCATCACAGCTGTACAGATGTAACTGCACCACTGTGAGATCACTTGTTTGGACCGCCAACTCCCATTGACAGAACAAAACAACTTTCACGAGACCAATAGCTATGTCAGCCGGAGAAGAGATGATCGCCCACCAACATAGAGCTGTGTTCACTTCTACATACACCTGCAAAGCTTATGTCACATGGGGGGGGGTTCCCTATACCCCAGAGTGATGTAATTTTTGTGGTAACATTGATGTGGCTTAAGGTTACTTTCTGTAAGTGCTGTGGACTCTTTAATGACCATGACCAGCCACGGGTTTGCTTTTTATGTCATGCCAAAACACTGCGGAGTCCGACTTGTTGCGGGTTTGTAATGGGAACTGCAAGAGCAGCAACTTGAACGTGCCTCTCAGGCCTGAAGATCGATCTTTAGTTTGGACTCATGGCGGGACTGATAAAGTGCGAAGAACCAAGGTGCATCTCCTGTCTTGGTGAATGTGATGGCAGAGAATAATTGTGCTTTGACATAATGGGATTTTCTCCTATGAAAGCTCATGGGATTGTAAGGCAGGCTTAGAAACTGTGCTTAACAGCTTCTGAAGGGGGGCTTCTAATCTGCATGGGTTTTGTATTAGCATGAACACAAAAGGGCACAATTAGGTATTAGCATACTGGGTGCAGGGCATAGTGGGTAATGGTATTTTGGGTTAGTCTGCTCACAAATCTATCAATATCTGTAATTTTACTGAAGGGAAATATAAAATACTGTCTTTTTGTGAAATTGCTACTCTGTTTGTTTTAAATGTCTGGATTAGTTAAAGGGTAAAAATGACACTTAGTTAAAAAGAGGCTTGTTAAAAAGGCAACTGCACGTTTCAGCCTGAAAAAGGAGAGAGGGGTGGGATTTTGCATTAGCTCTTTCTGGAGCAAAATGCTGGAGGCATTCCTGTCTTGCCCCAGCCCCCCATCAAATGATCTGGCTGGGCTTCTTTGAGGCCCCTTTGTTATGTTAAGGGCAGTAGGTGTTTGCATGCTACTTGATGTTTAAGAGCTGCTGTGACCAAAGAAAGGCTGACTCTCTGAGCTGAGAGGGAGCTCCCTGCCTCTGAGCTGAAATTACTGAAGAGGAGCAGCAGATGGAGAGAGTGGCTAGCAGCAAGCTGGGCAGGGTGAGTGACCAGAGGGCGAAGCCGGCAGACAGTGGGTGAAGCCGGCAGACAGTGGGCAGAGCCAGCAAACAGTGAGAGCTGCCGGTGGCGAGCTGGGCAGCGTGGGTGACAGGAGTACAGAGCCGATGGACAGCAGGTGAGGCCAAGGAACAGTTCTCGAGGATGGAGTGACCGACCAGTAGATGGCATGGCCGGACAACTGGCGTGAAAGACACTCCCTACGTACCCTAGGGTTGGTTGGGAGTCTAGTTAGCACGGATTCCCCAGATCAGTGCCAGTTTTGCCATTAAGTTTGTATATTATGCAGTATGGGTTGTTGGGAACTTTGCTCTGTACTGATTTTTCTAGATTAGTGCTGATCTCTATTATTTGGCCTTTTGCATTTTGTTTTACTACTATTAAAAGCTCTGTTTACTACACTCAGACTTGTGCTTGCGAGTGAGGAAGTCTTGCCCCTTTGGGGTGCCCAGGGAACAGTGCAGGATTCCTCAGACATCTGGGTGGGGGCTCGAGCCGGCTGGTGGTATTACACTATTAGGAAATCCCTAGATATAGTACCTGGCCTTTGTCCTGCCAACCCACCTGGCAGAAGGGTTACGTGATGAATAAAGCAAACAAGGAGTTCTATGGCACTTAAAGACTAACAAATTTATTTATTGCATATTGCCAAGATCCAAAGGGGTAGCTATGTTAGTCTAGTCCAATAAAACAAACAAGGAGTTCTGTGGCATTTAAAGACTAACGAATTTATTTATTGCGTGAGCTTTTGTGGGAGAAAAATCCCACTTTGTCAGACGCATTGACAAAGTGGGATTTTCTCCCACAAAAGCTCACGCAATAAATAAATTTGTTCTCTTTAAGTGCCACAGGACTCCTTGTTTGTTTTGCTGAACTTGACTAACATGGCTACCCCTTTGCAACTTTTCTGTTGTAAATTTCCTCCAGTATTTAAATCTGGGTGCGTGGGGAGGAGCAGGTGTAATTTGCCTGTAAATTAGCTTGGTTTTGGTAAGGTTGGGCTAGTCGTGCAAGCCTCACCCTGCTGCAGCACAAAGGCTGGAAGTGAAGCTGAAGCCAGACCAATTTGAATTAAAAACAAGGTATAACCTTTTTAACAATGAGAGCATTTAACCACTCAAACTCCTCAGGGAAGTTGTCATTTTGCCATCTCTTGATGTCATCAGATCAAAACCGATGCCTTTCTGGAAGTCATGCTTCTCCTTTGAGCGCTGCTCACATCATTCAGTTACAGGTGTGTACGTGCCGCAGCACACAGTAGCTCGGAAAGTCTTTAGCATTAGCCTCTCAGGTCAGGGCGCATGGCCAACACCCCCTCTACGCCATGGCCGCGGCTATATAGGTGACTGTGACCCTGACCTTCCCAGTTCCTTTTTCCACTATCAGCATCGGTTTGGATCAGCGTTATCTTGCAAAACGCAAGGGCCTGTCTTTCGCGCGAAATTCAAAATGCCAGGATTCAAGCCCTGCTTAGGATGCTGCAAGGCTTTCCCCGATGAACGATCTGCACGAGAAGTGCCCTGCTTGCTTGGGTGAGTCCCACATCACAGCAGACTGCCCCATCTGCCGATCCTTCAAGCAGAAGACTTGGCTGGAAAGGGAACGTCGCCTCCGCCTCATTTCGGGGACCGGAGCCACTCCACCCAAAAGCGGCTGAGCCACCAGCACTCCACCGGACCCTCGATCAGCCTGGACCCAAGCTTCCTGCTGATCCCCAGCACCAGGCCCAAGATCTCGGCCCTCCACGGTACCTTCCAGGCACCGACCTCGCCGGTCCGCCGGTAGCTTCTTAGCCGCCCCGAGCAGGGCTGTGGCTCAGGCACCAGCTCACCAAGGGCGCTCAAATACAGTTTTGGTGCAGAACACGAGACAGCCAGCTCCCTCGGCACCACCTACGAGTCTGGCACCACCCGCAAGCCCGGCACCGCTGCTACCAAGCCCGGCACAGCTGGACCTGGCACCATCGCCGATAACCCCACTGCCGGTACCATCGGATTCGGCACCGCTAACACCTGCACCGATGCCAGTACCGTCTCAGGCCTCCTCGCTTCTCTCTAACCCGGCACTGTTGAACCTGGTACTGGGCCCAAGTTCTACGGGTCCTCACCACTTCGCCGGGGAATTCTCGGTACCGGACTGCCAACTATTGCAGGGGAGGTCATCCAGGTCGTCCTCGGAGGATCCCTTTCTCCCCCCCCCCCCCCCGGAAGAGCGCCCAAGAAAGCGAGCCCGCAAACGCTCCGTGTCACCGAGTGCGCAGCACAGGTACCCACTGGGGGAAACACCTGGCCCCCTCATAATGCCTATGCTGCCGTCAAGGTTCCCGTACAACAAATGGACTCTCGACGGGATGAATGCGATGGCAGACGACACCTCCTCCCGGTACGCACGTTCGCCTGCACCGGAGTCCTCGGATTTCTCCGACAACGAGCCGGACTCTGATTCTACACAGCGAAGCAGATCAAGGGCCCCATGATCTCTGTCGCTTGATGAGAGATTAATTGACATGTCCACCAACTGCGAAGGGGATCCTCACGTCGAACAGGACCTTCGCTGCCACATGGCGCAAACCTGAATCTCAAGCTAGGGGTAATCCAGGTGGAGGATGACTCCCTCTTCGACGCGTGTCATCGAGCCCCACCGGCTAAGGTCGGAATCCCCTTGCACGTCAGGGTGTGCCGCATTGTCCAGGAACGCTGGCAAACGCCTTCCTTGATCCCGCCAGTGTCCAAAATAGCAGACATTTTGGTCAAGCGGTGATGTGTTCTGTGCCCCAGTCTTGGTTAGTAACTTAACCCAATTGACCTTCCGCTTTTGGGGTTGAGGTGGCAAGGGTGGCAATTATTCCACCCTTACCCTTCACCTGCAGTTGTGGGAGTCTGTTGCTCTGGTTCATGACTGCCTTTCTTAGGAGTCAATTCTTCTAGGAAGGGGCAATCCTCCTACACTAGACAGTCTTGCTGGCAACAAGGATGTTCTTTGCTATTATGATATAGCAAATTTCCTGAGAACGAACCGGGGACTGCCCCTGTTGGAGTTAGTCTCCTGACAGAGTGGCACATGACCCCTCAGCACTCTCATGCACGCCTTTTCTCGAAGACCTTGCACTTGGTGGCGTGTCCGTAAGCATTTGCCTGATAGCCCACTGCTTTGTCACCCAATTGTGGGTGCTGTGCCATTTGTGGGTAGCTGTGCTGACGGCGGATAAGGTTCCAACTCCATCCACCTTCCACAGTATGGCTAGCAGTCATCTGATACTGAATGTATCCGAGCAGCCCTCGAAGAAAAATGGTGGCTTACTTACCTGTAACCGTCCTCCTTTGTGATGGGCTGCTCGGATTCATTCAGACCCCTCCCGCCATCCCCGCTACTCTGAGTTAGCGATTAATGGGAACTGGGGAGGAGCAGGGCTGGGGCCGTATATATGGCCAGGGGGCGGTGGCTGCCAGCCCTGTCCTGACAGGCTAAGGCTAAAAGAAGTTTTGGCCAATCGTGCGCTGCGGCACATAGACACCTAATACTGAATGAATCCGAGCAGCCCGTCTCGAAGAAGGACGGTTACTGGTAAGTAACCCACCGTTCCCATACGCTGCATGACTTTCTCTCTGGTATCAATACATTACCTAGAAAAGATAACAGGCCAAAGAATCATCCAGAATGCTAATCAGAATATAAAACCTACCCAGCTTGCCTGGCTCCCTCAGCACGCTCCTGGAACCACAAATCATTTGGAAATAGTCCTGTGATTTGCAGTTTCACTAAAGATAAATAAGTATTGCTTCACCTTGATGTGTTCACATAATTGGCCTATGTGTATGTGCATGTCAGTCATTATGTAGTTATTTAGGGGCATTTCTGTAACACTTCTCTGAAGTCACTGGTTGCCTCACAGATTCATCCTCATACAACCTCCCTTGGCAAGATTAAGTGTTATCATATCATCCTCAGTTAGTAGGTGGATAAACTGAGAGACAGGTGACACCACCAAGTCACGCAGGAAAAGATGGGTAAGAAATAGAGCTTAGATCTGATTAAAAAAACAAACAAATCATGTTCTAACCATTACACCTCCCCGAAGAGAGAGAGATTTAATATGCAAATAATATTTTGCACATATTGCTGGTTTTTCTTTGGTATCCTCATTTCACCTCGTGAGTTGCCAAGTTCCCAAAGGGCAGACGCGTCAGTCTAGTTCAGTATTTTCCCACAAACGCTCATGCGATAAATAAGTTTGTTAGTCTTTAAGTGCCACAGACCTTCGTGCTTGTTCACCTCATAAGTACAGCTATACTTTCAACTCTCCAGGTAAAGGCTGATGGCTTTGGTCCCAAAAGTTGTGAAAAGATATGGTTAACTGTTTTATAAACTGAGATTTTGACAACAGGGTGGTTTGGTTTGGTTTTTTTAGGAAAAACATTTCATATTCCACAGCATTCTCATTTTTTGATGAACCATCCAAATGAAAACCTTGTTTTAAAATTGTGTGGACAATCTTGGTTCTTCATATTTTTAAAATTGTATCTTTTTTTTTTTTCCAGCAAGGAGGAGAAAAAAAAAAAGGGAAAAGAGATATTTTTCAAAAAGTTAAGAAAAAGGGGTATCCCCCTCTCAAAACATTTCAGAACAATTTTTAAAAATTGTTTAGACACTTTTGTGAAAAAAATCTGTAAAAAATTTAAATGAATAAAAATCAAATTAAAAAGTTAATATAATACCTTTTACCATCAACTTGAGTTGTGGATTTCATTCCTCATGCTTCTTCGATGGTCTTAGATAAGAATTTACTTTCAGTGCATACATGTGCAGATGAGCAGCCAGACAGGTATGTAAACAGCCTATGAATATGTACCCCATAGGCAGAACGTAATCAACTAACAGGTGAGGAATAGGAAATGGTGAGTGAGTTGGCATTCAAGTGATTAGACATTGTGCTCATATGGTTATGTCATGTAAATGGCTAAGCGAAGCACAACCATGGATCCTTGCACCTCCTGACAAAAGAATCAATACTAAGATTTCACAGCCTTCCATATGAGAAAAATACTCCTTACCCAGAAAGAGAAATAAAAAAAAAAATATACAGCTGGCGGGGGGAGCATTCAGAGATCGATCAATGGTGCCAGGTTCTATTCCTGGCTCTGCTATTTATTCAAACTTCGGCCTTGGGCATGTCATTTCACCTCTCAGTGCCTCAGGTTCCCGTGTGTAAAGCGGAGATAATCATGATGTCAAAGTAGAGAGAAGTCTCAAGTGGGGTTCCAGAGGAATGCGCTTGGGGTTCAGTGTTAACAGCTTACCATTACTGACCGCAATGTAGATATAGAGAGCACGCTGGTCAGGTTTGTAGATGACACCAAGCTAAGCAGGGTTAATACTTCAGAGGATGTAGAGCTAAAAATCAGAGGGTGATAAAGTGGAGCACTGAGCTATAGATGACAAAATGAAATTCAGCACAGACAAATCCCAGATGCTATGCTTAGAGAAGTAAAAGCAAATGCACAAATACATAATGGGAGAAAATTGGCTTGGCAGCACCACTGCTGAAAAGGATCCGGGAGCTGCAGTGGATCACAGGCCCAACATGAACCAGCAATGTGATACGATTGCAAAAAAAAGGAAATGCAATTTTAGGTTGTATTAACAAAGGCATAGCATGCAAGTGCTCTGCTCTGGGCGGGTTAGGCCTCAGCTGGAGTACTGTTTACCAATGTACAGAAAGGAATAGGCAACCCCTGGCATGTGTGCCAACAGTGGCAGGAGCGTGCATTCAGAGCGGCAGGCAGCACCCCCTGCAATGCCACAGAAATTGTGGCTGCTGTCACTGAAAGCCACTCTGGGCAGCTTCTTTTAGGGGCAGCTGGGGCACGGAGGGTCCCCGGCATGCCCATGTTCCAGGTGTGGGATGGAGAGAAGATGCCTGGAAGGGCTTCGCTCTAGGGCGTGCAGATGCCAAGGAGCCACTCTGGGTCTCGTCTTTTCTCAGCACGCCTGGGGACCCCCCAACCGGAGCTGCCCTAGGCACCTTCTTTCCATGACATCCCTCGGGCCCCCCATCCGCAGGCATGCTGCCAAAAGGAGCCTCTCCCGGCAGCTTCTTTCCGCGACTGGCTCCTTTCAGCGGCGTGCCAGGGACGCGCACTCGTCCCTCTTCCCCCCGACTGCCAGCCACGCCTGCCACCAAATTTTCAGGCAGCCTCCGCTTTTATTTCTGTAAAGGGGGACACGGTGGCAGAGAAAATGTTGGGCACCCCTGGACTAATGGGACTGCCCCTTGGGAACTGAGGAAACACTTTGGAAGTGTAAAAACATCAGGACAACAGCAGGAGGCTGGATAAAAGTCTTGCATCCGGGCAGGAGGTTGGACGAGGTGGCCCTTGCAGTCCTTGTAGCCAGGAAAGAGCCTGTAATGGAACTTCATTGGCCCAGATGGTGCCGGACCGAGGGGACGGGGCAGAGCCCGCAGGGATCCCGGCCAGCCGCACAGGGCGGCAGGTGGGAGGCCGGCGGGGCGGGGCGGCGCTGGCCCTTTAAGAGGCGGAGCCGGGGGGGGCCGCGTCATTGGCAGGTACCGGCCCCCCCCCCCCGCCGCAGTCGGCAGCCGCGGGGCCATGGGGAAGGTCCGGCTCTTCGACATCCGCCTGGCCGACCGCCGCCTGGTCTATGGGCCCGGGGAGCCGCTGGCCGGCACCGTCACCCTGCGCCTGGCCGCCAGCCTGCACTGCCGCGGTGAGCTTCCCCCCCTCCTGCTCCCCCCCCCCCCGGGCTGTGAGCTTCCCCCCGCCGTGCCCTGCTCCCC
>ML682047.1:4390039-4650490 GCA_007922195.1 Podocnemis expansa
CCCCATTCCCCCTGCCCTGGAAGTTGACTTGAATCTTTCCATGCTGGCCCCCACCTGCTGCCTCCCCCAGGTGTTGCTTTAATCAGACTCTGGAAATCTCAGGTATCAAAGTCTGGTTTTGCAGGGGCAGCTTTCAGACCCTCCGGCCCATCTCCTCACTGGTGGGCTTCGGTTATTTGTTTCGTTTGACCTGTGGGCTGGCAGGAGTGTGGCTAGTCTCTGCCCCATTTCCCCAGCTCCCTTTTGCTCTGGGTGAGGGGGATGATTTCGTGCATCACGGGTAACGTGGACAAAACTTTCTCTCTTCCAAGGTCTGGGCGTGCTGGGGGAGGAACAGTGTGCACACAATGTGGGAGCCAGTGTGCGTCTAGCAACAGTCTCCCTGTCCTCTATAGCTGTGGATTTCTCCTCTACCTGGTTTGGGCATGGGATCCATCTTGGCAGAGAAAGCATGTGGGTGGTTTCCACTCAGCATTGCTTTGGGGAGCTGTTGTTTGAATGCTTAACAGAGGCCGTGCTCAAACTCGGCTTTTTGTTAGTGTGGATCCATCCACGGTGCTGTTTTTAGGTGGACAGTCCTCAGGTGCTATGCTGATGGGTGGCGGTGTAAATCCCTAAAACCGAGAGGGAGTGTGAAGCTACACCTCAGCTGTCATTTTCAGCACAGACTGTTGGAGTTGGGTTGTTCTGAACTTCCTCAAAGTTTGGGGCTTGCCGGGGCTTAGATTCAACAGGAACTGCCGGGCTGGATCAGGTCCAGAGTCTGTCTCCAATGCTGGCCAAAGCAAATGCAAGAAATCTGTGGTAAATTAATCTAGCCCCTCCCAAACGATCTCTTCCTAATGGTTTATGGTCTGAAGTTTAGTAAGCTGGGTTTTGGCCTGTCTAGTTGTCCCAACTTGTGTGGCTAGGACAGGAGTAAGTCCATAGCCACCTGTCTCAGAAATCTCGAACTGAGTTAGAGCACGCCTGATGTACTCATCTTAACATGGCGTGTCTGTGTTTTATCCAGCCGAACCACAGGGGAAGATGGTTTGAGCTGCAAGCAGATGTAATACGGATAGCCACTTTGCCTTTGGGGAGGGTGGGCCATAGAGAGACTTGCATTAAATATTTGAATTCCCTGCACCTTGTGTTAAATGTAACTGACTGATTTATTTGTGAAAAAACAACAAGGAGTTGTGTGGCACTTTAAGACTAACAGATTTATTTTTTGCATGAGCCTTCGTGGGATCCCACTGTATTGCTAATAATGAAGACCCCCTGTGAGAACTTATTTTGAAGAGTGTCTTGCTGGCCCATGTTTTTTCTTTAAAGAGTTTTGGACTGTGACTTCTTAGGTAGGGGAAGTGGGGAAGGATCATATCCTTGTTCTTTCCCTCGGTCTCCTTCCTCTCTCCAAAAAATTCTTAACCGTGACAAAGAGCTGACTCCCCGTGAGGTTAGAGAGATGAGTATTCAAGTGGCTTGTTGGCACTGGTCAGTTTTTGTGATTTATCTGGTGGACACCTGTAGAAGTTTCCAAAGGGGTAGCCGTGTTAGTCTGGTGGCACTTCTAAAGACTAACCAATTTATTGCATGAGCTTAGAAAATCCCGCTTTATCAGATGCTTTGTAGATGGGGAAACTTACAGAATGAGAGCAAAATAAATGCAGTGAAGTGTACGTCACGGGATCTGGTCTCATTTATTTTGCTCTCATTCCGTAAGTTTCCCCATCTTCAAAGCATTTGACAAAGTAGGATTTTCTCCCGCGACAAACACATTTGTTAGTCTTTAAAGGTGCCACAGGACTCCTTGTGAAGGGCTCCTGCTCTGCAGTGCCCTTGGAAGTGGGACTTTTACATCTTCCCATGGGCCCAGTTGGACCTGTGACTAATAAAAATGGCAAGCTGGCCTGTTGCTGCCTGGAGACTGTGAGCGGGAGAACTGAGGCTTTCTCACCCAGCAGGGTTGGGAGTTGGGGGAAATGAGAAGATGGACTGTATCCGTCCGTGCTGAGCACCATAACAGAGGTGCCTGTGAGCGCAGTGCCACCTCCTTATTAGTAAAGCTAAGGCAAAATCTATTCCTAGCCGAGAAGGAGACTCCCTCAGTGTTTGAGTTTACTGGAGTCTTGCATGTTGTGAAACCCAGACTTAGACTGGAATTTTTCTCAGGGAAACTTTTGAACACAAAGGCCTTGTCTGTGCTGTAGAGGAATGTCGAAAACTCTCCTTTAAAAGGAATTAAACCTTCTCCCATCATTGCTAATACTATTCAGCTCCATGGGTGTTAGCAGTGTTGGAGACCCTACCAAAAATGTGCAGCTGACTGCTTCTTGGGTGAAATCTTGTCTCCTGATGTCAAAAGAAATCACTTTTTATTTCAGGGTCAGGATTTTGCCTCTGGTGGCTAGAACCATGCCAATTAGACCTGCAGACACCCATTTTGCCGACCTGATGTTATCTGGGGAATTTCCTTGGTGTAAACAGGGCTTCATCCTAGTATAAGCAAGGAAGAAGGGTCAACGGGAAGGGAATAGTACTCGGGGTCTGTTAGTGCTGCCCCAGCATCTTCCCTGAATGCATCATTAATTTCAGTGCGTTTTGGTACCCTTGGCCTTACAGAAATACAAATGCTTATTTGTTGCCTGTCTCCTTCCCACGTGTGCTACCGTCCTCTCCATCTCTGGGACTGTTTGAATATTTAGACTGTAAGGCCTTTTCGGCAGGGACCTTGCTCTGTTGACCTTGTCTGGAAAACACAGTTGCTATGGAAGCAAGTAGGCCTGTCTTGATTTAAAACGCCTCTCCCCCACCTGGACCTCTTGGTTTTTTTCTGGCTTCTAAAAGCTTTTTGTGGAGAGAGAGAGAGAGTTAGCAACAGCAATTCCTTTCCCAGCAAAATGCAGTCTCTTCGGGGTATTGCATCCATTCTCCTTAGGCAATGCTACTTTGGGCATGAGACTTTAATGCAGCAGTTACTGATTTCTTCCACCCCCCTCTTCTTCTAGCTTCCCCACCTGTGGGCTGAATTTCTCTTCCTGAGAGCTTGCTGCGGGGAACATTCATGTCACTGAGTTTTGTGGCTCTAGTCCAGTTAGCCCTCTTGTTTTTATCAACCATCTGGGAGTAACTGTGGTTACAGCAGGCTAGTGACTATGCTGTTTACATCTGGGGCAGCCACAGGCAATTACCTGCCGAATGTCCCCTGTCTTTCCTGCCCCCAGGTTTTAATCCCTCCGCCTTCAGTTGTGATTCTTTTTAACCCCATAGGCAGCTCGAGATCTGTTGCACGAGCCCTTCATTTTTGGAGAAATCTCCCCTGTAGTGACTTGAGTCTAGGATGTTTTGGTGCTTTGCATAAGCCTTAGTTACAGATCCAGGACGGGTCTGTCACCAGCCCCCCCTTTGCGTACGTGTGCCATCTATTTGGTCACAAGCTGGTGAGCCACGGGAGCTGAGCAGGGCTTTTGCGGGAAGTGCTCCGTGCTAACTGTATGCATGGCTGGCCTTAGGCATAAGCGTCTGCTCCAGGTGAGGGGTCCCGGTTGACTCGGCTGCCTTTGGAGCTGGCTTATTCTCCCCTCCGGCCACTTCCCTAGGATGGCTTGAGCAAGTTCCTGCCAAGCTGCACATCTGACTGCTCCCTGGAGCAGGGAGATGGTGTATTTTTAGACCGCAGGACTTGGTGTGATACAATCCCCTGACTGGAGTCTGGATGCATGCGCAAGTGAAGTAGGCACCAAGGGCCAGTGGCCACTGTCAGCCAAACACAGGCTGCCTGCTTCATTCCTATACATAGAGCCCTGCATGGATACAAATAAGTGGGTTCGTATCTGACCTGCACCTGCAAGAAATGGTCCATGGATATCTGCTGCATCCATGGATGCAGATATCCATATATTTGCAGGGCTGTAGCTCTGTGCAGATAAAAACATGCAGCTCCATATCCGATCTGCATCTGCAAGAAGTGGTCCCCGGATATCCGTGTTGTATCCACAGATGTGGATGTAAGGCAGATATCTGTGGATTTGCAGGGCTCTACCTGTACAGCCTCCCCTGGTGATCTGGCTGATGTCTTATTTATTGTGCTTGTGGGCTGCTTGTGTTTCATCTCTAAACAGCTGGGATGGGTATTGGTTTTCCCCTCCCTGAGTTTTACAGCCTCTTCAGTTTGCTCTCTGGCTAAAGGTGTTGAGGTTGCTCTTTCCACAGTGGAGAGGGGACCTCTCAGTGGGCCTATGGCTGGCTGGCTGCCGTCAGGGGGCATCCAGTTACATGTGATGTTTGTAGCATCTCCAGGCCTGGATCTCAGCAAAGAAATAAACCAACCTGAGGCTGCTTCATGTTGTGGCTCCTATTGTCTGGCAGGAGCACCCCTGGCCTGGGGTTCGGGGCTTGCGTGCTTTAAGTGCCCTGCCACCGCAGCAGACTCGGGGCTCGAGCCCCATAAGCCCAGAGCCAGTGACACCCCTGTTGTCTGGCATTCAGATTCTGTATCTTATGCTGCGGCAGGCCAGCACCTTGGACATTGTGCCTTGTCCAACACATTGGAGCCTCCTTGTCCTTTGAAAGAAAACCAGCAGCACGCTCCAATCTCGGCCAGTTCCAAAGGGGCAGCCGTGTTAGTCTAGCTCAGCAAGAGAAGCAAGGAGTCTAACATTTTCTTTATTGCAAGAGCTTTCATGGGAGGAAAATCCCACTTTGTTAGATGCTTTGAAGATGTTTCTGTAAGTTTCCCCCATTGTCAAAGCGTCTGACAAAGTGGGATTTCCTCCCATGAAAGCTCATGCGATCAGTAAAATTTGTTAGTCGTTACGTGCCAGAGGACTACGTACTCCAATCTTGGTGCACCTGTAGGATCAAAAGATACGTTTCTCATAGCTGGACACCTTCCCTTGCCAAACCCTCTCGGTAGAAAAGAGAATGGTCTTTAGACAGATGTCTCCCTTAAGGAAGCTCCTGAAATAAAGTCTGTCTGACCTCTTCTTTTTTTTTTTTTTTTTTTTAAAAAAAAAAAGGAAGCTACCATCTTGGCAATTGAAGACTGAGTCAAATTGAAAGACGCTCTGATTCTGCACATGGAAGATAGTCTCAGTGTCGTAAGGAAAACACTGCAGAGGTGCATTGGACTTTTTGGTTTAACCGCTCACTTCCACTTTAGAGGTACTGCTGGCATCTGCAGCTTGAAAACACTGTGGTTTCCAGTGACAGGATTCTTTCAGTTCTCCTATCTGTTGTCAAACTGAACGCCTCCTGGAAAATATTAATAAGATAACAGCCCTGCCTCCCACACCACCGTGTGTGAAAGATCTGTGAAGAAGGAAACTAACCCAGCATACCTAAAAGCAATTCTGAGACTTCCTCTGTCTTCCACACACTTGCGTAGCTGTCTAGATCGCTGTAGTAATGGCTTTCCTTTCATGTAAAATGTACACCTTTAAAATTTCAGATGCATCATACATACTAAAATGTGTGTGAAAGTACCTTCCTAAAACACATGCAAACTCTTGAGCCAGGTGCTAAAATACCCACAATGAGCAGCCTGTCTGATCACCCCGGGTGGTTATCCTGATTATAAGCCTTGAGGGGAATTGTAGTCCCATTTTCTAGATGGCAAAAACTGAGGCACAGAGCTCACAGAACTTGATATTAAAATAGGGAGCTGAAACTACACCATCCACCTCAGTGACCATCTTCCTTGCCCTGGTTTGCTGAAATTGGGAAAAGAGGGTAGGATTAGTCAACATGTAAGCTGGACCCACATTAGTAAATAAGTTGTGACTAAGTCAAAGATGGTTATCTCTAGTTCCCCTTCATCTGGCCAAGATCCCCATGAGGGATGAGCTGACGGTCCACCGTGGGCAGCTACGTGGAAGTGGAAGATAGTCACCTATGGTGTTTGGCCTACAATCCATGTGCCCCGAGTATCTTGAGAGCTAGTGGCCAACATCTGATGTGCTGCCAAATGTTGGCAAACCAGCACTGAGTCATGATGGTGGCAGAAGAGCTGGGGAACAGCGATTAAGATTGGCAGAGTGAAAGTCTTTAGGCTGGGGAAAGGATTTAGTGGCTCCTTTGCTCAAAGGAGTAACTTTTCTTACTGCTGGTTACCATTTGCAAATTAACACCCTTTAATGGCAAGGAAGGCTAAATTGAGATAGGGTTTCCGAGAACCACCACACCCCACCTTGGGAGCATTCAGCGGTGTGTGCCTTTGCTCTTATTTACTTTTCCATGGGAGTGGGGAGGGAAAGGAGGAATCCAAATGATGGTGTGGTGTAGTGTAACTTCTCTGGCTGAAAAACCCAGTATTTTCCAGGGAGTTGCGACATCAACTGTGTGTGTGTGTGTGTGGTTTTTTTTGGCATGTTCCAAAGGGGCAGCTGTGTTGGTCTAATTCAGCAAAACAAAGCAAGGAGTCCTGTGGCACTCAAACTGACAAACTTATTTATCGCATGAGCTTTTGTGGGAGAAAATCCCAGTTCATCAGACACTTTGAAGGTGGAAGAACTACTCTTTTGTGGTGGGAAGCAATGGTGGCTTTCCGTTTTCACGAGAACTGGAATGATGTGGGTGGCAGAGCTGCAGTGAAGGTGTGGAAAAACAGATCAGAGGTGTGGAAGAGGGCTATAGTAATGGGGGAGCAGTGGGTGTCTATGGGGAGGCCAGAAAAGTGATCAGATGATGGCTGGAATGGCAGCAGGGCTCTTGATGTTAAGCTCCCTATTTAAAAGCTTATTTTGAACTTGAAGTGGCTGTGTGGTCACAGAGAACGGAGGTGAATCAGGCCTCTGCTCCTCGCTGTTCTCCGGTCTTAATCATTTTTATTTAATGTAGATCTCTGTGTCAGGCTGTTGCATGGCCTCTTGCCTTATTACGGGATTGCTGTTAAAGATAATCTCTTCATGTGGCCTCCCTAACTTCTTTTATGTGAAAGTAAAAAGTGCTTGGAGAAGAAATAGACAAAAGGATTTAATTGCCTCCAGTCAGCAGATTTGTCTGTGTGCACACATGTATAATGGATGGTTCATTTGCAAATGCTCATCTCTTGTTTCCTATTTGTTCTGGGATCTGAGACCAGAGATGAATGGGGTTCTAACCACAAAGATGCTTTCTGCAGCTGGACAAAATCCTGCTGATCACTTTGCTGGCCAGTTAAAAACTAATGACCCTTGGGTGTCTGATTCGATTTATTTATTTTTTTGCTGGCTGTGTCTTTTGAAGATTGCAGCATACGGCCTTGCCATGAGTTACGAGTTTCCCTTTAATTGTATGAGGGATATTTGTAGTCCATCAATTTAATACCACCTTGTCTAAGAGCAAATACTCTCCTTGGATATCTGCATGCAATCACTACTGGAGTCTTTCTGTGCACATGCGTGTTTACTTAATGGATTTGATTGATGTTGGTCCTTGAGAAGGCTGGAGAACTGCAGAGACTGGATTATACTGCAAATATCCCAGTGCAGCAAGGATGTCTTGTGAGATAAGAATGGTTTTGGTGGGGGTAGGGAATTAGCTGTAGATCAGGGGTGTCAAATTTGTGGCCCCTGGGTCAGAGCCAGCCTGCCAAATGCTCTTACCACATTTATGGAGCTGCTGCCTCCACAACCGCACCCCGTCTGCTGCCGTGAGCTCTGTGGGGAGCAGTGAGAAAGGAGATGCTGGACCCCCACCCATCTGGTAATCAGAGCAGAGAGGGAAATTTTAAGCCCTCCGTTTCCAGCCCAGGTAGCGTGGTCTGCACTTCAGACTGTGTTAAATAGGGGCTCCAAGTGGAGAGGCAAAGAGCTAGGGATAAGTGGGTGCAGGGTCCTGGAGGGGAGCCCAGAGTCAGGTATGGGCTGGAGGATCCCCCCATGGTGAGGGGGGGGAGCCCAGAGCCAAGCGCAGGCCAGAGTCCCCCAAGTGGTGGAGGGGGACCTGGAGTCAGTGTCTTCCAAGCGGGAGCTGGAGCAGGACGAGGACCGTATAGAGCAGTGGTTCCCAACGTTTTCTCTGCCGCGGCACATCTTGCTACCTTTAATTTGAGGCACACCACAATATAGTTTCCAAATGAACTCATTAATATTTATGAGCCAATCTAGAGCTCTTGGAGTAGTTTTTCAAAAAACTTCGTGGCACACCTGCTCAGGCCTCATGGCATGCCCGTGTGCCACAGCATGGCACACTGGTTGGGAAACACTGGCATAGAGTCCCTTGGTAGCAGGCTGGGGATCAGACCTGGGGCCAGTGGGGCAGAGTAGGTGGGTCCCAGCCGCTGGTGAACGCAGTGGGGTGTGTGGGGCAGGATGTGGTAGGTGGAGGGGGTGAGCATAGCTGGGGATGCTGCATTTGGGGAGCAAGAATAACTGGGAGTGGGGGAGCATGGCTCGGGGGGGTGGGGGATTGAGTGTTAGGGGGCAGTGCCCTGGATTGTGCCTCAGGCAATGCCATGAGTGTTTACTCTAGGGACTGGATTAAGCCCTTTTGAGCCAGGTAGGAGAGTCCGCCCCCCATGGGGGTGCTGAGGAAGGTGTCAGGGTGCCTATGTGGTAGCGTACCAGGAAGGGGTCCCGGCGTGTCTGCACATACATGGCCTCGTCACGTGTCCTGCCCTGCAGCATGGCCCACCGCATAGCATGAGTTTGACGCCTCTGCTCTAGATTAACTTTCAGCTTGGAATAAAACCATGGGCATGACAAATCTTTGCTTATCTCCACATTGATGTGTATGCTTGAGGACTGTGTAGGTGGACAAATGCACACCTTTCAAACTTTGACCATAACATTATCAAAATGCACACAGGTTTCATTGTCGTGTGTGTATATCCTCTTTCTCAATCTTCCCTGCCCTAGTGACTCAGGTCCTGAGATTATACCTTGTCTATCAACTGAAGAATCAGTAAACAAGTGTTCCACCTCTCTTCCCAACACCTAAGCTGAAACGGCTCATTCACAGCACGTTATGGAGAGAAACTGAAATGGGGTGTGTCCATAACTGGGTATGAGCTAATGGTCTGGTGACGTGCACATTGGAAGAAGAAATTTCCGGTGGCTCTTCTCCAAATCTCTGTTCAGAGAACTACAGTTTTCTTTTCATATTTCTCTTTTGCAATCAGATCTTGTGTGCTCCTTGTACCTGCTGTGACTTTCTCCCCGCTTGTGCCCCCCCTCCGCCCCAGCAGCAATAGCATTGGAGTGAGGGACTTATTGAGAAGTGGGGAAAAATGTTTTCAAGCTTCATTTGGCGGTAAGGGGGTGAGATATGGAGCCAGTGAAGGTAAACAGTCAGCTGGTTGAATGACCCAAAGCATCCTTAAGGACGTATTAAAGTGGTAGACAGGGCTACATCTTGTAGATCGCTATTAAAACCATGTTAAGTAGACTAAATTCTTTGCAGGTTTACATTTCATTGTTAGAGTATTAAGACTAGGTAGATGCTAAGTTTGTTAGTATATGCTGTTGATTCAGAGATCAAAAAGGAATATAACATTTACATGAAACATAGTGTAGTAATATATAGATATTTTGTTTTGAAGTCTCTAGTAGACTGGCTATGAACTGCTTGAGTAGTTAAGCTTATGCATGTAGCTAGTTACCAGTCCATGCTAGGAAACAGTGGCTTACTTCAAAGTAGCAATGTGTATTATCTTTTCATCCAAGGAATGCCTGCTGTGTTGACGGGATCTTGCCAGCAGACACAGCCTGCTAGAAAACTATTGTTTTGTATTTTTAAACTTTAGGCCCTGATCCTTTTCATCTCAAATCAGCTTAAACTTTGTCAGAGGAATTGCAAGCCTTAAAGAGCGAGGTCTGTGGTTTGTCTCATTTGAACAAACTGCCTATTGGACTGTAACCTATTCAATTGATTCCAGGATTCTTGCAAACCATCAAAGTATGGCTTTTCCTCTGGAACAAACGGCAGAGTTGGAATTTATATGTAAACTTGATACCATTACATTACATCTCAGGAGAGATCTGGACTGGCTCTCATTGCCAAGGTGATTCGCCCCCTCTCCCCCATGTCTGCTGTTTTCACACTGCTGCAATCAAAACAACCTGCTTGGTTTGCTGAAAACATGTGAATGGACTTTGTGATGTTTTCTGCATTTAGATATTCCTTTCCAAACTGTAGCTTCCATTTCATGCATCTGAGGAAGTGAGATTTTAACCACAGCACTCCTTTTTTTTTTTTTTTAATAAATCCTAAGATTTATTTAATCACTGCCTGTAAGCACACTTTTGCGTAAGATCTGAAATACTCATTGAACTGGTGGGTAAGTGTCCTGAGTCTAGGGATTGGTAGCACTTGAGGTATGGTGAGTAAGAGTATAGTGCATAATAATAATATAGATATGGTTTTATGGGCAGGAACTAAAGATTGGATTCCTTAAAGGGAACTGTATTTTAGCTTCTTGGTACCCAGGAGGGTGTAGCAAAAGCTTTGTGGGTTTTTTTTTTTTTTTTTTTTTTAAACTGGGTTGTAAATTTCTCTATAAAACCAAGCTACCACTTTGGGGGATCACAAAGCCTATTGTATGCAATTGGGTCTAAATGAGCATTCCCAGTGTGGCACCTCCAGAGACCATCGTCGTGGGGTATCTGAAGAAAACAACGTGGATTCTTTATAGTTTTTTGCAGACTTTGATCAAAATGTATAGTGTGAAATGTCAGCTGTCTCCATGTACTCCATTCAGCACTTAATTCCCAGTCAGATAGGAGTATGGCAGAGGAATAAGTAGCTGCTATTCATTAAATAAAGCACTTTTATACACTCCTGCGAATCAAGGAACTATAGGAAAGACTACTACTTAAACACATCTTGATTATGGTGAAGTGTTGGAGCTCTGGGCCTCCACCTCTAAAGAGCTAGTGTGCTACCTCATTTGCTGTTGTCTGTGGAGAAATTCCAACTTCTCCAAAATACAGATGTGGGTATAGGGAAGGATATTGCTAAAGAGAAGAATCCTAACCGAAATGACTACGCAATGCCAACTAAAGAAAATTTCCTTAGTCTTGAATATTGTCTCCATCCCATCCATGTGTACTGTGGCTCCTGTGCGTTTTTTTTCAAGTGAGCTTGGTGCTAAATTAACAGCCTCGGTGATTGAGGTTTTTCTTCCTCTAGGTTAATTGCACGCGTTAAACATGGGTATTATCTGTGTAAGCTTCTCCTTTCTTTCCCCATCCCTTCACCTGGAGGATAAGAGAAGTTTGCTTTCCAGTAGCCTTTCACTCACTAGGGTCTTTCTGATTTTGCTGGGGGGAGAGAGGAGATGGGGGCGGCTGTTTATATGATGTAACTGCCTCTCTGCTAGGAATGGGAATAGATCAGCGGTCTCAAACTCAAATCACCATGAGGGCTGAATGAGGACTAGTCGATTAGCACGAGCACTGCACCACTGAAACCTTTTTCATACAACGATATTGCAAATATCAGTAACAATAGTGTCGTTGTGGGCCTCAGGAAATAGCTTTAGGGGCTGCACGCAGCTTGCAAGCCTTGTGTTTGAGACCCCTTGAATAGATCCTGGAAAAAACACATGGATCTGAACTTCCCTCTTGGGTCTACACTACAGGTTTGTGCTGGCACAGATCTGTTGGTGAGCAGCACAAGGAGATGTCGTTCCCTGACCCACACAGCTGTGCTGGTTGATATCCCTAGTGTAGAGACAGCCACACTAGTTAGTTAAGCTGTGCGATTACCACTATAGCTTTGGTTTTTGTTGGTGGGTGCATGGCTAGAATAAATCTTTCTGTAAGTTCACCCATCTTCAAAGCATCTGAGGAAGTGGGATCTTCTCCCACGAAAGCTCATGCAAAAAATAAATCTGTTAGTCTTCAAGTGTCACACAACTGCTTGTTGTTTCTTCACTAGAATAAATCATCCAGATTAAAAACAGCTTTGCCGGTACAGCTGTATTCATTTGAAGGAGGATTCACTGGCATGGTGTGCCAGTAAAATGCATAAGAACCTGTGTCAGCCCTACTTTTTAGGGCAGTGCTTCTCAACCTTTTTTGATGGGTTGTGACATTAGGGGATGCCTCAGCTCCTCCCACCCCCTGGGCTCTCCACAACACAGTGATGTGTCTGGTTAACAACTACTGCTTTAGGGAATGGCCATCAGTTCATTTCCTGCAGGTGCCCTAAAGCTCTTCATCTGAGGTGTTGTAATGTACTGTCATCTCTCTTAATTGGTTTTCAGGTGCATGTAAATTGCCGTGTACAGTAAGTACCATTTGGCTTATTGGAAAAGGAGACTGTACCAAAATGAAGATGCAAGCAGGCATGGAGAATGGTGCAGTTTCCTGGACTGTAATAACTGATCTTTAAACCACAGAATGACAGCACACAGTGCTTCCCAAAAAAAAGCCTGTGTGGGAACCGGGGGGAGGCACTACTCTCCTATGCCTGTAGATTTTGTGTGGTCACTTACACAAGTGCAAGACATCAGGGAATCCACGCCAACATGAACCACTATTGATCTGGGTATCAATAAACCTATTAAGTGTGACTTCCTGTCCTCATCGAAGCCCTTTCTTAGAGTTGGGCTGGAAAGGTGGCAGTGAATAAAGCCCTTTGAGGTGACAAGTGAAATGTTGATGCTCCCAACCTAATCTGTTAAGCGCAGGAGCTTGTCAGGCCCCTACGGAGACGCACTCCTGTCTGCACTGTGCACAAAGGTGGATGTTGTGGGGAAAGGGTTGACTCTGTTTTTTCTTCCCATGCCACTCCTGAGCTGCCTTATGGTGCAGTTGGTACTGACCAGATTCAAAGGACTCTGACCTCCCCGGATGTCTGAGCAACAGTCTCTTGGCTGCTCAAACTGGTTATTGCTGATCTTTCCCATTCAGTGAATTGCTGGCTTGGTCTGGCAGCCAGACAGGGATGGGACAGTCTAGCTTTGTGCTTACAGGAGGTGAACAATAAATAGATAACATGTTTTGAAGCAGCAGCTTGTTAGTCCACAGACTAGATGTGCATTAAAGCACGTTTGCAAGGGCCTAAGGGAGTCGTTCTGTGGAGCCGTTACTTAGAGAAGCTCTTTGTCTCAATTGAGATACTTGCACCAGAATAATTTGAGGTATGAATTTAAACCAATATCATGAAACCAGTGCAAGATAAGCTGTGGATGCTAATTTCAGGTTCAGCAACCTCTTTCAGTGTAGCTGAAATCAATTTAGCACCAGGTTTAAGCTAAATCTGAGTGAGCCATTTCTCGAATTAAAATGAGGAAGCCCAGGTTAGTGGCTAGGATGGTGGCCTGAGACTCAGGAAACCAAGAATCAGTGCCTAGCTCCACCATCAACTCCCAGCTTACCTTGGGTAAGTCACTTAAGGGTTGTCCGTACTGTGGCTTTAAAAAGCAAACTGCACCAGTTGACTTGAGCTCATGCCGTGGGGTTACAAAAATAGCTGTGTGGGTATTCTCACCTTGCTGGCCTAGGCACCAGCCACACTGGGAACATCTGCATGGCTCTTCGGCTCTGTAAGAGGAGCCTGAATCGGTCACCCTGCGTTCTGAGACAGCTGCAAAACGTCCACACCGTGGTATGCTGGTTCTTGGTTTCGCTGTACTTTAATTCCCCTCTGAAACCTGGAAGTGATCTGCCTTGGCTCAGGAGAGGTGGGGATGTTTGTGAGGCACTCTGCTGCAATAAGGGCCGTATAAATAGGATGGTTTTTAAATGGCACCTCAACCTGTTCATATGAGCCCTGAGAGCGGGTGCAAGCCCTCCACGAACACTTTTTCTCGGTTTCCAGAGTTGTTCTAGGGAGCTGCGTTAACTCATGGGGCTCTTGCGCACAGCCCAGGAAGGAGGGCAAACATGTAATGTTAAACACCACTGGAAATTTAGGAGGCAGGATCCTTCTTTTGTTCTGGCAGGCATGAAAGGCCAGAAGCCGTAGGGTGAGATGCTGCTGTGTCAAAGTGCTGGGCAGGAGTTGCTGACCACAGAGAGGAACAAAAAATGACTTGGCAGCATCCCTTCTAATCAGTCTTCCTGCTGGTTTTCATTTGCAGCCTCTTTTGAATTTCTCTTGACAGCCTAACTCCTGGCACCACAACAAAACTGCCATGGTGGGGTGGGATCTGTGACTGCTTGAAAGCCACACAGCCCTCACCACTCACCAGATTTTTTTTGTAGAAAGTTTTGAGCCACAGAACTTGAACTTGAGCTTTAGGAAAGCTCAGGGGCACCTGGATGTACAGTCGTGGTTCAGTTTTGGCTCTTAAATCAGTTTATTTCTTGGGGAGCGGTCCTTGTTGGTACAATCTTAACTTTCTCATCAATGAAGTCTGTTGCTGAACTAGCACATAGCTGCAGAAGTTTGGCCTGTGCCCCTAACGCCAGGAAGCGGGTACAGTATTTAGTGGGATGCCTCCTCCTGTTGAGATTCTCCACTCCCTCCCCTATACGCAAGGGTCGGGGGGGACGTATCCCCTCATGGTGGAGGAGATGGGGGGCAAGACTGGCCCTTGATTGGGCCACCGTAAGTGGCCCTATTGATTCCCTGCCTCTCCTCCCCTATCTCTTCTCTTCCCCCATTTCCTTAGCCAACTCGGATCTAGGAATATTTTCCTTCCTAGATGGCAGTTTGAGGAAACTTTATGGGGAAAGAGAATAAAGGAGACATCTGTCATGAGCTTTTAGGATCAGCCTGCTGCAAACTATGACGAACTGGAGCGTTAGAATAAATGTCTCCAGGAGTCCAGATTATTAGGTAGTAGGGTAAGTCAAAGGTGCGGCCGATCACATGGCCCTATAAGTGATTTTTAGCTGGATGAGCCCACTGGGTGTGTGCCAGATGAATGGTGACGTCGTACATTTATAATCTCTTGCCGGGTGCCTACCCTTTCGGGCAATGCAGCCTTTAAGGACGCAGGGTTTGGAGGTAACCCAGAGTCTGCGTTAAGGAAATCCTTCTACCTCTGGGGATGTCTGAGGGTGGGGGATGAGACCTGCAAAGATTTCAGTCTTGTGCAGAGAGGCAGCTGTGCCAGGGGATGACAGAAGGGAGTTAAAAATGAGATCTCAAAGCAAAGCTCTTCATGCCAGTTTCTAGACTCCTGTCCCAGAATGTAAGGTGGTTCATGTCTGTTGCTAAGAAACTACAGCTTTTTCTAGCAGTTTTTTAAAAAAATCATGAGCATGAATTGGTTGTGCTCTTCTCATTTTTCTTCTTTCTTCCCCTCCCCCTCCAAGCCACTGAAAAATCAAAGTAGGACACGTTGGGTTCACTTTCCACCTTGCAGTACCATAGAGAAATAGTGGGTAAACATTCTCCAAAGAGGTTGGGTTTGTTTTTTTGTTTTTTTTTTTTTTCCCCAGCAGTTCAAGGTGACTGTTTTTCTTCCTCCGGGGCAGCCAGTGTGCTGGTAACTTGCATGGTGCTATAAATAAGTGTGTTCTAAGTAGGGAAAAACACCTGAGGTTTAAACACATGGAAGGCTGTTAACTTTTTTCTTCCCCTCCCTTGGGATGTGCACAGACCCACACTGGGGAAAGAAAACAGGTCCTCCTGTCACATTCAATTTGTCTGTGGCTGAAGATAACACTTTTAGACTGGAGAAGATGAAGCTGTGTACAAGCATAAGGGAGATCTTAACAAGTGAACTCTGTTTTCTTTGCAATGGGGAAAGGTTGTCTTTTTTCCAAGAAGCGCTGAACAAACTTTGATATAATCAATTTTTCCTTACATGGAGACCATTACCGAAGTAAAATAAAATACTTGACCAGCATCCTGGGGTTACAAGAACAGGCAAACCTTCTGCAGCTCCGTGCTGTAGGGCCAGGAAGCATGAAATGTGGCCAGTGGGACACTCTCCTTACTACTACTAGGCAGTGAAACCCAACAGGACTCTCGATATTGCTAGTGGAGAGCCTGCACTGACCCAGAGGCGCCCACTTGGGCTAGATTAGCAACTTGTAAGGGCCGTATCTTATTTGAGTACTAGCATGTATTATCTGAAATGTGTGCTACCAGAATATATGCTCTTAGTTCTCTTCCTTGTGGGAGGACCGCAGCCTGTCTGGGAACAAGAAGTGTTCTTGGCAGCTAGACATTCAGCATCAGGACCTGGAGACTTAGCTCATCAGTGCGAGATAATTTTCTCTCCTTTCTCTTTATGGAAGGAGGGCATGGCTTGGCCGTTGCTATTTCTGTTGCCTCCTGTCTCTGGGCTGCAGCTACAGATACACAGGAGGCACATCTGGGCTTGAGGCACAGCCTGCGTGTGCAGAGAATTTAACTATACTGTGGTGCTATGCTGACTCTCCTCCTGGGGGTGGGGTGAGAGGAAGATGAGAACTGGCCTCCAAAGTGAAATTTGGCTGGTGGTCAGATAAATCTCCATCCACGTCATGAAGCTGAATTTCTAGTTTCCCTTGTTGTTCCCATCTTGATCCTAGGGTGAGTGAGCTGCCCTTCAAGAGACTTTTGCAGGAGGGGAAATGCCCTTCTGCTCCCTGTGGCATGATGGAGGTGCCCTTCTTTAGCTCCTGGACCTGTTGTGTGTGTCAAAGTGCTGCAACGGGTAGGGAGAGTGGTCACTTTTAACCATTGATGCAATAGCTGGAGAGACCACATCCTGTGGGCTGGGTGACTTTATTTAAGAGCTGTCATTCCAGGCTCCTGGCACCCTTGATAAACTTTGCATGCAGCATATTTGTGGATGGGTTCCAGCATTTGGTTGATAATGCCCCGCTGAGAGCAGCAAACTTTTATGCCAGAGCTCTTCCCTCCATCCTGCCACTCCACACCCCTTCTCCACCACTATGCTAGTTGAACTTGGCTGCTTGGGGTAGGAGTGGCAATGCAAGCTGCCTCCTTGTCCCCAAAGTAGGACCTCAGATCCTTTTCTGAGGTACCAAAAGGAGGTCTTTGCAAGAAGCACTCTGCTGTCACAGGCTGGAAATGGCTGGTTATTTTACAGAGGCTCCAACCAAAATGGTCCCCTTATTTCTTAGCTGCTGGGGGAGCTACTCCCTTCCCTTATGAGCTTAAAAACCAAACCGAGTGGGTGGAGTAACAGAGGCACAGAACAGGAAAGGTGACTTGCCCAAGGTCATGCAGCATGGCAGTGGCAGAGAACGGAGCCAGGTTGTTGCAGGTTCACAAAGAGGTGACTGTTCTGTTGAGGGTTTTGTTACTTCCTGGATTTTGTTGCTGAACTTCCTTCTGAGCGTTGTTGATCACTGCTCCTGCAGGCCAGCAGGTGACTTTTCGTGCACTCTCCAAATGTCTGATTAGCACTCTGGGAAGTGAAAGAGAGCTCTGCTCTCTTCTGGTTTCTCCTGCATGGGAGTTTGCTGTAGATAGCTTGTTGTGCGCGTGTCTGTCCTTGCTTTTCTCCTACCCAAGATGAAAATTGAGCTTCCCTGAGCTGGGTATTGTAGCGCTCTGAATCAACAGAGACAAGCCATGTGAGCATGACTTGGCTAGTCTTTAAATCACCTTGAGGGGAGACCGATGTGCATAGGTGCTTCTGCCGACTCGCTATTCCGCTTCTGTAGCGGCCAATCTACCTGCCTTTGTTTCACCGTCCCATTAATGCTCAATTCTCCTGTAGCCCCATAGCGTGGGGCGTCACGTGAATGCGCGCAGATACACCTGCTTATCTTGTAGGCTTGGCTGTATGGCAAGTACAGGCTACTTCTGCATTTTATTCTGCTCGGGTGGAGTGGGGGACTTGAGTTTTTTAACTTCTGATGAACCCTGGAGCTCTTATTACATGAATATCAAGTTCACGCAGTGGGACGGGAAAGTGCAGAAATAGGGGGCTGCTGCTGGCACTTTAGAGACTTGTTTCTAAATGAGGCTCAAATAGCTGAAATTGGATTGTATGATTTAGGAGATTATGCCTGCGCTTCCTTTCCTTGGGAATTGTGTGCGTGCGAATGCTAGTGTTGGGCCAGGGCAGTAAGAGGTGACTGTGCGCCTGGGACGTGGAAGAGAAGGTGGGCAGCCATTACATAGGGCCATGTACAGTAGAAATGTCCTGGCAGGGATGCAGATAAGGTATTACCAACCCCAAGAGACTAAATCATGAGTCAGATCTCTTAAAACATTCGCTAGCTGTCAATATGATCAAATCTGCCCCACTGACTCTCCAGGACTCTGCCTGCATCTGATGATTACAGGTCAAGTTTAACTCCTTGCTTCTCCCTGGCTGCTCAGGTGGAAAGTCCATTTATCCTCACCTCACCCCCAAGATGGGGAAACTGTCGGTTCCTGGTACTGCCTTGACTCTGCTTCTCTGGTGTACTTCCTCAGAGAAAAGGAGGACTGGATGGCAAATACCTTGAGAAACTGCAACTTGAGTGGTGCATCATGATTCATAATCAGACATGAAGCTTATCTGTAACTCAGGCATTAGGGAACTTTAAACTCCCGTCTGTCATCATTTTAGGGCTGGATATCATTGCTCACATCCACGAGAGTGGTTTAACCTTTGGTCAGAAGCAACACTTCCCTGAACACCTGCATCTCCATGTTCTTCTATGCCTGAGATTATAGGCTGCATAACCCTGATCTCCTACTGCCCTTAGTTGCCTTCTATCCCCTCGCTAGCCCTTCCTCACCCTATTCGGGGCCCCGTACTTTTTCCCAGCCTCAGCTGTCCAGCCCTTGATCCGTAGACTGGCAGCTGCTTTGCTGGTTGAGGTGACTGCTGCTAATCTTTGTGAAACAAGTGGGAGTTGACAGTCAACTCTGATTTAAGAGCAGCTTTGCTTCCACAAGAAGGTGAGGGAGACGGGGGCCCTCTGGTTTCAGCCCGACTGAGTGGTACGATGTGGTAACCCCTTACAAGAAAGGCAAAATTCACAAGTGGGCACCTTGCATTGTTTTTTCGTGAGGCACGTTAAACCTCCAGAATCACCGAGTCCAATTTTTAAAATCGGGAGTGTTCAAAAGTGTATTTTGCCATCCACTAGCATCTGCTGCTCAGCAGGGAATTTGTTGTTAAAGGCTGAGCAGGCTGTCACTTGCCATTCACACTTTCAGAGGCAGGAGGTTTTTCCACCTGAAATGGCTGTTCAGGCTGGGCAAGGGATGTTAGGCCTTGGTGAGCCAATTTTAACTTTAGCTGTTGCCCAGGAAATCCTGCTGTATAACAGCTCTGCCTGCAGCATGTACGCGGCTGGAGCTATCGGCATCAACACTTCCTTAACGGAGACTTGCAACGCGGTTCTAGTGGATCTGCAGAAAACTGAATGAAAGGAGGGCAGTTGAGTACAGCTAGACCACAGGCTTGATCCTGTTTTTTTTTTGTTAAAGCAAAGGAATCCTTCAGTGCCATAGGTGCTATGGTTCTGGTCTGTGATAAAAGGAGATCAGGCACCCACAGGTGCATGCCAGGCAAAAACAAACGCCAAACGTGACTGTGTCCCCCATATTCCATGTGCATAGATGTGTGTCTAGATAATGCAAATTCTGCAGCGTGCTCGCTCCCAGATAAGGCGAGCCCAAGCTGCCAGACAGGCAGTAATCCTCTGCGACCAGGCGTTAGGATGGATGATTGCTTATGAACATCTAACGTGGCCCATGGAGATTGTCCTTTGGGACTATGAATATTACGTAGGATGGCTGGGCTTGGGAACTTTTTGTTTACAACAGATGGGCTGGCAATGCAGCGAGTGTGAGGTTTCCCCATGGGAAGGACTAAACACAGAGACTGGCCGCTACGCTTGTGGTAGAATAATAACACTAATGATGAGCAAAGGCTGAGTTACTCAACATTCGGTTGGCAAGGTCTGGTAAACCTGAGCTTGCCTATGCTGTTCTTTCTAGTATTTGCTCGGGTGAGCAGTGACGGGTTGTAGCAGAGAGCTGAGTTCCCTTCCCTGTTGTAAGCATTCCCTTCTGCTAAGGTTGGAAGCTTTTTCAAAGCTGCCTAGGGGATTGAGAGGCACGCTTCTCATTAATTTCTACTGTAAGCCTGCTGGGTGACTTGTATTGGCTCACAGGCTGAAGGCTGGCTGGCTGCACCACTGACCAAGAGATTAGTCTCATTTGCCCACTTGCTTGGGAAGTCCTGTAGTATGAAAGTGCCGCCGAACCAGCCAGGCAGCTTGTTGAGAAATGCATTGCTTCTAAGCCAGGACTGTCAAACATGCAGCCTGCAGGCCGAAAGGAGGCCTGCAAACCCCTTTCATCTGGTCTGTGCCTGCACTCCATGGGCGGCCAGTATTTCCTTAGCTACATGTGTGCAGTTTTGCATACCAGTGGCAACACAGCACACTGGGTATGTGAATCTGTGCTTGGCAAGACCACGCTCTCTCTTCCAGAGAGAGAGCTGTGTATTTTGATTTATGGTGTGTACGACCCACTTGAAACACACTTAAGTCAAATCTGGCCTGCTGTAGCAAATGAGTTTGACACCCCTGCTCTGAGCTAAGCAGGGAGGCTGATGTTACTCTTAATGAGACTGGCCCTTCATGGTGCTATGTAAATAACTAGACTGGCTTAATCCAATCTGGTTGCATATACACCCATTTCTATGAACTATGGGATGGTGGTGGTGGAATTCTGTCTATTTAGCTACTGGGCAGTGCAGAAAAACTTGCAATGAATGAATCTGCTAGTGGTTGGTTTTTCATCCGTTCTGTGATGGCTACAGCACTGTAGCCACAAGAAAATTGGGGCTCTTCAGTCTGAATGAGGAAGTTCTGCTTCAATTTTGTTGCAGCTCTGGAAGTGGTGGGGGAGGGCAAATAGGCAGGAATAAAGCATAGACTTGAAGCGAAGACCAGAAAAGGGAATGGGATGCAGTGGTGAAGGGGAAGGCAATGAGAGTGCTGGAAAGGGAGTTGAGCTGCAGGCTGGGGCAAGGGAGCTTGGACAGGGGACTGCAGGAACAAGGTGAAAGTGGCAGAATCGGCTGAAAAATCTCTCTGCATGGACCTGAAATCTTGCAGAACAAAATGTGGATGCTGCTTGCTTGGCTGTGCAAGGAGGGGCTGGAGGACTCCCAGGCTGTGGGCCTGCATGATAGCTAGGATGTGGGATCATGAGGGCGGAAGGAGACAGTTTATGCCAAAATAAGTGAAGATGGCACTAGTCAAGTGGAGTCCATTGCTTTGTGGCTTCAGTTACTCTGAATCAGTGGGTGAGTTTCCCCCAGAGATGCTTCCAAAGGAGAACTTCAGAGTCCAGGGGGTGGGGTGAGACCCCACCAAAGAAGGGCTAAAGTTGCTGCTAGAGGGGAGCCAGGAGGAGAAAGCATTAAGACCCTGGATGTAATCCTGGTTCCATCCCCTCTGCTGGGGTTTCTCCTGTGTCTACATGTGCCCCTTGCACCAGCAGTGAGGTGGGACTTCCAGTATAGGAGGATGGTCTCTATACAATAGGCTAGTTTTGTGCATCCATCTCTCTTCCCAGTTCAGGATGTAGAGCTCCTCTCTGGCCAGGTCTACACAGGCGGTGAACTTTGGTGGCAGTTGATGGAAGCTGCACAAGCTACACACAGTAGCATGCACAACTCATGTCAACTTCCTAACTGCCCCTCCATGCAGCGTCACATCTTAAGACCAACCCTCCTGCCTGATTCCATCTGTCAGAGCAGCCCAAAGGCATAACAGTGAAATGACCAAAGTGAAAAAGGTTTTGGTTTAATAGGGCTCAACTCTGAGATGATATCCAGGAGATCGGGTTGTGCAGGTGGGGACTTGGGAGTGTAGCTTTGCAGGTAAGTTGCTGTTCGGCAAGAATCCTGCCAAGAGAAGAACATCTGCGGCATCGCTGCTTGCCTCCAGGGTTGGAGTGGCGCTCAGTTGAGGGCATGCTAGAACACCAGATTGGACTAGCCATAGCTGTGTTGCAGAGTCCAGCTCCCGCTCGCTATGTGGGCCGATCCATAAACCCAGTGGTTCGTTAAGTTGTTGGAGTTGGGCTTGTTTGGCATATTGTCCTAGCCTCTGACCGCTCCATCCTTGAAACTCTTCACTGGCACTTCTGACTTGACTAACCACCCCCAGAAAGGCACACAGCACTAGCCTTCCTTTCAAGAGAGGCCAATGTAAACAGGAGCGGCTGACTTTGTTGGCTAGGGAAGGGTCTTCTGGCCATTGAAACTGTTGGGGTGGGAGTGAGTTGTAGTGGATGGATCAGCCATCAGGGAAACTCCTTCCCCGTCCCAGGTGTTCTTCAAGGAAGTGGAAGAGCGGAGTGGTCTTTGGTCGTAATTCTTGCCGCTCCCAAGAACGCTCCATGTTGCTTCACCACCGCCTGCTAGAAGAGGATTTCTGTCTTGGGTGGCAAGCTCATAAGAAGCTCTTCCATGGGGCCATGTTTCCAAGAGGCAGCATGGAGTGAGAACCAACCAAGTGATCCCAGGCTGTTCCAGCCCGTAAAGGGCTAGGCTGAGTGGGCAGGGTGCCTGGCACTGTGGTGAACGTTAACTTGCTTACGTGCTTCTTGCCCACCCCACTCGCCGTTATTAATGAAAAGAGCAGTTTCATGCTTTCAGATCCCTGCTGGCACTGGGCAGAACCACCACGGTGGGAAGGATGAGTCCATACTGTATTTGCCCTCCTATGGCAGCCTCCTAGGCCTTGATTTCCCTGCTCCAGGCAATCTGACCCTGGAGCGAAGGTCACGGAGCTGCTCAGGTTGGGCCTGTTTGGAACGGAGACCCTGTGCACCAGGTCACACCACGTGCTGTCACCCCCATAGTCTCCCTTCCAGACGGGTTAGGGAATAGTGGGTGTAGCTGGAGGTGGCTGGTGTTCCTACAGTGAGGCAAGAAGGTCCCCTACCTGTGACTTTAGGGAGAAACAACCTTCCCCCACATCTGAACCCAGTGTGGAGCATAAAATAGACCCAGTATGGTTGGTGGATCACTTCAATGAAAGGTTTGGGACCCCATATTCTAGCACCTAGGATGCTGGAGTGGGACTCTAGACCCACGTTCGTTTTCCTGCTCTGCCACTGGTTCCCAGTGTGGCCTTGAATTTTCTCAATCTTCCCTGTGCGCCGATTCCTCCATCTCTGCAATGGAGAGACCCATCGGCCCTTCCTATGGGGGTTGAAGGTAAAATCCATTAAAGTTGGTGGGCTGCCCCGATGTGACAGTGAGGTACCGTACATACATGGACTGTCTTGGTGCCTATCTTTGCTTGCCTCCTCCTGCCCCCAAAACAGTTTCCGCCCCTCTGGGAACAAATCAGCCAGACAGTGTCAGAGGGTCTTTGCTTCACAGGACTGCACGGCTGGTGTGTGGGCTGACCTAGCTAGGCAGGAGGAGAAGGTGGTAGTGGTCTCAATGCCTCTGTCCTTGAATGAAAGGAGGTGAAATACATTTCCCTTGGCATGGAGCTCTTGCAGCTCTCCCTTCCCATTCTTGCGGTGACGGATCAATTCAGGGAACTCTAGAAAATGAACTACAAGTGGATTGATTGGTGATCGCTCTGCTTTTGTGTAGCAGTTGGGGCTGGATCTGCACGAGGTACCTGGTGTGAGGGAGGGAGTGTTCCAGGAGGGGTGGGGAACCAGAGAGGAACAGAAGAAAGGTGCCTTTGAAAGTTTTACCCCAAATCCCAATAACTGCTATAAGGTTTGAGTTCCTAGTTGCTTTCCAAAAAAAAAAACAAAAAAACCTTAATGTGGTGATATAGCTCAGAGAATGCCCTGGCTTAGTAGGGAGAATTGCTTTGTTTGATGCAATAGAGGGAAAACATTCTTTGAACTGAAAACCACTGACCTTGGTCTCATCTCTGCTTCCCCACCCCACCCCTCCTTGTAGATATGCTCTAACAGGGACACTGTCAGGACCAGCTGGAACATCAGTGCAGTAATTTAAAAATTGGCAGAGGAAGAAGCGTGCAGGTGGGGCTGGATGATGGGATCTGAAGCTAGACCTGTAGACACTTCACTGGCCTGGAAAGCCCCCTGAAAACTCTCCTTCTCCTACTAATATATGTGTATTTTTTTCCCCCCAGCTATCAAAGTGAGTTGCGTTGGGTCTTGTGGGGTGTCCAACAAGGTGAACGACGTAGCATGGACTGTAGAGGAGCAGTACTTCAACAGCACGCTCTCGCTGGCGGATAAAGGTAAGCTCAACGAAGGGTGGGGATGTGCTCCATCTTCTTAGTGGGAAAGTTCCTTCCCTTGGGATACCCTCTTGGGCTGTTTTTTATGGTGCAGAGTTTGTGTGGGCCAACATGTCTCCATCTCCTGGAATCTCCCGTGTTCAGGCTGGCTTAGCTGTACATGCGTGGTGTAGGTGACGCTTTCAGGGTTATGTGCAAGGCAGCTAGGCCTTGCCTACATTAGAGACACCAGAATGCCAGTACAACACGGCGCCAACCATGAGTGACTTTCAAACGTGTACACTGTCTGGCACCAGGTCTCTGGTGCATGCCTTCATTGAACCACTGCTGTCCACAGTGACTTCTCTCCAGTGCAGTTAAAAGTTTAAAGATGTTGCAGCTGCTCTGGTTCTGCACAGTGAATTGTCTTTAGACAGAGGAAGGTCGCTTCAGGAGTGCTCCGGCATAGCCATAGAGATGAGGTGTGTGGCCATTCAGTCGAAGCCAGCTTTGCCAAGACTGTGGTAAGAACCAAATCCTTGCTATGCTTTTCTCACTGAACAGATGCACACCCTGTGAGCGAGATGCATATTAGATGGCTCCTGGCATATATTCCTGCCACAGGCTAAAATGACTTGGGCATGTTCCAGGAACTTCAGGTATAAATGGATGCTGCCTTTCAGCTGATAAATAGGTTATCACAAATAATTCATGCCGGGTCTAGGTTTCCACTGAAACCATTTGATACCAGCATTGACCTGCCACAGCAGCGTATCTGGTGTTGACTTGTAGGCTGAAGAGTGTGGCAAGGAAACAAACTAATGGGGCTTCATCTCCTAGCAAGCGGCAGTAAAACAGAACTGACAGCTTCTGCGAAGTCAGCAGTTTGCAAGCTGGGCTTTTAGCACATGTTGGGGAAAGGTCATCTGTATCCTGCAGTGTTGTTTGTGATAAACATCACTCCAGGAACGTCAGGGATACTTTCCTGTTGGGTTGGCCCACACAGCAATAGCCTTGGAGGTTGAGCCATGGTGGGTGGCTATTTTAACTTGCATGCAAGGTGGGAGGGGAGTGGGAAAAGCCCATGTCTCCTTTGGAACTGGTGCAGAACAAAGCCAGACAGTGAATGATACGCTGCTGAATATCTGGGCTGCCAGCTCCCAGGGGGCTTTGTAAATCACTCCAGGTTAACCCGTTCTAAGTGATTTGAGAGCCTGGGGCTTTCTGCTCCACTACTGTAGGGCTTTGCCTGGCTTAAGATTTCCTTTATGTTGCTTTAAAGTGGTTATAGGTTAAAGTTTGCCCATCGGAGTGTGATGTTTCATTCCAGTGGGCTCAGTGAGGATCTTGCGTCTGACTGCTTGCTGCTCTGGAAAAGTTTAACCGTGTAGCTGCCTTTGTGGTGGGAGGGGGGAGGCGTGTCGTATGGACAGTTGCTTCTAAGAGCCCCTACCCTGCAAGTTGAATTCATGGATTTGGGCAAAATAAGCAAATGCATTTGGTCCTAGCAGTGCGGTAGCATCCTCCTAGATCACTGAAATAAAGAGGTGGTGGCAGGGATGGCAGTGGGGAGGACCTGCAGCCAAACACCTGAAAAGAGGGCAGAGCCATCCATTGTGGGCATGCATTGCTTGTGCAGTTTGCACCAAGGGCATCTTTACATCCTTGTCAAGAGAGGAAACGGTCTCAAACACACTTTGGTTCTGGTTACATCAAAGTAGATGAAATTGGAAAGGCTTTTGGGCTCCTTGGAGTCTAAATTGTGGAAATAAGGAATGCAGATCCTTGGTGGAGATGGGGGGGTGGGGTGAAGGACTGCTAAAGTTACGATAAAGCTGTAGCTGTTTAATGTGCATTCAGAATGAACAAACAAGGAGCCTGGTTACCCTGTGCATTGTGTGTGTTGCAAGCACACCTGTGAAGACAGGTGAGTCACAAGGTCAAATGGCTCCAGAGGATAGATGTTACTCTACTTTAGCAAAATGAGCAAGTCTGTTTTGGCTCACATCTGCACTGTTAGATTCATTCTCAACAATTGATAAGGGGAGAGAGTTTAAAGAAGGGAAATGACCGTAGGTGCCTGTTCAGACCCAGTCTGTTACTGTCAAGTTTGCAAATCTGTTCCAGCTCTGCAGCTTCACTCTGAAGTCTGTTTTGAAGTTCTTTGGATGAAGTATGGCAACTTTCATGTCTGCTACAGAGCATCCAGGGAGATCGAAGTGCTCTCCTACTGGCACCTTCTCACCAGTTGTTAATGGCTTACAGCCACACTATTGGAATTAAAACAACTTATTTTTGCTGAAATAGGCAAACGGGACTACCCATCTGGAACTTGGCACCATGCAAAGAATGAACAAAGACGTTAAGCTAGAGTTACAAAACGGCATTAGAGTTAGCTGCCCAATTCCCTTTGAATTTCACTGAGGTGCAGGTATCTATTTCCTAGGCTCCTGAAAATCCCAGCCCATGTTCTTGAAAGTCAGGTAAATGTCTTATTGCATCTCACCCTCTAGTGAGGTCAGACTGGGAGTGAGGTTCCCTGGAGCCAATGGACGTGGAACAAATCTCACTTGTGGCCATTGGCAGGTGATGCGCTTAAGACCTGATTTATCTTCAGAGCCATTGAGTACTTTAAACTCCATTTCAAGTCTGTTTCTGGATGTGCTCAACTCTGCCAATTGAGACCTCATTGCCTGTCTTCCACAGTATCCTTATTTTTTGGGCACTTAACGAATACCTGGCAGGGATGTCACAGAGTTGCATGTTTAAGGTGCTTTAGGAAGCACCACCAGTATTCAGTTAAACCCTCCTTTGGTGCTTGTTTTTAATGGGTGGTCCTTCTACGTAATCTGATCAAGGCTGCTTAAAATAGAGCTAGTTAAATGACCCATTGTAAGGTGGTGGTCTGTGTCATTCCCATTTTATAGGTTTGGAAACTGATATGCAAAAAGGGCAAGCCACTTGCCTGGAGCAGGTAGCGTGGACTGGTGCGTCAGGCATTAGACAAGGGATTTAGCTACAAGAACCAGATCAGTTATGGACTCTGGTGTGTAACATGGGCCTGTCACTACTTTTTATGCACTGTGGTGGCAACCCTCATCTCCAGGATGTTAGAGAGAAGGTGGGTGAGGGGATCTCTCTGATTTACCTGACGTCTGTTGGGGAGAACAGACAAATATTCAAGCTACGTAGAGCTCTTTTGATCGAAGGTGATACGACTCACCCGCCTTGTCTCCCTGTTTGAGGCTCAGGGTTTGTCTGCATTTAAAATTCACGGCAGCACAGATGTATCAATGCTTATTTAGCCACAGTATATTGACGGGAGAGTGTCTGCTGCTGACATAGCGCTGTCCCTACAGACACTTGTGGTGGAGAAATTGTCATTCTGGGGCTGAGGTGTGTTGGGTCCTCACCCCCCCACTGCTGAGTGGCAAAAGGGCTTGCTGCATAAATGCTGATGTAGACAAGGCCTCTCTTTTACTCTGAAGTAAAAAGTAGGAGATGTAGTGATCTTTCTGTTTCTCAGGGGCACTGAGACACAATGCTGTGCGCTGCTTTTTAAATAGTCTTACCGAGACAGGTCATTTTACGTGAATGGAGAACTTAAGACCTTCCATCTCTTCTGCTCATTCCCCTAGAGCAGGAGTGGTGCAGGTTTTTGGTCAAGAACCAAATTTCTTGATCAAGGTATATGCTAGATCCAGCCTCCAGAGAAAATAAAAATGATATATTGGGATTGATTTCAAAAGCATCTGGTGGTCTGGATTTGGCCTATGGTTTGCTTACAAACTACACCTGCCGTGAGGCACGTTTCTTTTGCTCCAGCAAAACAAATGAGGAGCCTAGTGGCACTTTTAAAGACCAGCAAACTTATTTCTCGCACGAGCTTTTGTGGGAGAGTGACAAAGTGGGATTCTCTCCCGTGAAAGCTCATGCAAGAAATACATTTGTAGTCTTATAATTATTTTTGTGTTTTTTGCTGGACTAGACTAACATGGCTACTCCTTTGGAACTTTTGCTCCAGTCTCCCCTGCCGGCATTTGTCTTTCAAAATCCTACTGCTCAAAGCTTTGCATGTGAGTGCCCATCTCAAAATTTTGCACACTAGAACAGTTGCAAACAATTCAGCAAAAAATCTGCATTTTTAAAATGGCTGCCTTTTCTAATGAAGTCTTGCACAAACAAACTACATCTCTTCTCTGGATTGTGATAAATTTAGCCTAGTCTAATTAAAAATGTTTTGAGTTTGTGCTTTCATTTTGCTAAAAAATGACTGAAACTGATATTGTAGAACTCTGTCATGTTGGCCCATAGTCAAATGTTGCACACCTGCTCAGATAACAAGGGTGGGCTTTTATGTGTAAATCGCCAACCCTAGTGACTGAGATCGGAGATTCAAGCTGGGCTCTTTGAGGCTTGCATGTTGCCAGGAATAGATATTTGCAGTTGGCACTTTACCCACTAGTTTGATGTACGATGAAGAACAGACTGCATGCTTATTTGCCTGAAGCTGTGTTAGCTCTGCAGGGCTAACAGGAGTAAAAAAGTACCAGCAAATGGGTCTTTGTCGGTGAAATCAGCAGATATGCCTCAAAAATGCACAGGGAGCATATCTGCTGAGTAATAACATGGTTTAGCCTTTTATTGCTTTTCCTGCTGTAACTGAATTCTAAAGCAGTCATTAGTCACTTCACTTCTCTCTCCACACACCTTTCCGTAATTCTGCTGTCCTGCAAATTTGTAATACAAGCATGGGAAGAGGCTACTCCTGTGAATAGAAAAATCACAGCTGAGTGACAGGTATTTGTGTCACCCTGACATTCAGCTGTATGGCCTCTTGCATGTCAAAGCCACATTGGCACCCTTGGTGGCTGTTACCCAGGAAACATCAGATACTGAGAGCAGCGTGGTTGTAGATGCTGCCTATTGTGATGAGTGCTTTTTTTCCCCCTCCCTATCACTGTAGCTCAATCCATAGGTGTCTCCCCTGGACCCCGCTGGGGTGACACCAGGCTGGCATAACCATGGGTATTCACAGGTATGAATCTTGAACGCTACAGAGCGCTGTAGCTGTGTCAGCCAGATTTTTAAATGTAGACCAGGCTTTAAGCATGTGCACAACTGGTGTGTTACTCCATGGACCATCTGTCCTTGTTTTCTGTCATGCTTCTGATGAGACAGGCTGTGCTTTCCATCTCCTAGATCTAGTTACTTCCTCACTGGCTCCCAGGTGAGATACAATCCTGTGGAAACTAACTGTAGATTTGAATACATATAATTTCTACTCATTGTGTGAGCCTGCTATGTAATGAAACATCTCAGTTGCTTGCCAAAGGCTAAACAATTAATTACAGGCTCTTTGAAGTGGTTAACCATCTTCTGGGTATAAGGAAGTAGGAGAGGGAGAAAGGACAAACAACCCTTTGTGTAGGCTCTTTGCTGGGTGTTCGCTGTGAAATGAAAGGAATGCACTGGTTTGACAGACTCCGGCATCCTATCTGGCTGGCTGTGGAGGAGGAATGGAGGCAGGAGCAGGCTGCAGGAGAAAAGCGGGTACCTCCAGCTGGGGGAGAGTGAAAGGAGAGCTGCTTGATGCGTTCTGCTTCCGCTTGCTGCTTGGCTCTGTTCAGACAGTTTAATAAACTTACTGGGTGAGCTCTGCTCTCGGCTCTCAATCATAGGCAAGTAGAGGGCTTTTCTTCTCCATTAAGTCACGTATTCGGCTCTCTTAGGTCAATTTGGGGTGGGGGGCACACGTGTCAGCCATGCAGCTTTTATTTTGACACCTATGAACATCTGGCATGACAGTGTCCTTTTATTTGCAAATGAGGTTTGTAATATAAACCCCTAACCAGGAAAGAATCTGCAATTTTCCATTTACTTGTTTTTCAGGTTCATGCTCTTGTGCGTCATGGTCTCTGTTTGCTAGAGGAATGTGGGTGACTGGTTTTTAAATGTTGGGTTTCAGCAGGTATGAGGAAGGATCCCAAACCCCACCATCTGGAAGTGGGTTGGGCTCTTCCTGAGCCATGCTCATGCTTTGTGCCTTTGCAGGGGAAAAGTGCCTCCCCCATCCCCACTCTCTGATGCTGGAGCAGATCAGTTTTTCCTGATGACCAAATAAAGCAGCCCTGAAAAAGGGCGGCTGAAGTAGCTTGGGGTGGCCCTGTCTTTGTGTGTTGGATGTGTCAGTTGATAGCCTAGCTCTACAGAGGGACGTTAGTCTTATGGCTCTGACTACTTTGCCCACAAACATCTTTATTTTTTAAAAGAGCCTCTTAGTTGACCTCCCATTCCCTAATCATGACCACTCGTCCCTCTTTCTGGCATATACGTGAGCCCAAAAAGCGAAGAAGGGTGCCTGGAGAGATGAAGTCCAGAAGGTGAATGGAACAAACGTATTCTCTATCCGAGGTCTCTGTCATTGCCCCTCATACCCTTGCAGTTCAGTGCTACGGCATAACCCGCCTCTCCAGGGCGCTCTCAATGACAGCTGCTTTGTTTCCATTGGGAATGGGACAAGCTGGGCAAGCCCCGGAGCTGTGTAAAAACTCCTTGACCTTTAACCAGCTGGTAGCTTGGGAGTTAAGATACAACTGGGGAGCAGCTAAGGGAGAAGGTGGTGAAGCAACGGGAGATGGGATTTAGGGTCTGATGATATTTCTCTCTTCTTGTGCAAATCCTGCCCAATGCAGACTTGCCCCAAAGACGTTATAACTGAAGTACTGATTTGGAGTGTTTCTGGAACTGGGATGGGCAGGGGGAAACAGCCCCTGCAAGTTGCAACAAAGCCTATGGCTGAAATGTGATCTGATCAAGGCATCTAACCTGTTTCTCTTCTCCCTTCCTGCCCCCAGCTTTGCCCCGAACTATGGGTCAGTCTGCCCTTTCGGACCTTATTCCAGATTCCTGAGTGGGGTCAGCGGTGGGGATGGGGTGGGGGGTGAGATGCTTGCGTTCAAAAGAACAGAAAAATCTGGCTCTTCTCCAGCATCCGTGTTTCACACTCTTGCAAAAAGCCAGTTTATCAAGCCCGACTACATGTCTTTTCCAAGTCAGAGTACCCAGTGGGTGGGCTGCAAGGGTGAGCTGCAAACAGATCTTGTCTTTCAGAGGTCTAGTTCCAAAGAAGTAGCTGTGTTAGTCTAGCCCAGCAAAACTAACAAGGAGTCTGGTGGTCACTTAAAGGCTAACAATTTTATTTATTGCATGGGCAGGGGGTGTGTGTGGGAATCCCACTCTGACAGGTGATTGAAGATAGGGAACTAAATGGGATTTTCTCCCACAAAAGTTCATGTGATAAATGTGTTAGTCATTAAGTAGCTACCAGACTCCTTGTTTGTTTTCTCAGAGGACTGTTTCAGTTCCCTCGGCTTAACAACAGTAAGATCTTAGATTGGCAGAAGAGGAAGACATGAATTCAGGTGATACTCTTCTGTTTAATAACTTCTGCCCTCTGTACAGTCTTTCTCCCCTCTGAAATCAGTCTTGTGGCTTTTAGACCGGGCAAACGTTTTGGAACATAACCATTAAAACCAGCCTGCAGAAAGGCCATTCTAAGCCAGTGCTTATGGCAGCAAAACTCTTGTCATTCAGGAGTGTGAAAAAACCCACCCCGACAGGAGAAGCTCTGCTGGCCTGAGCACTTGTGGCAGACAGCGCTGTCTGTGGGAGATGGTTTTATTATGTCGGCAGGAGCATACGCTCATGTTGTCACAACGTGCTGGCACAAATCCTATTACAGGGAGTTCAGATGAACGCTAAGTAGCGCAGCAGCCTGCTTCCCAATCTCATCCTACTCCCCAACTTCTGTCCACCCCACTCCACATGGAAATCACTGGGGGGGCTGAGAAGCTTGTTTCTGTGAGCTTTAGCCCTTGTTTAAACATGGGTGGCGGGAGCTCTTTCTCCTGACCCTAACTGTCCTCCTTAAGAGAACTTGGCTTTTGGGTTTTGTTGCATTTCGGTTTATTAAACTAAAAACCACCCCACACTCTTATACTGCACCTTTACACTGGCAAGTTTAAAAGGGGCAGCTGTGTTGGTCTAATTCAGCAAAACAAGCAAGGAGTCTGGTGGCATTTAGACTGAGTCCATTCTACAGATTGGTACATCTCTAACTTTGCTTGTCTCCACTGTCGTTAATGTGATACAGAAACTGTCCACAGACAAGCTGTTGAGGTGACCAAGAAGGTAACACTTCAGTTAAATGTCCCCGCTTTTAATTTAACTAAAGAAAGCAGGGGAGGGAATACCAATTCTGTTGCATATTTCACAACAGAAGAATATTGCTGTGCTGGCAGGAATCACTAGAAATTTGAGTTTAACACCTCACTGGAACTGAGATTAGGTTTAAACTACTTAGCTGCAGAAAGCTCTGAAATGGACTTGTGGCTGGTGGGCTGGAGAGCCATGTGTTGTGATCTGTAACCTCTGCCTGTCCACAATAACCCGCAACTTATTGAGCACTGAGACTTTCACACACAAGCTGCTGGAACAGGTGAGTGAACCAGCTGGCTTGGAATCGAATTGGGCAGCGGCTTTCTGTGATATCTCTGGCTTCTGCTCTTTGCTTGAGAACGCACTGAGTTAGGTCGTCTCCCCTTGACTATTGCCCTCTAGTGCCGTTGAGTTAAATGTCTGCTTTTAATAGTGAGGAAAAGGCCTATTTTGCCTCTCCTGCTTGATTCAGCTCATACAGTTTGTCTGACTTAGACTTAAACTTGTATTGTTTTTTTGAAACAAGTGATGTCTTCCTCCTGCCCTGGTGCTCATGATGATGTACAAGAGAACACAATATTTAGAAACCAGCCATCTGTGTGGCATTGAGGGACCTGTCCAGGTAGGTGGAAGCCTGTCAGCTGGTACCACTAATCTGGAGAACAGTGCGGTGCTTGTCGGATGCTGCGAACCGTGGCTCCCGCTCGCTGTCTGTGATTCTGGGCTCACGGTTGCTGGCCAGGAGCAGATCCACGGGACATCCGGTCACCCAGCTGCACTTGCTCTTAGCAGTGGAGGGGGGAAGAATTCCCTCTTCTCTAGCATCGTTTCTGCTCTTGAAGTGTAATAGCGCAGGTCAGCAATGGTCCCTGTCTCTCAAGGTTGCTCCACCCTAACCTAGCTGTATCGAGTCTTGAACAAGGGGATGTTCTGGGTTGGAGAAATCCAAACTCACATCTCTGTTTATTGGACAGATGCTGTGCTGCATCTTCTGAAAGACAGCCCAGCCCTGAGGTGAAAGCGTGGGACGGAGAGGCTATTGATGCACTTTCTTCCCTGTGTTTATCAGTTGTGCTATTAAGGCATCCCAGATCCTCTGATGCCCACAAATGCCTCTGATCTGGTGCTTTTGCTGTCTGGGCATCTATCAGCGTTGACATCTTGATAATGTTCAGCAAGCGACCTAACAGCAGCTGCTTCTGGTCAGAAGTAGATGACGTGGATATTGCATTAACTTTCAGGTTTTAGCCCTGAACCAGGAGCACCTTGTGCCTGGCACCCTGTAACCACAACAGAAACCCTAGTGTCATGCAACATAGTGGGAAGGAACCAAAGTCTGCTACGTTCCTGTGCTCTGCTGAAAAGTTTGAAGTTATGAGGCCCATGGAGAAGCAAGAAGGCACTTTTAAGTGGAATCCCATCAGGCCTGGAAGAGACGTTTTTGTTCTGACGAAGCTCTGCTAACGGCAGGGTTTTGCCACAGCCACTTTCCTCTAATGAAGTCTTTGGAAATGGAGGGCTAATTACAGTGCACAAGGGGAGGACTGTGCTATTGTAATGGGTGGCCTGGGGACCAACAAAAAGCGCTGTGTAATTCCTCCCTCTCTGGAGGATTGGGCTGAGAATCTTAATGCATTGTCCTCTAAGTAGCTGGGGGTGAAATTACCATTTTACAAGGCCCTGCTGTTTGTCAGATGGAGTTGGGTTTTTTTTTTTTAAACACAAATCCAAGTGACTTTCAAGCAGCAGCCACTGTCTTTGTGCATTGTGAGGGAGAGATGGGTGTGTTGTGTGTGTGGCATTATGCATGTGTGCAACCACCTCTTGTCTCACTTGGGGGGTGGGGTGGGTGGAGCTGCTTCCTCAAACCTTTCCAATACAATAAATCTATTGTTTTGATCATGGTGAAGCCTGAATTTAAACATTGGGGCCTGCACCTGTGTCTACACAGATGGTGGCGAAGCATTTCATCCCTATCCTGGTGGTGTGATACAGGTGCTAAAATGATCCTTTTAAGTCAGGGGTCTCAAGCATGTGGCCCATCTGCTTTACATGCAGAAAGTCCTGGGTTTAAACCCCAGGGAGTTGGACTAAATGATCTCATGAGGTCCTTTCCAACCCTATGATTTGATTTGATTCTCTTCTAAATGCCAGGGAGCATAAGACATGGGATCAGGTCATACTGCAACAGCAAATCAGAGCATTTGTGAGGACTCAAACTCTAGGGAACAGCTTGTAGAGGGAGGGTGAAGTCAAATTAGCTGTTATAATGTGAAAAGAATCCATACTCATGATTCAGCCTTCTTTTCACACAATCTTGTCTGCGTATTATTTGAATTTCTCCTGTTTCTCTTTGAAGTCATGATGTCCCATTGATTTTCTTGAGGACCATCGTTAACAAATAATTAGTGAAGTGATTAGGAGGATGGAAATGCTCAGCAACTTTCTTTTTGTGTTGCAATTTCTGATGTCAGTTTTGTGTGCATTTATTCTTCTGCGTAGGGACTGTCCTGTTCGTGCTATGTATAAGGTGTGGGGGCATTTCTGGCACTTGATGGCATAAATCACATTAGTGGATGAGCAGATGTAGGACCCTTTGATGGAATAGCTGGCTTGATTAGGTCCTGTTATGGTGTCTTTACTGCAGATATGTGGACAAAGTTGGCGGTGAGTTTGTTGCAGGGATATCTGCCTGCTTTAATGTTTATGTTCTTGGGTCTCTAATTCCTGGTTGAGTACCTGTTTAAATGTTGGGGGTTGTCTGTAGGTGAAGAGAGGCCTCTCTCCCAAGGTTAGAAGAGAGTGAGACCCTTGAGGTGGCTGTGGGGAGAGGTGATGGAGGTGGCTCTGATCCTGAGCTAGTGGGAGTGGTCCTGCTTTTAGCAGGGGTCAGACTAGATGACCTCATGAGGTCCCTTCTAGCTCTAATATTCTCTAATTCTAGTGCATCTGGGTTTTAAACCTGCTGGTGACTGCAGCAATTCAAAACAGGAAAAAAAAATTTTTTTTCTGCACCACTGGGTGGAGGAGTTGCTTTTAAGTAATGATGAATTGCAGCTTTGACTTTCAAGGAGTCAGTGGCACTTAAAGACAAACACTTATCGCTTGAGCTTTAGTGGGAGAAAATCCCACTTTATCAGATGCTTTTGAAGATGGGGAAACTTAAGTTAACAAATTTTGTTAGTCTAAGTGCCACAGGACACCTTGCTTCTTTTGCTGGCTTAGACGAACTTGGCTGCCCTATTGGAACCTGGTGAGTTATACTTGGTCACCCGTCACCCCCCCACACACTCTGAGGCCTCAATGGTCCTCTTAATGGAGCGGGTCCCAGCTACATTGAGGAAAAGTTTGAGCTACATTACAGTAATGCCTGACATTAGGAATAACAATGCCTACTTCTCTATAAGTTGCCAAGATCCAAAGGTGCAGCCTTGTTAGTCTAGTTCAGTAAAACAAACAAACGAGTCCTGTAGCATTGAAAGACTAGCATGCAATAAATAAATTTGTTAGTCTTTCAGTGCCACAGGACTCCTTGTTTGTTTTTTTTTCACTTCTATATAGTGCTTTCCATCAGGAAGCTTCAAATGGATGCCAATGCTGAGATACAGGGGTGAAGTGACTTCTTAGGGGCATCCAACAGGCCCGTGGCAGAGGTGGAAGTAGAATCCAGGACTTTCGTTGTCCCATCGTCTCGTGCTCTAGCCTCTAGGCGTGGGTCTTTGGCAGACAGAACCAAACCCTGTTCTCAGACACTGCTCAAGCTGAGAACGGTGCTAGTACGTGATCATGCTTTAAATCATGATTTGGTCCCACCTGCAGTCGAAGACAAATCTTGTGTCCAGGAACCATGCTTTATGATCAGGAAACCACAATACAGGAACTTAACTTGGTGTAAACTAGTTTTGAACCGTCTGCCCAGACAAAACGCTCTATGCATCCTCCTCCATCCTGGAAGGGAGGGGGCATGCATGAGTAGGGTTCTCGCTGATCCTTTGGCAGCTGTATTAAACTTCCTTGTCGTCCACTCAGAACAGCCCAGTGTAGCTGCCTCAGTCCTGTAAGTCCTGCTATTTGATGCACTGTGCAATGGCTCCCTCCACATCTCTTTTCTTCTTTGGTATTCTTATGTCTAAATACTAAATTGTCTTTATTCTTCTGGGAATGTGTGGTCCTTAAGGGTCATTTTTTGGCTTAATTGCTCTGGCAGTCAGTGAATAGGGTCAGCCTGGGCCCTTTAGGGTCTGTGCATCCTCTGCTAGTGGCCAATACGGCAAGTGTATTGAGTATACCAGGCACCATCACAGCCCACAGAAACGATTAGGGCGCGTCTATGCGGAGAGAGAAGCTTCTCCTGGGCGAGGTCAGCTGACTTGGACCCAGGCTTAGGTTCCCAGCTACCAAAGCATGGAAGGGAGGACAGGGAAGTGTGAAAAGGAGGACATTGGAGGACACATGGAGAAAATGTAGTATTAATCTAATATTCTTCTGTTTTTAGGGGGCCCTGGAGTGCTAAAAATAGGGTGTTCCTGGGCATTCCAGCATGCTTTTAACCCCTGTAAGTAAAAAGCCAGACAAAATCATGCATTTTTTAAATGCCTGCTGGATGGAGGACATGAAGGTAAAAAGGACATGTGCTCCTTTTGCCTGACATCTGGTACCCCTACCCAGGCTCCAAGGGTGAAAAATCAGCGCACGAGTCTTAGAACTCCAGGTTCCCAACCCAATTGTGGGCGTCTACACAGACTCCCGGGCTCCATGAACTGAGGCTACCCTCGGCTGTGCTGCAGGTCCTTTATCCCTGGGTAACTGTACCCTGAGAGAACCACACAGGACGGCCAGGTCTGCCCCCCTGACTGGGGCATGGGTCAGACAGTTGTTGCAGGAAGCCATTTAAGAGATCCAAAAGGGCAGCCGTGTTAGTCTAGTAAAGCAAAAAAGCAAGGAGTCTTGTGGCACTTAAAGACTAACAGCCTTATTTATCACATGAGGTTTTTGTGGGAGAAAATCCTACTTCGTCAGATGCTTTGAAGAGGGGGAGCTTACAGAACTGGGTGAGAAGAAATGCAGCGGAGCATGACCTGATCCCATGTCTTACGCTCCCCTGCATTTCTTCTCATCCAGTTCTGTAAGCTCCCCTTCTTCAAAGTGTCTGACGAAGTGGGATTTTCTCCCACAAAAGCTCATGCAATAAATAAATTTATTAGTCTTTAAGTGCCATAGGACTCCTTGTTGTTTTTGTACTTGTAGTCACCATGCTCTTTGGTCTTTAAAAGTACCACAAGACTTTTTGTCTTGCTAAATTGAATCAGTTGCATAAAAGCAAACTCCTAATGTAGATGCACTTAAAACTCCCTAAACCATGCTTAATCTGTGAATTAAAATAATGCCTATAAGACGGGCTTAAATACATCTACATTAGAAATAGTTTTCTTCTGAAGATGGCTCAGTGTTGATATTCGTTCAGCCATGCAAGCTTTCATGTTCACGTAGCATGTCTAGAATGTGTGTATCTGGAAACTTCAGGGGTCAGTGCTTCACATGCCACTTCCATACTTCCAACACCTGTCCAGCACTGGTTTCTGTTTTGGATACGCCTCACCAACTTTGGAAACTGATGTCATTGCTTTGGACTTAAAATAAATACCAAAGTGGCTGCATCTTGAAAAGGGATGATGGAGCAAGTGTTTGAAGTCCCAGCAGTGGTGAAGTGTGTAAAACAAGTAGAATCTTTGGCACTTAGACGCTAGGTCAGGGCTAATGTTTCTGTCAAGATAATGTGAAAAGGAGGCATGCCTGGGCCACAAATGTTTCACAGAAACAGATAAAATTCAGGACTGAAATGGTATATTTTGGTACCAAAGTGAAAACTCATCAAACCAGTGTGCTAACACTATGGTCCGGGAGCAGCTGCATTAAATAAAACTAGTCTGAAGGGGAGGGATTTAGGAACTGGTACATGTCTGTCTTCCAGTAAAGGCTGGATTTGTCCATAAAACTTAGACTGACCTAGCTGTAGGGGCTTGCGTGAAAAATTCACTGTCTGCTTCAGTTTCCCCATTTGTACAATGAAACAATAGTGTTGTCATAGCTCCCAAGGGCACTGTGAGGATAAGTATTCAGAAGAATGAGGCGCTCAGATACTAGATGGATGAGTAGCAGAGAGAAGTTTGTTTGTGTCCCGCGGGGGGACAGAGGATTTGTGTGTGACTACCTGTTGCTTGTGGAGATTGATGATGATGATGATGATGCCCTTGTAGCTAGGGAACTGGAATGGAGCCCTGGCTGCACCAGATTTGCTGGTAATTAAAATAGAGCCCAGGTTTCCTGTCCCCCAGGTCTCATTTAACCATGGGACCGACCTAATTTTCCAACCCAGCCCTTCCTAATGGATATCCTAGCAAAGTCCAAATCCATCTTTAATTTAGTGTGGCCAAGAGGTAATGATGGTGGCCCATCAGTACTTCCCATGTGGGATCAAACAGAATGGCTGGGCCGCAAAGCAGAGAGTCCTTTTGTTCCCAGGCAAATCCTTACTTGGCTGTGACTGCAATGGGAAAAACTGAGCTGCTGGGAAATTTTTCTCTGCTGTGCCCAGGAAGCCTGACAATTGACTGAGCTCAAGTGCCTTCCTGTCTGTGATTAAACCTTTCTACTGCAGGGTTTGTTGTAAAGAAGCTACAACGGTCACTCATGCTGCTTTTCAGCCTGGAGGAAAAGCTATGGCAGGTAGAATCCTCCTTCCTGCGTCTTGCTAATTCAGCTGCTCTGTTGCATAAAGACTTCTAGCTGCATGTAAACTTCAGGAAAAGCCTTTGTGTCTGTAAACACTACACCCTTTTGTTCAGGCTTCTGGGAATCTGGCGTTAATCACTGAGGATGGTTAACTCTGTCCAAAAAAAAAAAAGTCGTGTGGCACTTGAAGACTAACAGATTTATTTTTTGCATGAATTTTTGTGGGAGAAAATCCCAAACCCTTCCTTTCCATAGTCCTGGATTGTAAAGCTATGTTGAGATGACAGGGCAGTGTCCCCAGAGGATTCTTCGGGTATCAAAACCAGACTGGGTGGGAGGGAGAAGAAATGGTGTCAAACGTGGGTGCTTTGCCTTAGACATGACGTTGAGGGCAAGCCACATGCCCACGTGTTGTCTGGTACAAGAGCTTCTCGTGATGTTGCTTTAGGAACACACATCTTGCAGCCCTTTGGTTATACATACATACATACATACACACTCTCTCTCTCTCTCTCTCTCTCTCTCTCTCTCTCTAACATCAGGTTGCAAATTAAAAAGGAAGTATCTCTTTGTATGTAAGGGAAAACCTTCTCTATTAAAACTTTTTTTTTGTAGGCAGCGGAGCTCATCCTAGTAAGAGCCAGAATAATTTTCTGATGGTGGGTATCCAAAGGCACCCTAAATGTAGATTTGGGAGTTATGGGGGGGAGAGATGGTGAGTTTCTCTCATAATCCATGCCCCAGCGTGTTGCATGTCATCTGGGCCGTTCTCATGCCAGGAGGCCACTGGACCCCTTGCTGGGCAGTCAACTAGTGACAACTGCTGGCTGGTGGAGGAGTTGTAGCATCAGCAGCGAAGAACCGGATGAAATTCATTCCTGTTGACTCTGGATACCCTGCCACTGTGGGCTGTGGATGAGCTGTACTGTCCTGTCACCTCTTCGGCCTTGACAAGAGGGGAGCAATGTGCCTGCTTCCAGGAATGGGGCTCCAGCTTGTTCCTTTGCCCCTTAGGAATCCCTCAAGGATGCATCTGTCCAAATCTGTCTTGCACTGTGGCCTTGTCTTGTGTAGGAATAAACCAGAAGAGGTGGCCCATGTTTATATGCCAGCAGTACGGTCTTGCAGTGCCTGAACCAAGACTATCCCAAGCCCTTATGCTAACAGGATGAAGATGGCTTTTTCTTCCCCTTCCCGTCTTGTAGCGGCATCGGTCAAGGGACCACAGAAGATTAACCCACATCTGGCTGGAGAGTTGGGACTCCAGCCAGCCCAGCTACCTTCAGCTAGTAGAGACTACCCTCAGATGCTTTTGTGCAATGCGGCCCACACCTGTCTCCAAACTCTGCTTCATCCCTGACATGCAAGGATGGGATGCTAAGGGAGCGGGCATTAATCCTTTTGGGATTGTGGAGTCTACCCCACTGGGGCCTGGGGGTTTGTGGCAGTGCAGGAGGGAGCTTGTGCCCCGAATGGGTTGGAGATGGCGGCTCGAGAGAACTGAGTCTCCCCGCTTGTGTGGAGGAAGCGGCAGAAAGCTGGGAGGAATGGCATGATTGCCAGACACCCCATCCTCTCACTGTACCTGGAATCCCCGGCTCTGTGAGCTGCATGAGGAGTGATCTACCAAGCCAGGTTCGCTGGGGCATTCACAAATGGCCCTTGACTCTTCCCAGTAAATCTGTGGCTTGGGGTACATTTACACTGCAGAAAGAATCCCAAAATGCCATGCTCCACAGCAGCGTGTCTTGTAGCCTAGCTCAGCAACTTGAGCTCTCACTGGGGGGTGAAGAATAACAGGGCACATGTGTCTCATCTGGTTTCGGAGCCCATGCTTCCGCCCCAGCGGGTGGGTATCTCTCATGCTCTTCTTTGCTCTGCAGCATGAGCCCGATGGAGTCAGCAGAGCTGGGCTCTGAGGCTGGCTGCCGCATTTCTCCCTAAACTGACGTTTCACTTGAACTGCTCCTGAGGGCAAGATGGCCATAGAGCCACTCCCAGCAAAGGCTAGTGCTCTGCAAGCATCCCAGCTCTGCTACTGCACCCTTGGTTTTCCCTTCTAACATCTGCTACTCTTGCAGCCCTGGGCTTTGTCCGGTGCCAGGAAAAGCTACCAGTGCTGCGGTTTTTGTTGCTGTGAGCCGATCACCACAATGATATGCAACCTCTCCTACAGCTCTGGATTTGTGTCTGCAGTAGGGGGTGAGAAGTGTGGGCTACACCTTCATTCAGCCAGAAGCTCATGCCCTTGGGGTAGCACAACTGGATGAAACTTTTCATTTACTCCGCTTTGCACCACTGTGTGCCCAAACACCCATTGGCTGGCCTCTTGAACAGTGTTCTGTGTCTGTTGTCCACAAAGATTAATGGAGAACCCCCCATGTGAAGTGGAAATTTTTGAAGTAAAGTTGCCCTACCCCAGGACTAAAGTAGAAGGGGGGGACATTGCATATGTGGGGCAGGATGAGGCAGCTCCCACCTGGGCCACAGCTGAGCAGACCTGAATTGCGTAACTGAGTCTCAAGTGTGCCACGTTCCACCGGCTTCCCATTTTTACAGCATACGAGCCGAGCTTCAACCATCAGCCTATAGCAGGGGTCAGCAACCCAAAAGATGAGCCATTTAAAAACCCTCCAATGGGCAAAAAAAAAAATCTTCAGTAATAGGTGTAGCCTCCTGGTGACGGGAGCTGGGCCAGTGCGCCTGCTGCAGGGTCCCCTGGTGGTGGGGAGCCTGGAACCAGAAGCAGCTGCAGGGGGCCCAGGGCCAGGAGCAGACAACATGCAGATTCCCCTGGTGGCGCTTAGGGTGTGAGACCCAGAGCCGCAAGGGGGCAGCCAAAGATCTGATTTACAGGCAGCGTCTGTCTCTGGGAGGGCTCACTTGAGGGGTGCTGTGGCTGGCAGAGCCCATTGGAGGGTTCTGAGGACCTGGGGCATTCGGGGTAGGATGGCTCTGCTTTCCTCATGCCTTCGACTTGGTCAAGCAGGGTGCATAGCCACCGTCTAGCAATAACGGTTAACTGCTTCCTGCGGGCTGGCTGCTATACGAGGAGGGCCTAGAAAAGCCAGTACAGGATGGTGTTGAGTGGCATTCATGTTCAGTGAACTCCTAGTACCTGGATAACCCAGTAGTGAAAGCGTCATGTGTGTCATTGATAGCTTTGTGGTACCGGCTGTCTTAATGGCTTTTCTCTCTGCTGCACTTAATGTGGCTTCATCCCATGCAATAACTAGAGCAAAAATGGTGTTTCTGGAAAGTGGCTGCAGCAATGGGCATAACAAACTGCAAGAGTCACCTTGAGCGTAGCCCTTTGAAGCCACCTTGAGAGTGACATGGTATGCATTCAGCTGGGCTGGTGCTAGCTGGCCTGCCTCCATTTTAAGGTAAGGAACAAAATGCCAGCTTTTCTTTCCACTTCAATTGTTTTCAGCAATTAGTCTGTGCACAACAACTGGAAACCCTTCTGGGCACAGGTGCTTCTTGGAGGAAGCAGGCCTTGTGTTGTCTCTTGTGTATCCATTTTGGAAAACCTCCAGAGCACCTAAACAAACTTGATGCTGAAACCGTGCTTCCAAATGTCGCTAGGGCTGGGAAGCAAAGACGCAGCAGCTGGAGCGTGGGTCTTGACTGTTGCAATAAATCCTCTATACAGAACTTTGGGCATGCAAAGTGTTTGTGCACTTGTCATAACTCCACTATAGCAGAGTACATTACCCCCATTTTACACATGGGGAAAACTGAGGCCCACCAGTGCAATTATTTACCTTGGTATGAATGGATGGGGGAGCTGGGGACTGGAAAGCAGGTTTCCTGCCACCTTATGTCTAGAATTGTATTGGTAGAGCCAGTTTTTATGAACAAATGGCTTCAGTGCTGTGAGGCAAGTGTTTTTTTTTAATCAAGCCTAGGTAGGTGCGTCCTGTGGTCGCTTTTGTCAGTGCAAGAGAAACAAGACACACCCACACCCTTAAGTAGGCTTGGGTTTGAAGAGTTGGTATAGAGTGCCATCTGGTGACCAGACTTGGTTATAACATTTCGGGGAGGGGGTGTGAGAGAGTGAGAGGTGGAGAGGGGCCAAAACCAAATCATGACAGCATGTCTAGAGGACTAGATGTCATCCATGTATCCAGTCATGAGGAAGTTTGAGAGGAAAGATCTAACACTCGTCACAGTCTGCATATGTTTCCCTTGAAGGTCAGAGAGGCATATCTGTATGTACTGATTCATATACCCCTGACTTTTCTTGTCCAGCCCCCACAGTGTGGCTGCATGACTTACAAATTGAGAGAGTTCCTAGCAGAGCTTGCAACCAAGAGCAAACCTTGGTCCAGACTCTCCAAGTTTAGGCGGTGGGTGAATGAAAACTCAGTTTGGAGTTGTAACAAGGTGGCATACTGATGGGCTAGGCAACCTGATCACAGAACGAGGAGAGGATCCCACTGGTGAGGGACTAGGCAAAGTCCTGTAAAAAGTAAAAGGTGGCTGCAGTAGTGTGAGCTCAGGAAATTGCAGACAAGGTGAAAAGCACCTGCAGAAAGAACCTGGGGCCACAAGATCTGTGACGGGAAGGGGGCTCTCACGGGGCAACCCTGATGGTGGTACTTTTTAAGACAAACATTTACTTATTGCATGAGCCTTCATGGGAGAAAATCCCGCGTTGTCAGACACTTGAAGATGGAGAACTAAACTTCACACCATAGATAATTTTAGTGTTTAAAAGTGCAACCAGCTCCTTGTTTTGTTGAACTAGACTAACATGGCTGCTCCCTTTGAAGCCTGGAATTGTGTGGTGGGGGACCATATTTTGGGACCCTGCGGACCACGGAGAAGTATTTGCTGTTAAATTGGGGGTGATACTGATACAGAGAGAAGTCTGTATGTGACTCCGATGTAACCTTGAAGAGGGGAAACAAGAGGGTGTCTGCAGAGGCACCCCGAGCTGCAAACAGGCCTTGAGGAAGCGGTCAGTCCTGTTGTGGAGCTCCATGTTGCAAAAATGCCTTGCTGCAAATAATGGACCCTCCCTTGGGATTCGGTAATCTGCTTAATCTTCAGACGAGGGGTTTTACTACTGTTCTGGGAGTAGACAACACAACTGACTGACTGGCAGCTGTCTCTAGCCCATTTTTTGCATCAACAAATTAACTAGTTCAGTGGTGGGGTTTGGGTCGGGCTTGCTTGCAGAGCAGAACATGCACAGCTTCAGTTAATAAGTAGCAGGTTCCCTGTCCTGTACTGCCAATTTAAACATCGCATGTGCACATAAACAACTTTGTAAAACTCCTTTTCCTTTTTGCTGTGCCTCTTGTTGAGGAGATCAAATAGATAGTAAGCATAACAGCCTCACTTGTCTGCCCTCATTATAGTTTATCAACTGTTGACGCACTCAGTGGGAATTGAGAGCTGAGAGCTCTGTGCACAGCATTACAGTTGGCTTGTGAAATTTAAAAGGCAAGATTTGCTCACTGCTTGAGATAAAATCATAGGATTAGAAGGAACCTCCTGAGGTCATCTAGTCCAACCCCCTGCCAAAAAAAGCAGGACCACTCTCGCTAAATTATCCCAGCCAGGGTTTTGTCTAACCGAGCCATAAATAGCTCCAAAGATGGAGATTCCACCACTTCCCTTGGTAGCCCATTCCAATGCCTCGCCACTCTCCTAGTAAGAAAGCTTTTCCTAATATCCAACCCCAGACACCCCCCCACCCACCCCCAGCTGCAACTTGAAACCATTGCTCCTTGTTCTGTCCTCTGTGTTACTACTGAGAACAGCCTAGCTCCCTCCTCTTTGGAGCACCCCTCCAATTAGTTGCCTGACATCTGGTAACCCTAGGTAGGAGGACCCTGTCCCACAGCTCCCCTACTGCTGGAATTCAAACAGATCTTGGGCTTTTACAATGACGGAGGACACATCCTAGGTAGGATGGCTCTGCTTGCCTCTTTGCGTTGCAAAGAAGCAACCCGTTGTAAGAGCGCACTGCCATTAATGTGGTCCAGCGACTGCAGTAATCATGGTTTTGGAAAGAGTGCAGCACATGTGGAAGTGGAGAACTTGATACTGGGGGAAAAAAACAAGTTTTAGATACCCAATCTAAACTCTTCTCCCCAGACCTGATCAGATTCAAGTGTCTTTAATATCTGTAATTGCTAAGGCAAACTGCCACCAATCATCTTTAATGCCACAGTCATTTAAAATTCTGGTCCCATCAAAAAAGATGGAATTGGGACCTACTCACTAAGCGAGGGCCTGGGGTATGAGTGCCAGAGTGAACTGAGGGGTGGGAGGATGCCTGAAGTACTGAAAGTACAAGGATCAAGCCTAAAATCTGCACGTTATCTAGGCATGACTTGTGCATTACAGGCCTTGTTCTCTATAAGTCATCTTTTCCATGTATGAGCATTGCGCTTCATAGAGCCAACTGGCTAAAGGGGACTGCAAGGGTTGTCATGTCTAACTCCTTGCCAAGACACAGGATTTGTTGAGAGGGAAAAATCCGGTTGGTGCTGAACTCTGTACAGACTGACTTTGTGGGAACTTGGCTATGTCATATTTATTTAAAAAAAAAAAAAAGTGGGTGGAGTGCAAGACCATTGGGATGGCTCGAATGAGGGTTCAAATCTGTATTTTGCCTTTGATCCTAAAAGAACACAGTTTTCCATTTTTGGATTGTCACTGAAAGCCAGATTCTGCAAAACTGGCTGAAGGAGGAGGAGTTGAGTCTCCTTTAGGCAAATGAGCTCCTCAGACGTGAGGAGTAGGTGAATGACTACTGGGGAAGGCAATCTCAGAAGATTGCATGGGCCTGACACCACCAAACTTCACATCCAAACCCCAAGTCAGCCATCATAGCACACTACATATTCTGGCCTACGGTAGTTCATAATCACCCATCTCCTTTCTAAGGTTGCATCTTGTTTGAGAGAATTAAGGTGCAGGATCTCCTTCTTGAATCCTACACCGGTCTCCTGTGGCCAGCCTGTACCCATAGACCTTAGTTCTCCGACCATTGCACCTGCTTCCTCAAGGATCCTGCCCCACAGCTCCCCTACTGCTGGAATTCAAACAGATCTTGGCCTTTTACATGCACAGAGTGTGAGACTGCTTCAGCTGTGAGGAGAGGAACGCCTGCAAGGCTTAAGTGGGGATGAAATGCTGCGGATCAGGCGTGCAGCTGGTTTTGGATAGAAACGTTCTTACTGCGCTTTTTGAATAACGAGGAACGTGGTGTTGTCAAGCAAGGCAGTGGGAACATTGAAGGAGGAGGGGAGAGCCGTGTGCATGTGCTCTCTGCTGGCAGTTTCTCCTCTGTGGGGAGCCTGTGCTAATTTACCCTGATTTTAGGTCACTGGTGCCTCCGATGCTTCAGGCTGGTATCACCTGTGTCATTTGCCTTTGTTCTGTCTCTTGCAGGGGTTCTGACACCTGGCGAGCACAATTTTCCTTTCCAGTTCCTGCTACCAGGTAGGGTGGAGATGCTGACAGCTTGGGGCTCAGGGTAGTGACTCTCATGGTTTCCAAGAGACTCAGCTCTCCTCTGGCTCAGGGTAAGAATTAGCTGCTGGCCAAGTGAGAGAAAAGACGTACGGCCCAGCAGCTTGCCACAGCTAGAATGGTGGTTGGTTCAAAGCTGGTTGTTAATGCGATTTTAAATAGGACTCTTGTACCTTTTTGGAGACAGCAGTGGGAGCCCAGATTCGACCACAAACAGCTAGGGCACTCTTTAAGGTATTAGTGTGTCCGTGCCAGGGGCCATGTTCAAGATCACATCACAAATATGTGGCCAAACCAGACCTGTTCTGGTCTAGTCTGGGCCTCGTAGCTTAAGCATTGGAGATCCAAGAAGTAAGAGCAGCCTCTCAGTGCACAGCTGGAGAAGGGTCTTAAATAGACCCTGGCTCTTCAAAAGAGCAACGTTGTTGAGTAAATTGGCCCTTAAAGAATCCTCCCACTGGAGGTGGTCTCTTCATTAGAGACTCTCAAAGGAGTCCCATCTCTCCTGGAGCTGCAATATTGACAAGAGCTCTAATATGCACCTCCATGGGCCAAATTCAGAGCCCGTAAAATCTTCCTGAGATGGTGATAAAGACTCATGCCTCTTACCCGTACTGCTAACAGATCCCCAAAGGAGCATCTCAGTTCTTTCCCTAGGGCAGGCTAGTCCCTAGGCCATGTTCACTAAACCATATGGCAGTAAAATAAGCTGGAAGCTACCACAGTCAGTCTGCATTAGGCCCCTCACCTTTCACCAGACTGGGTGGGAGCACTGTTGGGAAATCTGTATTGTAAATGCCTCCAGCATAGGTTTAGGATGGAGTGAGGGACGATTCAGTGTCTGTCTCCATTGTTCTGTATGGCACCTACCACTGTGATGCCTGATCCATACATTTTAGAGGAGCTAGCATTTGTCTTGCCCATGGTGTAAGACACAGGCTATCTCAAAAAGGAAGCTGCTGTGGTCCCCATGGACAAAATTTGGTCTCAAGTCTTTCCTAGTTAGGCTCAAATGCACTTGGGAGAGCCGAACTCCCAAAGAGCTGCAAGGTCCTGCCACTCCTCTGGCTCTGAGCGACAGCAATGTTCTTCGGGCTCTGTGGGTGAGGCTGACCTCCACGTTCAATGGCTTAAGGCATTCTTTTCTTGACTTGCTTCTCCCTTTTTGAATCCAGCATCAGTACCCACATCATTTGAAGGCCCTTTTGGAAAGGTGGTCCATCAGGTCAAGGCTGTGATAGATACACCACGGTTCTCCAAGGACTACAAGTGCAACAAGGTCTTCTATATCCTTTGCCCACTCAACCTGAATGACATCCCTGACATTGAGGTGAGAGCAGCAGTGGGGAAGGGCAAGAGGCTCTTGCCCCTTTTGAGCGTCTCCTGTTGGAGTAAAAAAGCAGCCAGGTTTCCCTGTTCTGCCACCCAGCGTGGCACTGCAAAGCAAGGGGAGTAACAGTTGCTTGTACAGGGTGTGGGAAGAGATGCATGGAAAGTTAGCATCTCTTTGCTCAATGCCCTGCAGGTCCTGGCTCATAAATCCATGGGCTGTTCTCTCTGCAGTCTTCATTAGTGCAGCCACCTTCATGGGTGGATGCTGGAGATCAGCATGAGACCTAGCCTTGATCCCACTGGATGTAGGCCTGGAAGAATGTCATCAGCCCCATCTTAAAGGCTGTGGTAATAAACTTTGGGAGCTCATGACATCATCATTTGGCTCTTGCCAACCTGGAATGGTTCTTGATGAACAGACCCTTGACCTGCCATGGCCCTGCCACCCCTGGAGTGAAAGAAATGTTCCAGGACTTCACAGATGATCTCTCTGGTCACTGGTCCTGGATGAGATTTTTGTACAGCACTTGAGGCTGGGGAGGAAGAGCGGGGGAAAGAAGGAAGGAGCTTCTCTGTGTGAGCCAGATGGATGGGTGCATTACTGATGCTGCATAAGAACGCCCAGGTTGTTGGAAGACTGGGGGTTTAGGATTTGGAGGGGGAAAAACCCAAACCTTCATTCCCTCTAACAACTTTTTCTGCAAACTCCCACCCAAGCTCTCTGTGTCTGACATGCTCCTGTACCCTCACAGCAACCCAACACTGCATCCATCACAAAGAAGTTCAGCTACAAACTGGTGAAGAGCGGGAACATTATCCTGAGTGCTACCTCAGACCTCAAGGGGTACGTTGTGGGGCAGGCGATCCAGCTGCGCACCGACATCGAGAACAAGTCTGGCCGGGACACTGGCACTGTGGTGGCCAGCCTCCTCCAGGTCAGTCATTGGCAGAGACTGGTGCCTGTGCTGGGCTGGGTCGGACGGGATTAAATCCAGGATGCAGAGAGACCAGCGCCTCCAGGCGGGCTTTCCTGCTAAGGTGCAATGATACAAGCATTAAACAATGGAAATAGTCTGCTGAACCCTAACTCTTTTTGCATCTCCCTTCCCCAGGTACATGGTAGGTGGTGGTTGGGAGCAGATCAGAAGGAACCCAAAGCCATGGAGTGGGTGGAGGAGCAGAAGTAACTAATTTGGACATGGGGTGGAAGGAGAGAGGACAGACTTTGTGAAGTCTGCCCGAGTGTAACTTGCTGGGCAGATGACAGATGCTCTCCCCACTCTGTGCCTTCTTTGTTTCTGAGGCCCTTCCCCATGCTCCAAATGTGTTATTGAAAACTCCAGGGCTGAGCGGGGTCTTGAGGTTCCAGATTTCCAGTCATTGGATGACAAGGAGTGCACTCAGGGTTTTCAACCCATGGCGAATGCTGCGTTTCAGGACCCCATGGCCCCTTGACACAGGGTGGGCCGCAGACCCCCGTTTGAGACGCATTGTCTTAGAGCACCTGCTAGAAAGCCTTGTTCAAGCTGTAATACTTCATGCTTTTAGCCCAATTTGATTCCCCATGATAGCAACCCTCACCTAATCCACTGCCCTATCAAGGCAGAAACTCCGTGTTGCTGTCTATCCCGCCTGCTCTCTGCTTATGTTCCCTTAGCCAAGCTTTAAGGGGTTGCTAGTTCCTGGCAGCCTCCCTAGACCTTGATAAATTTTGGAATCCCAGCCCTGTGGAAATCTTTTAGCTTAATCCCTTCTTCCCTTTCCCCTGCACAGAAGGTCGCTTATAAATCCAAGCACTGGATTTACGACTTGAGGACCATCGCCGAGGTGGAGGGCTCGGCAGTGAAGGCCTGGAAGCACGCGGAATGGAAGGAGCAGATCCTTGTTCCAGCACTGCCTCAGTCTGTGCTGCACGGCTGCAGCCTCATACATGTCGACTACTATATCCAGGTAGGTCCTTCTTTGTCCCTTTGTAACAGAGGAATGCCCAAGAGGGCTTCTGGAGGGTCCAGAGTCCTTGGTGAGGGTGGAGTCAGAGGAGCTTTTGCCTTGGGGAAGCCCTTGCAGCTACATGCTAGATGTGGGAATGAACACCACCACCTCTGGTGCCGTGTCCTTATGTGATGAGGCTTGCCTGGCAGCAGCTTTCCCTGCAGCTCCCTAGGTTACTAAGGTCCAGCTCAGTACCAGAACCTGGAAGCAAACCATATTATCTCTGTTGCTTTTATGTAGTATTTTCTAATAATAAGCCTAAATGAGGCTAGAGAGGGAATGAAGGCTGTGCTTCCGGTCAAGCTTTCAGAGGAGTGCCACACATTGGGTACTTGGAAACTTGGCCCTGAGCTCTTAAAAATCTGGTTATGGCACCAAAGAAGACCATGTGGGTGCTGCGTGTGAGGCTGGGGACCTGTCAGTAACCCGCCTCACACTCTGGCGCATTCACGTCTGGAGTGATTTAGTCTTGGCTCGATGGCTGTGACTGGGTGGCACTGGGAAAACTAGCTTCTCAACTGAACCTGGCTTGACTGACTTGTGCAAAGGCTGCAGATGAACTGGATGCCTCTTGTTTTCCCCTTTTCCAAGGTTTCCTTGAAGTCGCCAGAGGTTTCTGTCACTCTGCCGATCTACATTGGCAACATTGCAGTGAACAGGGTTCCTCTGACGCCGTCTTTGTCAACCCAGCACATTCCGTCCGTCGTGGTCCCGAGCGCACCACCAGAAGAAGAGGTTGCCAGTGGCTACCACCCAATGGACAATATTTCTATCCCCACCAAAAGCCATTCCCAGCAGCAGCCGTTCAGCTACGCTCCAGGACTCAGCTTCCAAGACCTGAGACTGGACTCGGATCAGACTGGCTCTCCAAACCACCCCACGCTTTGCCTGTCGACAGGAGCAACGGTCCCTTACTATGCTGACGGGACAGTGGTTCCGGTTCCCACCGCCAGCTCTCTCATCTTGCCTCCAGAGTACAGCACGTGGGGTTACCCCTATGGTGAGCACTCCCGCCCAGAGATCTGAAAAAGCCACTGTCCAGTTTGTGAGGGGACTTTGATTTACTGGCAGGTGGCATAGCGTTGTTCCTTGTCTCGCTGCTGATAGAGCAACGGTGGTAGTGGATCTTTGCATGGCTTCTGAGCCAGCCTGGGATCAGGGGGAGACCCATGTGTGTTGAGATTGTCTGAGATGTAAAAATGTGGGCACTTGTCAATACATGAGTAGAAGATCCATGGGACCCTGCCTATCCCTGAACTGCCCATAGAGCATCTGTGGGAAATTAGGCTGGGTGGCAGAACAGGGTTAGACCAATATCCCAAGGCAGTAAAAACACCCTTACCACACAGGGTAAAATTGGGGCCCTAGGCATCTTCTTGGCTTTGTAACCAGCCCAAGCTGTTGATTCAAGCTGAAACACTGGCCAGTGAGTGATGGGTGAATTGGTAGGGTGGTGAGAGGATGCTAAGTGGGTGGGAAGGGGTGAGGTGAAGGATGGCTAGCTGAACCACTGCCTCAGTAAACAAAACCCTCACTCCTACTTCAAATGCTGTTCCCTACTTGTATTCACACGTGCATCGGCATGTACACTTGGGCACCTGACGTGGGAGATGTCCAGCAAACAGCGTCTATTGGTCCGTGGCCTTCACAGCTGCCGTCCTTGTGCTTGGACCTGAGGGTGGAAGAATTGATAGACTGAGCTCTCCAGTTTGTTCTTGCCATCGCATCCTCTGAGTTGGGATCCTCTGTCTGTAGATGTCTCCATGTTTCTTCTTGTTTTTTTTAGAACCTGTCCATCTGTTGCACATAGTCCTAATATCTTAGTTTGTCTTCCAGTCCTTAAGCTAAACCTATTATATTGCTCACCCCCCACACACCCTTCCTTTTGTTAGCAACAAATATCAGTACTGCCTTTATTGCTGGGGAGAGGATCCACTCTGTGCAGCATTTGCTGCTGCTTCTCTTCCCCCAGCCCAAACTGTGAGGGGGGGATAGCTCCAGCTGAGACCACCTTGTGGAGAAACTCAGCAGAATACATCCCCTGCACAATACATCAGCCTCTCCAACCAGCAGCAGCCCTCCAAGCATGTGCTGTAGAGCTGATAAGCCCAAAGAGTCATCAGGTGGGGCTTCTCATGAGAGCAAGGGGCATGCACATGAGCATAAGGACAGATGTCATTCCAGGTCCTTTCCCAAATGAAGGTGAATCCCCACACTGGGTCCTAACGCATTACCCTGCATAAACCCTCTAATCAAGAGAGTATGATGCAAAGGAGATGGTTTCTGCTGGCACTGATGTCTTTAGCTGATAATCCTACAAACTAGCACAAGCCAAGACCATAGGAGTTCCTGGTTACCTTTTCGTATCAATCTGTTCTTGGACTATGGCTGTGCTGGATCACTCCCAACTACAGAACACCTCAAACTTCAGAATAAACTGAAACTTGCACTTTCACATAGGAGCTATTCACCCTTCCCTATCCTCAATGTCCCCGTCTTTGGATCCAAACAATGTTCCCTCTAATTTTTTCATAGGCTGTGTGCACAAAAAATTCTTTGTGCTAATATTTTCACTGAATTTCTTTTGTGCATGCTTTATTTTGTTGTGTGTGGGTTTTACGACCTGTGTGTGCATGCACATGCACATGCGTACACCTTAGAGGGAACAGTGCTCGAGAGAGACATTTTGATGCTGGGGGGGAAGCCATCTTGAGGAGATGGAGATCCCCTCTCTTGTCCATAGGCAGGAACTTTACCCAGTGGTGCTGAGGGCTCTGTTGGTTGAACAGGGAGCAGCTTTCGCTTCAGGTGAGTTGAAAGATCCAGACAAACCATCATCCCCCATATAGCGGGGTGAATTAAGACAGACTCAAAGATCTGGTTTCCATCCTCCAGCAGGAATGATTATCCAAGGAACTGATAGGTACATCCATAACTGGTCAACTGTGCATATCGGTCCTATTTCTATGCATGGGATCTCTACCTTTAGACACTGGGGATCCACCCAGGAATCCCATCGACACTCTTCTACACAACACCAACTAACTCCATTGTAGTATGAGGGAGGAGAGCTCGAGCCAGCTAAGTGCCACAGGATTCCTAAAAATTCATTAAAAAAACCAAGCAGTTGTGTGGCACTTTAAGACTAACAGATTTATTTTTTTGCATGAGCTTTCGTGGGAGAAGATCCCACTTCCTCAGATGCTTTGAAGTCTTAAAGTGCCACACAACTGCTTGTTGTTTTTTACTGGACTAGACTAACACGGCTATCCCTTTGGAAACTAAAAATTCATGACACTGTATTCTGGAGGTTCAATGCATTGCTATAAAAACTCGCTGGGTTTTATTCCCAGATCTGATTCATTGTGACATTGTGTGAGCTATTTCACGTTGCCATGCCTCAGTTTTTCTCACCTGCACAACTGAGCATTCATTCCTGCCAGACCAGGGGATTGTGTGATTTAACCTTTCATTCCTCAGAAGGACCACCAAAGTGTCTGTGCTGATGGGGATCCACCTAAGTGGAAATAGTTCTGTTTTCCATGAACAGACAAATTATAGGGTTTTGCATCTTTTTTTCAGCAGTGACAGCTTCACAGTTGACCAGTTGGCAATGCATTGGGGTTGGAAGACCAGGCTGGGGGCTCCGTGGCCCACAAAGAGGCATTGCTTGGCCCGCTGCTCCCATTCATGCCCCACAGGAGCAAAAGGGCAAATCACTTGCAAAAAGTCATTCACTCAATTGTGCTTTTATGCTGTTATGGGCTCTAATCCTGTGAAGGTCTGAGGGGCTTTTTTGCCATTGGCTGCAGTGGGATTTGGAGCAGGTTTGTGGGAAGGGACCATTCCAAGTAAGCTGTACCATCAGACACCTAAACTCTTGTTCTCTCTCTCTCCCTTGTAGAGGCGCCCCCTTCTTATGAGCAAAGCTGCAGCAGCGCCAACTCCACTGTCAGCAATGGCAACTGATCCTGCGCTGGAACAGCGAATGCTGCCTGCAAAGGCACCACGGCTCCCGTCTACTGCCAAATCTGGTTTAGCACCAAGCATCTTACACCTGCAACTGCTTGGGGCCAAACGGCTGGCCCTAGGCTAAGATTTTTTTTTAGTCTTTTAATAGAGGAGTGAGAATCAGTGTGGGGTGTGTGTACGGGGTGGGGGACAGATGTGTACAGCCCCCTCGGCCCTCTCTCCTGCCGCACCTGCTGGCAGGGACCCTGCCTGCCCTCTGGATGCCTTGCACAATAGTCTATGTTCCCGTACTGTAGTCAACACTATTTACTGCTTTATTATGGAAGCACCTGTGATGCCTTATCTAAAATGCTACTGACTTGTGGTGTCTATCGTCAGCAACGGCTGGCTTATGTGGACTCTTGATGACTGCTTTCATGTGGTGTTTTGATCACTCCTTCTGTGCAGGAATGGGCTCAGCAACTGCTCAGCCGTCCTTCCCATTGGGCCTTTTGGTGTGCCTGGCTCGTTCAGAGTCCTTCTCGTGTGCTCTGCACCCCCCACTTCACACCAAATAAATGAGGCAGCGTCTGCCTCGGGAGATTCCCAAGGATACAAGAGAGAGGGAGGAGAAAAGGGCCTATTGCTCAGGCTTTCTGAATTGCTGAGCTGCAGAGTGACTGGCCAGCTTCTCAATAGCTGCGTGCCAACACTTTTTTGCCAGTACATGACGTGTTAAGGGAGGCTTCTGTAGCTGTTATGACCATGATGCTCTAGGCACTAGTCAATACAACTCAAGCTGTATTTGTACTGGAAAGTCCCTGGTGACAGAAGGGGAAAGAAGGAGTCATATACAACTGAACAGTGAGTTATAACCTTTTTGTGGCATTTTTGAAGCCAGTCTGTAGAGCTCTCCTGCTGGATAGAATTTTTCTAAACATTTTAGAGGGTTTTCTGAGCAACACCTGCAGTACCTATTGGTTTCATCTCCTTTAAATTCTAAGCCTTTGGTATAAGGGGATCAGCCCTCCATGCCAGTCAAATCTGCTGGGGCCCTGAAGCTTCCCAGGCATTCTTGTCTCCAAGTGTCCTGTATGCTTGCTCTGGCTGAGCTTTTGAGTCCCACTCTCTGCTCTCAGCAGGCTGGAAACTGACAATCAAGCATCAAACTTTTTTTCTAACACTACCTCTGAACTTTCCCAAGATGGAGAAGGCTTTCCTGTGAAAATGACCATACCCTGCATAATATTCTGCTTCTAAAGAGCCTCACTACAGGAGCTGTGTCTGTCATCCTTTGGATTTGATTACCAGAAAGGCCTTTGGACTCCTGCTTCTTATTACATCAAACCCGGCTGCAGCTCCTAGCTCAAGCTTGTGCTGTCCTGGGGCAAAAGCTCACTTGCCACACAAGTATGGCTTCCTGGCTTGGAAGTACAGATAACTTTGGAAGCCACAGGGCCAGACCAAACAGAGCATGTGTTTTGGGGACAGGTTAGGGGCATTTAAGGCCAACCTTTTTTGGAGTGCCCAACTTGAGACACATCTGATCACTAGAAATGCTGATGACCCACAGCTCCAGTTGAAATGAATGGGAGCTGTAGGTGTTTTTCATCCCTGTCAGTTGAACCCAAGTAGAGGGTCTCCAAGATGCTCACTTAATAGCAGAATCTAATTCTGAGAGCCAAAGTCTTTGTCACCCCTGCTCCAACCTACCTGCCTATCCCATGGCTGGTTCCTGTGGGACAGTTCTTTCCTGTACGAATCATCAGGGGTGTTTGAGCTGCTGTAGGGGGAGGGCAGATGGGCAAGAACCATCCCTTCCCTCTGCTGGCACACACCATCGCTGTCTGCACCAATGTTATAGAATGATTATCCAGGTCCATTGATGTAAATAGGAAATACAAACTTGTTTTTAATGACTGAATTCATGACAAATAAAATTTTAATGCTGTATTTAATAAATTATTCTGAGAAGTAGTGATCTCACAAAATAGTTCCCATGTGTACAGGTGGTACAGAAAGCTGCCCTTGTGATTTGGGATCATGGGGGGGAGAGGGGCACTTTGGAAGGGGGGTGTATTAGGAGGGGTGATTCAGCTCTTCCATCCAGGTGTCTGCAAATGTCAGACCTTGTTATTCTGGACCCTAATGTCTTGAGGGTGGGTGCAAGGTTCAGTGGCTGGATCACAGCTCCTGTTGGTTAGAGTGAATCGCCCTCATAGCTGCTGTATAAAATTGCAGAATCTGATGCTCAGGTGCTGTTCCCTCCATTCCTATTGGCCTGAGGGTGCTTGGCATCTTTTTTGTAGGAACAGCACAGCTGCTGGATTAGTTCAGTGCCTTGCTGTGCTGAGAACGTACAGTTCATCAAAACAGCCAGCACTTGTCTGATCACTGGAGTAGTCAGAGCCCCCTCTGCAATTGAGGGTAGTCAACATTAGAAGTGCTACATCATTGCAACGTCTAATGAAGATGCTCTGCTGGTGAGAAAACCCCCCCTCCATGACAGATGGTAGCTATGTTGGCAGGAGAAGTTCTCCCACTGACATACACTGACCTTGCACTGGTATGGACAGTGCTAACTTGTGTCACTGGCTGGTGGGAGGCACACAGCGAGCCTTAGTCACACCCTGACGTAAGTGGTGACGTGACACAAGTTCTACCAAAGTAAGTGGTAGCGTAGACCTGTGTATCCAAGTTTAATACGAGACAGGAAATTGGAGGAAGAAAACTATCCAGGTGGAAGATGGAAATGGAATAGCCAAGACTTGGGAGAAAAGGTTGGTGCTAGATGGGTTTACGTCCCTACTCCTAGCAAATGTTTTGGTTTGGATTATTTTCAAAGCACTGACCATTAGTTGTACAGATGCTGCAACCTTCCATTGACATTGGCTTGGAGGCCAGCTACAGACCAGAAATGCTTCATTCTCCAGACGCAGCAGGGGCCTACACTTGGGCTGTGGCGGTGAGCGGGTAAGTGGCATGACTCATTTTAAGAAGATTTTGATGACTTGAACAACATGGCAAGGGCTAGGGAGTGAAGTTAAAAGCCACTTCATGCTTCTGTCCTGGGTTTGGAGGATGGCTCAAACACTGCACTAGAGACATCTGCAGTCGTAGCTCTTCAGTGGGGGAGCAGACAGCTGGCACTGGTACCTATACAGGGACACTATATGAATATTTAAACTCTCCTCTGAAGAAAGGCAAGTTCATCTGGGTTTTTTCTTCCCCTGTGATAGATACTTTGAACGTTCTTGTATGTTGATCTCATCAGGACCTGAATGCTGGCCTAGACCTGTCCCCCGCCTGTTCCCTGCAATGAGATGCTACCTACTCCATAAAAGCAGTTTTCTCCTTAGGCTGATGCCCAAAATCCTTGCTCTGTTTACGCAGTGAACCTTGGAAGCTGCCAGGATCCACGTGTTTCCACCTGGATAGACTAGGCCGCTGCCCCTTTCCTATGCCCACTTAGCTGCTGTTTGAGTTTCTCCTTTAAATGCTTATCTAAATCCCATTGAAGTTATTTACCTGTCTCATGGTAGCACCTAGGAGTCCCTGCTGTGGAGCAGGTATTGGACTAGCTGCTTTACTGACAACAAAGAGAGTGGACAGAAACCTATGGGCTTTGGATTAGCATGTGTTTTGTGCGTGCCACCAGTCTGTGTACCTAGCTATGGGTTTGGAAGAAGTCCGTGCAGGATGCTTCCACTCAGTACTTTGGATGTGAACCCAGATCGCTGTGCTTCAGGACCATGCTTTCTGAACAGAACCCGTCTACTGTTCGGTGTCAGTCCTGGGAAAATTCCCATTTTCAGAGGCGAATGTGACATTTAAAAGGCTGCTGTTGCCCAAGATAACTGCATGCTGCATATATGTGGGGCTGTGGCTTTGCTCTCCTGGCTAGATGTTTGAAGGTGGTGGGCTGAATGCCATGCTCTGGTGCTCCTATGTGGCTCCTTTATGCTCTGGGGTATTGATGTGTTGTGGGTGTGATTGGGGTGGAGTCTGCCGGAGTGCCAGGGAAGAGGAAAAGCAGGCTGGGACTGAGGGAGGATGGTTGGACATGAGAGGCGGGGTGTGTGTGTGTGACTGCTATGGGCTTTTACCTGCTATGGCTTCCTCTCATTGTTCCTCTCTTTGCCCATGGTGGGAAGTGGAGGCTCTCTCCACCTGTGTAGCTCCTTTGCTGGTGCTCAATGAGCTCTTCAACATTTATGCTTCTGGCCCCATGGTTCTCAACTGCTGTGTTGGGACACGGCACTGTGCTGCTACATGGCAGTAAGTGTGTCACAGAGAGCTGGGGTGGGACTGGATTCAGCTTGGGGGAGGCAGGTGTGTCCTGTAGGGTGGCGCACACACCAAGTGTGTCATAATCCACAAAAGGCCAAGAGCCACCATTCTGGCAGACCATGACACAAGTACCTCTGTAGATTGAGTCCAGACGTGCCCTTCTGCTTACACAGCCAGCCCATCCTCTTTTCCTGTTCAACATCAGCTTCAGTTTCCAGCCAGAGCGCACACGAGAGGTCTGCTTTGTCCTGGTTGGTCTCACTTGGACCGCTGTCTCCTTCAGTTCCTCCCACGTGCCAGCGTTCTGGAGCTCGCTTACCAAGCTTGTGCCCTGAAAGCACTGGGGTGGTTTAAAAGCCTTGTTGCCTTAAATGCAAGTATCTCTGCTTTCACACTAAAGCTCAAACTAATCTGCTGCATGCCACATCCCTGTCTGCAAGTCACGACAGGGACGTGCTGTGGAATGATCTCTGATAGCTGCTGCTGGGAAAACCAGACTCCCCTCTTGATGAATTTTGACGAGATCCTTCTCTCTGCTGCCTGCCCCAAACTGAGTAAAAGCCAGCTGATTATCAGAGAACTGGTAAGTAACCTGGGCAAGACTTCCCTAGTTGGGTGAGGTGAGCATTTCCAGGGAAGGGCGTTTGCCCTTCGGATATGCTATTTGTTGCTCTGGTTTATAATTGCTTAGGGGATCGGCCTGCTCCATGGGCGCCCACTAGTGACACTCATTGAAGTCAATGGGAGCATGTTTGGATCATAAATTTTCATTGGTTCACACACTAAGCTAACTTTTAGCATTTTCTAAAGTAGCATCAAGCTTCTTAGGAATTGCCTGACTGGATCAGATGCATGATCCAGTCTCTCTCTGACAGCTGTTCTGGAATTGGGTGCAAGATACCCAGCCAATGTGAGACAACCTTGACCCCAGGGAAGACAATCTCCTGACTCTCTCTAGAGTCTGTTCATGCCAGGAAGACTTTGTCCCTTTCAAAACCCCTGTTTTTTTGTTTAATCTTACTGTTAGAACTCTGGATGTTCTCATTATTTCCCATAAACATCTGTTCTCTTTTTTAATCCAACTAAAGTCATGGCCTCCATATCCCATGGGCAATGAGTGCCATGGGATAAATGGGCATTTGTCTGGGAAAAAGTGTTTCCTTTTATCCATTTTAAATTAACTCTTTAGATAGTGCTGTTATGGATGGGATGAAGCAAGATATGCCTTCTCTATCCCATTCATCATTTTGTTGCTTTTATCTTCTACCCTCTTATTTGTCTCCTTTCTAATCAGTCCCAATCCCTTCTCTTTCTTTCCATACTGATAACCAAGGGTCCAGATAAAGCTATCATCTTCCTCTGCTGTGTCTGAACATCATAACAGAGCCAGGAAAAGACTTCCTTGCCCATTGCCGTTTCTGGGCAGAGAATGGCACACTAGGGCACTTTGTTCCATTTAAATTCCTGGATTAAACTTGCTAAGTAACTGTTCTGTTTAAATAGAGAGGGTCAGGGTGTAATTTTTCTTTTTTTGCAAGTTAATCATTTCCATACTGAGTATGTAGTGGAGAAGACCAAAAATAGCTCCTCTGTCCTTTGTAGTAACTGCCTCCTTTTGCCTTTTGAACAGCAGGATGAGGAGAAACAAATGTGGATCCTCCATATTTTTGACTTTTTTCATTTGTGTTTTAGCTAAACGGGTTAACGTAAGCCGGAACGTGGTGGAACACCATTCCAGGGCCCGCTATTTTAGGGGCTCAGCATTCCGGGGCCCCTAAAAATAGAACATGGAACCAGAATGCTGCGTTCCGGGGCCCACCATTTAAAAATAGCAGGCCCCGGAACGCAGCGTTCCAGTTCCCTGTTCTATTTTTAGGGGCCCTAACGCTGGGCCTCTAAACGTAGCAGGCCCCAAAGCGCTGTTTTGCTGCGTTCCAGCAGGCAGAGGCAGGGCCAGGGGTGTTGCTGGGGGCTCAAACCCCTCTCCTTCCAGGGCCTGAAGCCTCCTCCCTAGCTGTGCCGCCACCCTGACCCAGGGCCTACTGACCTAACTCCCCAGCCATGCTGCCACTGGTAAGTCGGGGGGTGGCCTGGCTCATGCTGGGGGGGGCACTGGCATGTGGGGGGGAGGAGCTGGGGTCCAAGGGGGCCCACCTGTGCAGGAGTGTTGCAAGGCCCCCCAACTCATATTTTAGCCCCTGGTTACACACTGTTTTGGTATCTGTCACTTTACTATACACATAAGAGGGAAAAGTGGGGGGCGCAGTATCCTTGTCTCTCAGACCAGCTTTTGCATCTTTGATTGAGCAATTTTGTGCCCCCCCCTTTTTTTACTCTTTGTGCTCCCAAATGCATCTCTAAATGCTGCCCTGCTTTCAGCCCCTCCATTTTCTGTTCAAATAGTCACCTCACTTCCTTGGCTGGCTGGAGCCACTTTGATTTTTAACCTCTCCTAGTGGGGGAGCAGTTATAAAGTGAATGCTGAAAGCCACTGAACCAAATTGCAATGTTCCAAAGGGGCAACCATGTTACTCTAATTCGGTAACACAAACAAGGGGGCCTGTGGCACTTAAAGACTGATAAATTTATCACAGGAGCTTTCGTGGGAGAAAATCCTGCTTTGTGAGACGCTTTTGAAGATGGGGGATTTTCTCCCACAAAAGCTAATGCAACAAATAAATCTGTCAGTCTTTAAGTGCCACAGGACTCTTTGCTTGTTTTGCTGAACCAAAGTGTAACCAAACCTACATATGATAAAAATCACTTCAAGCCTGGGGGTGTGGCAGCACCCCCTATTTCAGCCCCTATGTTTTCTGTCTTGAATCTACTAGGAAAACGGTACATGCAGATAATCTGATCTTTACTCTTTAATATGGGGGTGAGGGGATTTTGCTTCTACACTTGCCTCTTCCCCCACCCTTTTCTTGGCACTACATTTTTATTAAACTGAACTCTCCAATAGGTTGGTAAATTTAAATATACTCTGCTAGTGACTGGGGAGATGGGAAGCTCCCTGAGCCTCCAGAGTCAGCTGGAGAATAGATGGGGTGCTTTTAATGGGCTGTATTTTTTAAAGCACCTCTCTTTTATAAGATGGAGAAAATATTTGCAACACCACCTGAAGGCTAATAGATTCTTGTATCCTTTGTTAGCAGGTCTCATGGTTTTAATGCTTCTGTGACCCTTTTTACTCTCTTTTGGCTTTTAGATGGCAGTATTTCTGATGGTTCTATATTGCTTAGCACTTTAGCACACTTATTACATACTAAACATATTTTTAAATAAATGGACTGACAGTTTCATACACTCACCAGTGTGGTTTTTGTCCCCGATTGTAATGAGTGCTCTGTCAGGATGTAAATAAAGTTCTTCTTTCTGTAAGATTGTGGTGGCTCTTGGTCAGCATGCCCATTGCCTTCCTGTTTGCCTCCTACAAATGTTGGGACGCTAGGGGTTTTATTTCATATGTAAAATACACCAGCTGCTTGGCATACATCCCAGGATGCACTGTTGAAATCCTTCACACCATCTTTGCTGGTTTCTACAGAAGAGCCCCTACCTTCTTGCTAATTCAAAACATGTTTTTCACCAAGAACTTCCATGGTGGGAGTTTTTATTAAGTAGCCCAACCTATACCAAAGTGTTTTTATCCTCTGCTTAGTTTCTCTATAAAAGAGCTGGTGGCCCTACAGAAAAGGCTATATAGCAGGGGTCTCAAACACACAGCCTGTGGGCTGCATGCAGCCCCTAAAGCTATTTCCTATGGCCCCCCACCACGCTGCTGTTACTAATATTTGCAGTATCCTTGTATGAAAAAGTTTCAGTGGTGCAGCCCTAGGGCTACCGTACTACTCCTTGTGCGGCCCTGTGCTAGCTCCCATGTGGACCTCATGGTGGTTTGAGTTTGAGACCCCTGCTCTATAGGTTCTTTTTGAGTGAAAGTCCTGGCATTTATGTGTAGTGGATGAATCCATAGGCCTGTTCTAAAATTTAAAAAAAAATGCTGGTCTCAGGTGTAACAGCCTTGATTTGCAGGTTGGTCTTCAAACGGCTGCAGAAACTCATGAGCGCTGGAGATCTGCAGAGAGATTCACTCATCCTAGCATAGCTTTGGTGGTGGGAGAGAGGATGGACCATATTCTCTCGTGTTATTGTGCTGGTGAAATCCCCTCCAACCATAGCCATTATCAGAAGCACTACAGTATTGTTTGGGGCAGCAGCTTTCCCAGGACTTTAAATGGATGGGGGGTGTTGGGGTGCTCATTGAATTGGCATAACAAGCTGACAACGGGGCGGGGGGGTGTAGGAGAAATTCAGAGAAGGTGTGCAGGGATGTTAAGGAAATCCCTGGTTTGGGAGGAGGGGAGAGTCCTGCAATGGGGGAGAAATTCCTGCTGCATATTCAGGAGGTGACTCTCTACCCTAGCTAGGCCAGTAGGTCCTCTGTAGCCTGAGTTGGGTTCCCTTTACGCTTCCATTGAAGCTCTCCTTGCCCTGTTGTCAATACTGTTGTATTTTCCCCACTGGAGGTTGTGTGCAGTAGGGCTCCTTCTGTGGGGCCAGCCAGGGCAAGCCTAAGCCTGGCAAGTGCAGGGCTGGGTGGTGCGCACCATGCTGACTCTCCCCAGTAGGGCAGGAGAACTCTTCCCATCACTCAAAACCAAATCTGAGCTTCCTTCCGGTCTTTCTGTCACAGCCCCAAAACTGAATCAGAAGAAGCAGTGAACCTATTGGCTAGTTTCCCCAGGCCTTTTGTGTACTGCTAGCTGCTGCTGCTTCAAAAATGAAGGATGGCTTATCCTTAGACAATGCATTTGTTGAGTCCCTGGCCAGAGGCGGCTGATTTTTTTTTTTCCTTTGTCCGTGGGTGGGGGTGAGAGCTCTGTGCTGCTCTGTTTCTTTGCCGCCTTTCTGCAGAATTTTAAGCACTAATTTTAAGAAGTTTTAAACCCTTGTGGGTGAGAAGGAAACCTTCCCCCACACAGTGGTTGGCCAAGAGGGACATCCCCGGCAGGGGTTTTCTGAGAACATAACACCTGCTCAAATTGCACTAGGTTTGCAAGGGGCCTCTCCAGTCTCCACACCTGCCCTGGCATGGAAGCAGTGGGGCACTTTACAGGCCCAGGGATTGCCTGTGGGAGCACCTTTTAACAACTGGGTCAAAGATGTTCAGCAGCAGGCTACAGCGTGTAAAGCACTGACTGATTTCCACACTGCTACTGAATGTCTGTTACATAAAATGGCACCAGTGTCCCAAAAAGCTAAAGGTTTAATAAAGGTCCTAGCTGGTTCGCACACTTTGCAGCATGAGGCCCACTCATAGCCTATTGACTGTTCCTCCAATAGGGTGTTCTTAAATAACTCCCGTTTTCTGCTTAAATTCTTCCTTCCAGTTTACTCAGTTTGTAATTTGTTTTCAGCTTTGTGAAACTGTCCCTGTTAAAATATTGACTAAATATCACTGGTCTGGATGATGATGTGATCAAGTCATGGTCTCCTGTACCTTGGCTACTGTTAATTTTTAGGTCTGTATTGCTTCCTTTTTGTTTGTGAGGGCAAGGTTTAATATAGAATGCCATGAGTTGGTTGCAACACTTTTTGAGTTAGGATATTCACAAATTTGGAGGAAGCTTCAATACTGGCAGTAGAGACCACCTGCTTATGTCACTCCAAACACTGAGGTTCCCCATGACTGCAAAGCCTTTTTCCCCCTACATGTGGGATGTCACCCTGTCCCCAGTGTGATTTGGTCTGAAGCAAACACCAGCTGAGACCCCAACTTGGGCTTTATCAGTTAGGACATTGATCTTTAAGCCTTTGAGATCATTTTCTCGGAGTTGCTCAGTGACTCAGAAATAGGTCATGCCTTTTTGAATGTAGAGTGTCCCTTCCCTTCCCTTTTCCCCCCACTTGAGCTTAACTAAATAATTATGACCATTGATTTATAACATTCCAATAATATGAAGCATCCCACCAGGTTTTACTAATACCAGCCAGCTCTAATTTAGGCTTATTAATGAGCAATTCTGTTTCCTCTCAGCACTGGTGGAAAGGCCATTCCAGAATGTCTTCTTTTTAAAAGCAACAAGGTATCTGGTGGCACTTTTAAAGACTAACCAATTTATTTCTTGCATGAGCTTTCGTGGGAGAAAATCCCACTTCATTTTCTCCCACGAAAACTGCATCTTCAAAGTGCCTGAAGTGGGATTGTCTCCCATGAAAGTTCATGAAATAAATAAAGTTGTTAGTTTTTAAAAGTGCCACAGGACTCCTTGTTGCTTTTGCTGGACATTGCTACCCCTTTGGAACTTGTCATCTTTGGACCCTTTGGTTTCTTGATTAATTTTGATAGACCCTTGTCCCCCTGCATGAGGCTGGACATGCTCATCGCATGCCTTTTCCACAGAGAATTGTCTTTGGAGACTGCTGTGAAATGTAGGATGGGGCAGAAGATCCCATTGGGCCTACCTACCAATGAGACGAGAATCAAAGTTGACCAGGTTGCTTTGTAAGCCCCAGGCCGCCCCAGTAAGAGAAATTCCTACTTAGATTTAGGTAAGTGACTGCTAGCAGTAAATAAGCCTAAGGGCTTTAGATGGGATGGTAGATGGGGTGGACTCTGAGTTACTGTAGAGAATTCTTCTGGGTGTCTGGCTGGTGAGTCTTGCCCATAGGATTAGGGTTTAATTGATCACCATATTGCAGTAGGGAAAGATTTTCTCGCAGGGCAGGTTGGCAGAGGACCCGAGGAGGGTTTCATCTTCCTGTACAGCATAGAGCACAAGTCACTTCCTGGTAGATTCTCCATAACTTGAAGTCTTTGCATTGTGAACTGAAGGCTTAACTCCGTCATAGGGTATATTGTAGGATTGGGTGGGTGAGGTGCTGCAGCCTGCATTGTGCAGGAGGTCGGACTAGATGATCATACTGGTCCTTTGACCGTACAATCCATGACTGAGTTCTTAAGTCCCCATGTTGGATATGGCTGAAGTCTGAGGGTTGTGGTCTGGGGAAAGAGTGCTTTCTCTAGAGCAGATAACAAGACTGGGAGTGTCTAAAAGGTTATTGGATCCACATCAGAGCGGTGCACAATATATGCTGAAATAAAAATCTCCGGTGAAGCGAATGAAAGAGCTCTGTGGGACTTTGATAAGGGTAGGGCTGGGCTCATTCTGAGCACTCGGGTCTCTGGAAGATATAGTCAGGATCAATGTCTGCCTAATCGAAAGAGAGTGTCTCACCTGCTACCCTTTCCTGACATCTCAATTGATTTTACCATATTCTCCTCTGAAGCTTTCCTGTGGTTCTGTGAACACTGTTCAGAAGGAGAAAGCATAAGCAATCCCACTCTGATCCTAAGCAGGTAAACCCTGCTCTCTTGGATATCCAGACACGCATGCTCCACTTTTAGCATCAATTTACACTGACTCTTAGCTGGCTTCTCTTCTCCTCCGGCCCCCCACCCCTTGAACTGCAAAGGTTGAAGTGACAGCTGGCAGGTAATTAAGGCTCCCTGTCCTTCCTTCTCTTACAGCAGAGGTTCTCAGCTACAGATCTATGCACCCCTGGGGATCTGGAGAGGTCTTCCATGGGATTGTATCAACTCGGCTAGAGAGCTGCCTAGTTTTACGAAATGTTACATAAAAATCCTGTGCAAAAGCAGTCCAAACTAAAATTTCAGACAGCCAAGGACTTGTTTGTACTGTCTGTTCACTGATACCAAGTATGATGTTTAGATGCCAATTGATTTATTTTATAATCTGGTATAAAAGAGACGGTAAGCAATTGTTCAGTAATAGCAGGCTGGAGTATTTTTATATCTGATGGTGTGAAGAAGTGAGATGAAACATGGTGGGGAACATGAGCCCCATCCTCTGGACAGGGGTACCCTCATCTGGAAGGGTTGACAGCCGTTGTCTTAAAGAACAAGTGAGCGAGGCTGTGCTGACGCATGCATTAGGAAGCTCACTGCTATTGGGGCTGGGCAGAGTGAACCCTCCAGATCCATGCGCTGCAAGGAGGCTTTAAAATTCCCTACCAACTGAGCAACTTTTGCAAGAAACTGTTCTACACCTTCACAAAGCCCCATTTCCTGGTGCACAGCAGCTCCTGGTCTATGTTTGATTCTCAGTCCTGATACGCAGCCTGGACTTTGCCTTTCGTCTAAAGAAAACTACAGCCCCCCAGCAGTTCCTTGGGCAGGTGGGCTCTCCCACCCCTACTTGGGTCCTTGCATGTGCGACACAAATGCCCTGCTCTCTCGGGGGACACTGGTGAGGCTCTTGGCCTGCTCTTCTGCCAGCTGCAACATGGCGTGGGGCGAGAAGGACTTTTATTTTGACTGTAGCCTTCCTTGTTTATTCTGCCTTGCTGCCATGGGGCGGCAGCAGCTTCCCTCTCATCTCTGCTTCTCCTGCATGGTGGCCTAGTTAGGCTGGGGCGCAGAGGCCTGTGGCCTTCTGCTTTTGTGCGTCCTGTGTTCAGCAAAGGATCCGTGGAAAGATTTTGCTTCTCTCCTCTTCCACGCCATTCTCTAGGGTGTTTTTTTTGTTGTTGTTGTTGTTTTTGCAACTCAGGGATGGCAGGGAAACCAGAAGGGACCATGTACCCTTGTGTTTACACATCCACACAATGCAAAAATCCAAAACCTTGAGAGATGATTGCAAACAGTGTGCCTTTAGGGTCTCTGAAACAGCAGCGCTGGGGGGGGGAATGGACATGCTGTCCTTATGGGACAGCAATCACTAAATTCTGGGTTTGAACCCCAAACCTGCCATGAACAGCTGCACGTGACCTGTGTGATCAGCTGACTGCTAGAGACACCAGGCTGAGAGTTGTTGATTGATAGAAGGGAGTAAGAGACTAAACCTGTGCCAAGGGCCCTGGGTGGTTTTCCTGGAGGGGGATAATTTCTGCCTCTTGGTATGAGCTAGTGCATCCTAAAAGCAATAAAATCAACCTCTGTATGAGCCAGGTGAAAATCTAGCAGGCCTGGCTGAACCACAGCCAGACACCGAGAAACTCCTTCAGAGGCTGGGTAATAGTTGGACTTCAAGCGAGAACTTGTTGGAGACCCAGCTTGAAGAGACTGATGTGTGGAGTGTGTCTCCTCTGTCAGTCTTGGCTTAGAGAGGGGTTTGGGGGGGGGGGAATTGTGTTTTCCAGACACACAGGATCCCTCTACCCCTGTGAAATGGAAAGAACACTCAGCTCTGTCTCTAGATAGAAATTGTAGAAGGCAGGCTTACCTAGTGGTTAGCGCAGCAGGCTTGGAGTCTGGACTTTTGGTTCTTTCCTCGTCTCCACCTCTGACTCATTGTATGATCTTCAGAAGATCACTTAACCTGCCTGTGCCTTGGTTGTCCCATGTAAAAATGAGGCTATAATATCTCTTTGTCCAGGGAGCTGTGACTCTTCACCTGTTAATGAATGGTGGTGAAGCAGTTTGGTGGGGTGTTTTTAATCAAAAGATCACAGAGAAGTGTAGGATATTGTTCTACTGAAAACTCCCACCTGATTTTTTTTTTTTTTTGGTTGTAGTTGTTTCCTTTTGGGTGGCATATTTGAAACAAGCGTCCTTGTAATTTCCCTTCCTGATTGAGCTGTTTCTACTTTGAACTCAGGGGCAAGTAGTTCATATGCCATGGCTTGTTCCACTTTAGCTGGGCCCTCCATGGAAATAAGGTGAGAATGAGAAGTCTAGCCCTTTCCCCCCACCCTTTATCTGGCTTGGTGTTCATGCTGCTTCTGGAAGACAGTGGGTTTGCCCTGGGCTTTTAGGTTAAGGGATTTACTACCAAGAAGCAGAATCAGAAGGGGAAATAACTGCAGTCCCATTCAGAGGGGGTAGAACTTAGTCATTTTCCTTCCTAGCCTTTACCTCCTGTTTGTGGAACTGCAGATGCCCTTTTCCCTGCTCAGGGGTGGCATCTGCACATCCCTGATCAAAGAAAATAGAGCTTCTTGAGGCAGCAGGCTTGTCAAAATAGTCCCATTGCTTTGGCAATTCAGGAACTTCTGCGTGCTGCAGAACTCAAATCACATTGAAAAGGTGCAAGGAGTGACTGCAGCAGTGTGACAGGAATTGCACCAAACTCCCACTGAATATGTAGTTGTTGTTGTTGTTGTTGTTTCTGGCTTACAGATTTTAGGTGCCTGCAGCTTTGGGTGTACTACTTAAGACACCTTAATTATGGCCATGTCTACACATGAAGTGCATATGGTCATTAGATCAGTCTACTCTATCAGCAAAGTGCTCCTGGTGTTTAGCTTGAGTTAAACAAGCTCTACTGCTAAACACACAGCTGCATCTACGTGAGGGAATTCTGCCAGCAAGGCTCCATCAGTTAGGGGTTACACCTCTTCCCACCCTTGACTAGCAGAGCTATGCTAGCAGATCTCTGCAGTTTAATGCTGGCCTGACACCCCATTTTCAGAGGTGCATCTTAAGGAATTGAGGACTCTGTGCCATGGATAATCAAGCATAAGACAGCTCCATGTGGAAACCCCAAACTTGGCAGCGCCCCAGCTGGGTGAAAACTTCTGAAACTCTGCCTGCATCTCTCAACACAGCAGTTCAGCCTGGGATTTCTCTCAAGCAGGCCATGTGCAAGGGGAAGCTGAAGCGTCAGGCTTGAACAATTCTTTCTTGACTCAAAAGCTTTAGTCCTCGCTGCAGCCAGCACAGACAAGAAGAGCCTATGGCTGGTTGCTGTGTTAAATACTAACAAGTGCATAATCTTTCCGGTCATCCTGTTAAATTTCATCAGCCAAATTCACAATCAAATTTATCCTTTATTTTGTCACTGAGCCCTGTCTGAATTCTATAGAGATGTTTCACGTTACTGTTGGTGGAAAACATGGACCAAATTATGCTCTCAACATCCTTGGTGTGTCATCTTTAAATAAAAAAAAAAAAAAAAAAAAAAAGGGGTGGAGCAAGGATTAGAATCTGTCACTAAAGTGTTAAGGCTTGAGCACTGCTGTGTAAACACTGTGGTAAGAAGATGTTAGTTTCTCTTCTGCAGAGTGGAAAGGGAACTGTCAAGATTCGAGGGAAGTTTCTGAAGGGAAAGGACAAAGACACACGTACACAAGGTGTTGCTTGCCTTTAGTACCCTCCTTCTCCTTTCCCAGTAAATTCTTGGGAAGTGGAGGCTAGATAAGCTTAAACTGAGATGAATGGAAGATGGGATTCTCTTGCACTTGTGGGTGCCTGAAATATTTTGCATGATGACTTGGGGGCAGAAGGGTGGCTTGCCACAGGGACCTGTTCGTTCCTCGCCCAGGAAGAGCATAGAGGAAGGGTAGGAAGAGATGCCTAATAAAGATGGGGCCCATTCTGGATTCTAACACTCCTGAACTTTGGGGTGTGGGCGCATGAGTTTTCATGTCCAAGCCAGAATCCACAATGTTGCAAATGGCCCTTGTTTCTCTAATGGACCTTAGCCCTGACTTTGCATCACCCCAAACATGGGGTGCTAGGAGTCGAGATCTACATTTTTGTGGCTTGTGTACCTCTCTAGTGTGAGATCAGCTGTTCCTGCAAAAGCAGGGCTGGTGTGTGATTGATTAATTTCAATATTGCACAAATCAAACACTTCACTCACAGTGCTGTTTAAAGTTCAGGCGCCTACGATAAGCTCTGAATTTGATGTACAACATGATATGTATCAAAAGGACAAGCTACAGCAAGCTGAAGAGAGAACAAACACAGCGTGTGCCTGTCTTTTTATGCTGCGTTTGGACAGCACTTGGGTACGACGAAGTCCTGGCTGGTAACTGGCTACCCAATGAGTTCCCGATGGGTGATTAGCACTATCATGAAACAAATGTATCATAATAGTAATAGACAGAGCCATCTGCCAAAGATAAACAGCAGCACCAACAGAATAGGGCCAGACCCTTGCTTTGGCTGCACAGTCAAACAAACCTCACTACCTGTAGCAGGTTGCAGGCTCTGAAATAAATTGTGTGGGGGTAAGGGAGGGGAATGTTGTTTGTTGGAGGGAGCTGATATGCATAAATTCAAATCAGTGGGTGTTGATGGTTCTTGCTCCATAAAATTGGAGGCCTTCAGGAAAAAAGGCTTCTTCCCAGAATAGAAGAGCTATTGAAGCTGAATCTGCTCTTCTGTCTCTGAGCCCTAGTCTATACTTACGGCTTTTTCCGCCATTTACGCGAGGAATGTGAAATTCCTCACATGAATGGCAGCAACTTTGTAAGCCGCTGTTACACGGTAGGGGAAACTGACTGCAAATCACTTGTGGTTGGCTTTCCTCTATGCCTTTGACCCCAGGACTTTTGGGGTTGACTTCCCGAAGTGGCGTGGTGAGTTCATACTTACTGTGATCCACTCCTGGAAGCCCAAACTGATGGTGTTGATTTTTGTCACCATTGGTATAGACATACTCTCAGTCTCAGTGGTGTTACATCGGTGATTTCTACAGTTGTAAGAAAGATCAGAATCAGGTCCAATGAATGAATTCAGCTGTTAAATTTACAGTATTTATTCCCCTTCTGACACAGCCTGAAATATTTTTGCTGAATACTTTGTCAAGGAGTTAATTATTTCACCTAGTATTAGTGGATTTACAATCCTGTGGATTATTCCTTTTCAGGTATTCCCAAAGAGAGAGCTACTAACTGCAGGACTTTCACACCATCCTAGTGGAGAATGTGACAAATGTTGAGGGAAAATATACAAAAACCTCTCTGGTTCTGAAATGAGGGGTGAGCTTTTTTTTTTAAGCAGCTATGTCTTTTTATTCAAGAAAAGCTATTAATACCTTTCACCAACTCTTTAAAAAGAAAAAAATGTGGGGGTGGTAGAGGGCTGAAGGGGATTTTGTAGAGATTCAATCCTCTCAGCCTTTGACAAAAGGATGGGGGAGGAACTGTCCTGAAGCACAGGAAAGAACTGCAAGGTTTTAATTGATATTAGCTTTTTCTTAAACCCTAGCATTATTCCTTTGGACATCATCAGCTAAAACAATAGCTAACGTAGGGTAACTCTGCAATTTTTTTTAATTTTAGAAACTTTTATTACTCAGGGATCAATAGTTGCATTTGGTTAACAATTAATAGATTTCCCCACTCTTCCCCACACACAAACACACCACAAGACTTTTCTTTTACAGTGAAAGTTCAGAATGAGGCTAATTTTCCATCCTAAGACAGCTCTTAGATGCAGCAGGCATTTGATCTGAGTGATTTTCTGTACAAAAATCAAAACCCACTTCTCTAGAGGAGACAATCCAGAGCTTCAAGTGTCCAAGCACACCCATTGTGAAATAAAAATCAATATTTATGACATGGAAAAAAAACGATCAGTAGGCTATCACGAGTCTCTGGTTGCTATTTGTTTCTTTTAGCTACTTTATTTTGTATGTTTTTCCCTAATTGATTTAATGGCCAGCTGTTGAGACTTTCTCACTTTTGAAAACTGTCCACTTATGCAAGCATCTAAATAGAGATTTAGGAGCCAAAAGTGAAAAGCTTGGTCCAGGACATTTCATGGTGCTCATTGGCAAGGCAACAGCACTCAGTCCTGAGAACTTGAATCAGGACACTGATTGCTTTATGATTAAATAACAACCCATCTTTTTATGAAAAGCAAAGCTAATAACCAGCAGAAAGGATATAAGAAACATGATCATCTCATGCAATTGACTGTAGTTGTTGAAAGTTTCTCAAAAATTCCCTCACAACCAATAAAATATATGCTCCTGTGCTCTTTTGATTATTCTCTACGCGACCCATTAAAATTCCATGACTTATCAGAAGCGTAGAGGATTTGACTAAAATGTTCCATTGTTGTAAGGCATGCTGGATGTTGTACTCAGGAAGTGGCTGACTCTCTGGGGTGCTGTGTAATTTGCTAAATTCTTTGACATCCTTCAGCATAAAAAGGGTGCAAAGTAATCCCCTATATATACATGTAGAGAGAAAGAGAAGGTATTTGCATTGTTGTGGCAGATTCACGAAGTGCAAATCTGAAGAGGAAGGAAGAGGGAAATCCCGGGTAAGATTCTAAATGTCTCATTGAAATGCCTGCAAAAGATGCATTATTTTTTTAGAATTGCCTTAAATTGTCATCCCTGGGCAAAGTTGCTCCTGCCTTCTTCTTAGCAGTAGTATCTCAATAAACTGAAACCAAATTCCAAAGGGGGCAGTAGCCTGTTAGTCTAGTTCAGCAAAACAAACAAGGAGTCCTGTGGCACTTTTAAAGACTAGCAAATTTATGTATCACATGAGCTTTCATGAGAGAAACTCATACTTCATCAGCTGCTTGAAGACGATTTCCTAACTTCAAGTGTCCGACAAAGTGGGATTTTCTTCCATAAAAGCTCAGGGGATACATAAATTTGTTAATCTTTTTTCAGTGCCACCCAACTCCTTGTTTTAATAAAACCAGTGATGGTAAGCTGTCTGAAGGCATCCTCTACCCCAGGGGTCTCAAACATGTGTCCCCTAAAGCTATTTCCTGTGGCCCACAATGACACTATTGTTAGCAATATTTGCGATTTTCATATTATTGTATGAAAAGGTTTCCGTGGTGCGCGGGAGTGCCCCTGGCCTGGAAAAAGACCTGGGCCTTGTGGGCTTGAGCCCCCTAAGCCCAGCACCAGCAATGCCCCTGGTGGTGCAGCCCTTGGGCTAACATACCTAGGGTTACTAGATGTCAGGCAAAAGGAGGACATGTTCTCCTTTTTATCTTCATGTCCTCCATCTGGCAGGCATTTTAAAAATACGTGATTTTGTTGGGCTTTTTACGTACAGGGGTTACAGTATGCTGCAACACCCTGGAACACCCTATTTTTAGGGTGAAGCATTTCAGGGCCCCTAAAAACAGAAGAATATTACATTAAAACTACATTTTCTCTACGTGTCCTCTAATGTCCTTTTTGTACTTCCCTGTCCTCCTTTCCATGTTTTGGGATTGGGTAACCCTACCCTTGTGTAGGGTTACCTGATACCAAAGCATGGAAAGGAGGACAGGGAAGTACAAAAAGGAAGATGGTGGAGGACACATGGAGAAAACATAGTATTAAAATAACATTATTCTGTTTTTAGGGGCCCTGGAACACTTCCCCCTAAAAATAGGGTGTTCCAGGGTGTTCCAGCATACTGTAACCCCTGTACATAACAAGCCCAACAAAATCATGTATTTTTAAAATGCTTGCCAGACGGAGGCCATGAAGATAAAAAGAACACGTCCTCCTTTTGCCTGACGTCTGCTACCCCTACCCTTGTGGGGATGTGAATTTAAGACCCCTGCTCTACCCCTTCACCATCGCCGTGATATAGGTGCAGAGATCTGGCTGTGCCTGTCTGCAGGGGTGAATTTGGGGGAGGAAAGTGAACGCTGCATGTCCAAAAGTGGGGGTGCCAACGGGGTAGGTGCAAATCCAGCACACGCTCCCCCTTGCAAGTACAGCCTGGACAGGTTGCAGGAGGCTGGACTCAGGGCTGAAAAAAAAAATCTTAGTTTGAAAGCGCCCCACAACTCCTTGTTGTTTTTTTACTCAATTAAAGGCAATGAGAGGCGTGGGGGTGAAACAAAAGGAGGACACAATTTATGAATGAATTAATGAGCAGCTGACACAGGGTCAGAGCAAAGAGCTGGATCAGCCCCCGCTGCTCCCCGTGGGTGCGGCTCTGCCCCCCACTCGGCTCTGCCCCCGCGCCCCACACCAGCCACGTGCTCCTCTGGGCCCATGTGTTCGGAGCTGTACGGAATCCCCGCTGCTGGGGGCCGCCATGTTGAAAACGCGCACCTGGGCGCCGCCATGATGCTGGGCGCATGCGCGCTGGCCGCCGGCGGTTCTCCATTGAGAAGAACGAGCGGAGGGGGAGGAGCCCAGGCGTGAGGCGCCGCCGAAGGGGCGGGGCTAGGCTCCGGGGCGCTCCGGCCATGGCCACTGTGGATGCCGAGGTGAGTGAGAGCGGCAGCGTCCATCTACCCCGCGCGGGGAAGGCGGCGGCGGCGGGGGGGATGAGTGGTATCGCCCAGGGCAAGCCGGCGCTGTGCGCTGGCCGGGTGGGGGCCCTGCCCCCGGCCCGCCCCATGGTTCAGTCCAACTCCGCGGAGGGGAAGAATGTGGGAGCCGCTGCCATTGTGTGCGCGGGGCCCGGGACTCTGTATAACTAACACCCCCTCCGCGGCCACCCAATGGTATGGGCCATCCAGCGGCCGGGGCCCCCGATGGGCAGCCGCCATGCAGGTTCCGGGGCCCGAACGTTCAGCCGAGCGGTTGGAAGGAACCATCCAGCGCGGGGGGCGCGGGCCACGCCGAGGCTCCCCAGCCGAGCCGCAGCAGGGCCGGGCCCACGCGGCGCGTTGGACTCGTCCGTGCCCCGGCTCCGGCCGCCGGGCGGTCACGTGGTGGGAGTCTGGGGCTGGCGGGCGGGCGGCTTCTCTGAGGGGCGGGGCCAGGGGCGGGGCCTGCTGGGTTCCACGTGTGTCATTGGCTCCCGCGTGTGTCACTGAGCCCACGCGTGTCAGTGGCCACATGGAGCTAAGTGGCCACGTGTGTCACGGGCCCTGCCACCATCCCTGGCCCTGTGGGAGTCGCTGGCCACCCAGCTTGCTGGCCCAAGAGACCCGTTTGCCAAAACTTGTCTCGCTGACCCTAAAGACGTTCTGGAGGGGCATCCATGTTCGTCTAGCCCTGCAAAAAAAGCAAGGCGTCCTGTGCCACTTAGAGACTAACAGATTTATTTCTCGCGGGAGCTTTCCTGGGAGAAAATCCCACTTCATAAGCATCTGACAAAGCACGGTTTTCTCCCAGGAGAGCTCATGCAATAAATAAATGGGTTCGTCTTTAAGCGCCACAGGATTCCTTGCTTTTTTTGCTGCCCCAAAGAAGGGGTTGAGAGTCTTCCTCCGGAAATGCGGCCAGGGCGAGCAGGGCTGTGAGCAGAGGCGTGGAGGTGGCCACGTGTGACCATGTGTCCCTCAAAGCTGTGGTTAGCTCTCTTGGGGCCTCGAGGGTTTTGCAAGGAGCAGCATTTTGTCCTGGTTTTTGGCAAGCCTGCAGGCTCGGTGTCAGGAGGGTGCTGACCTGGTGACCTGGAAGTGGGCTGCCTCGGTGTCCATACCTCCAGCACCATCCCTGCACTGGATCCACCACATACTGTCACCAGGGCGCAGCTTCTGAAGGCTCTTCAGTGGCACTAGAGCTGGGGTCTCAAAACACATGGACTGTGGGCCACATGCGGCCCCTAAAGCTATTTCCCGTGTCAATTTTAAAAGGGATAGCCGTGTTAGTCTAGTCCAGTGAAAAAACAACAACGAGTTGTGTGGCACTTCTTAAAGTGCCACACAACTCCTTGTTGCTATTTCCCATGGCCTGCAATGACGCCATCATTACTTATGTTTGCAATATTGTTGTATGAAATGCTTTCAGTGGTGTGGCCCTTGGGCTAACATACTAGTCCGCATGCAGCCCTGTCCTAGTCCTCTTGTGGTGATCCGAGTTTGAGACCCTGGCAGGAGAGGGATGAGTCTGAGGGATCGTTAACTCAGAGATCAATAGCGTCCTGCCCAGTTTGGGCCCCAAGCCTTAGTTGTGAAAAGAATATTGATGATGTGTTTCTTACTCACTGCTGGGATTTTAAATGCTGGTGAGAGGGGGGAAAGCCCCTCTTGCTCCCCAGTAGGGACAGCTGATACCTACTTACTTTCCACACATGACCATATTCAGGAGGCTTCACCAGTGCTTAATTTGTAATGAGGTGCTGGGGCTCAAGCAATTATTTTTACTTTCATAACTGATATGGAAAGTCCAGAGGTGTCAGGGCTATGAACTTCTAAGCCTAGAGCTCTGTCAAGCCCTGGTGCAAATGAAACACCTTGGCTTCTTTCAAGACTAGTTCCATCTCCCCACAGAATAACCTCATGGCTTTGGATTTTTTTCTCATTACAACAGGTGATTTGACCTTATCTTCCCCTGTATGCTTTTCTCCAGTGTTTGAATCTTAACAACTACATTGATTTGCTGTTACAGTGTGAACTGATCCCATGACTTACACTTCCCTGCATTTATTGTCCTCCTATTTTGTAAGTTCCCCCATCTTCAAAGTGTCTGATGAAGTGGAATTTTCTCTCACAAAAGCTCATGTGATAAATAAATGTGTTAGTCTTTAAAAGTGCCTTGTTCATCTTGTGGATAGTGTATCACTCATGCAGTCCCAAGTCACTTAGAGCAGTGGTTCCCAACCTGGGGCCCGGGGACCACTGGGGGTCCATGGACATGTTGCAGGGGGTCCGTGGAGCCTCTCCCTACCAGGACCTGAATCCAGCTGCAGCCCTGATGCCCCCTGCCAGGGCTGTCTCTCCCCACCCGTGGCCAGATCCCGGCAGGGGGATGAGGCCCCGGTGGCTCCCTGGCAGGGGCAAGGGCAGGGGGCCATAGCTGCCATGGCTTGGCTTTCCAACAGCATGGCCCGTGGTGGCGGCGGTGCTGCTTGCCAGCTGTCCCAGCAGCACCGCCAGAGTGGTGCGGGCCAGATAACCAGCCAGGGGGGCCACAAAGATTTTTTTTGTTAAAAAGGGGTCCCCAGCCTGAAAAAGATCAGGAACCACTGACTTAGAGGATCCTGCTTCGGTACTCTTCTACTCTGTCCTTCCCCTTATCAGAATCAACATCTCAGTTTCTCTCTTCCTTGAAGTTCACCAGTGACTACAACATAAGCCTCACATGCACAAGGGGTGGTGTTCCATTCCTGTCCACAAATGTAAGTTATAGGGGGTGTGGAGATTTTGGAGAGACACATTTTAAATAAATACAGCCTCTTCTCAATCAAATGTTAGAAGCTGGAGGTGGTGAGAAAGAAATGCATTTCTATTAAACAGGCCCATTATGAATTACGCTGAGGAAAATGAGCTTGGAAAAGGGCCAGAAGTTGGCATCTTCAGAGGGCATGGTGGTGATGGGACGGTGGGCATGGAATAGGTGGATTTTCCATTGGAGAAAGCTTTTAGGGCCTAGGAACTTTTAGCAGTAAAAAACAGGCTGCTCTTTGGTTGCTAAATGTGAATTAGCTGGCTTCCATTTCCCTTTCTTTTTCCCCGCTTGGCAGTCGTTTATATTAGAAGGGCTTTGAATTACTGCAGAGAGTCCATTCCCAGGTTTCTGGCTGCTGGATCTTGCCCACGTGCTCAGGGTTTAATCATGGCTCACCATATGTGAGATTGGAGAGGAATTCCCTCATAGATTGGCAGAGACCTTGTGAGTTGTTTGCCTTGCTATGCAGTATTGGACACTTGCAGGTTTAAACTAGTGTAAATGGTGCATTCTCTGTAGGTTTTAAGTCTTTTAATCATGATTTGAGGACTTCAGGAACTCAGCCTGAGGTTAGGGGTCTATTATAGGAGTTGGTGGCTGAGATTCTGTGGCCTGTGATGTGCAAGAGATGAGACTAGATGATCATGATGGTCTCTTCTGACCTTAAAGTCTATGTGTTGGTGCAGCAGCAGCTACAGTCAAGGTTATATGGATCAGAAAAAGGTGTGGTCGAAGGACTGGAGAGCCCTCTGGGTCAAAAATAGGCTTGGAGGCTGCGACACGCTTTCATGGGAGGTGGAATGTACTGGAACTTTGTCAGAGATCTGTCAGTGAACAGAGACTGAAAAGTTTCCAGCCGTGAAGATTTTATTTTGACTCAGCACTCACATTCAGTGAAATGCTAGGGAATATACTGAATTGAGTTCATCGCTCTAACTAGCTCCAAAGATTTTAACCATCCCATAAAGGAGCATAGGCACCACACGCAGCACTGAAGATGACACTTTTCTTGTTCTGTTACTGAATGCAAGCCTAAGACTTTTCCTCAAGCTTTCTTTTTGAAGCTAGTTTCAGAATACACAAGCTGCACTGAAGTGAACAGTAAACACTATCTTGCAACAGTGAACAAGATCTTTCATGGAGTCCTGTGGCACTTAAAGACTAACAAACATATTTATTGCATGAGCTTTCATGGGAGAAAATCACACTTCCTGAGACGAAGGCGGATTTTCTCCCATGAAAGCTCATGCAATAAATATGTTTGTTAATCTTTAAGTGCCGCAGGGCTCCTTGTTTGTTTTACTGAACTAGACTAACACGGCTGCCCCTTGGATCAAGACCATTCAGGTACATAAAAACAAACAATTGCTGCTGTATGTTTATATATGAACTGGATACAAAGTGTTGCAGATTGATAATTGGATACATCCCAGTAATACACACCAAGCCCAGATAATGATAAATATCCTCCAACGGCCTGGCTGCACCTTAAATTTCATGTGTTCAGTGGTTTATGCTGTAACCTTTTACAGCTTTTTAGTTTAATCCTGTATTTCAAATACTGCGACATGACAGAGGGATGAAGTTTGTGGGACTAGCCATTTTTTGTAAAGAACTTCAAAGGTTGAAAACTCAATCTAAATGCTTGTCGGGTGAGATCTTGAATTTTTTACTCAAGGAAATCTCTCATTTACTACAGTAGGAGTTGTATGCTGTACACATCATATTCAGTTGCAGCCTAAGGGCCCAGTCCTGATGCCCTCCCTTGTTCATGCAAATAATAGCGGGCTTTTAAAGGGGATCAAGCATTAATCTTGTGTTGTGATTTAAGAGTTGGCATCCAAGCAATTCCATCATTTTAATACACCAAATTCTGCCTTTGATTACAGTGGTGTGACCCCATTGATTAAGGTGGCACTGCATGGCTGTAATTAAGAGCACTTTCCCAGTAACTTTTCATATATAATTTAGTCTTGCAAATAAAAATGTACACATACTGTGAGGGAGAATCTCCAAGGGTCTTGGCTGAGGGCTGTTGTATATAGAGTTCCCTGGAGAAAATATTGAGTAGTCATATTGATCTGTAGTTTAATATCTACAAACACAACAGTGGGATGTGTGGGAAATAAATGATTTGGATCATTCTCTTAATTCTGTCTCTTCTTCCCCTCTGCCTCTTTCATCTTCCAAGAAGTATAGGGACCAACTTCTCCCCTGATTTATGCCATATGTAGCCCCACCAACACTAAGGGAGGGGAGTGTATTAAATCAGGGCAGAATACTGGAAACGGAGACAGATTTTTAAACTAAAGGCTAGCAGTTTGGCTTGTAAGGTTTCCCCCTTAGTAGAAACAGTCCTTGTATTTCAGCAAATGGAATGGGAAAGCAGACCCTGACAGATCCTTTTCTGTCATCCTAACAATGATACTTAACGCTTCTTTAGTGCTTGCCTTAGTAGATCTCTCAGCATTTTACATCAGAGATAAGTAGTACCCAAGCAAAGAAATTGAATGGGATTGAGGAGTTGTGCTGTGGCCAAAATAATTGTGGTTTGTTCCTTCTTGTGTGAGCTTTGTACTCAGAAAACAGAGTATTTCTGATCTACCCAAGGTAAAGAAAGAACGTTTGTAATCTAGAACAAACTTGTGGTGAGTGTCCATACCAGCCTTTACAAACTTGTTAAGTATCTCAAATTAACAGGCAACCAGTTAACTTTAACTAAAAATATTTAGGGTACTCAGGTCTGTGCTGAGGCTGGGGAAGAACTGGTATTTAGCACCAACCAAAGCACTGAAACACAGATTTGTTCTTCAGTGATTACTACATTGTGGGAAGCCAAATTACGTGGGATTCATAGATTCTGAGGCCAGACCATTGTGATCATCTAGTGTGACTTTCTGTATGACAAGATGTCTCCAAAATAATTCCTGGAGCTGATCTTCTAAAAAACCAGCCCATCTTGATTTTAAAATTGTCAGCGATAGAGAATCCACTACTACATTTGGTAAATTGCGCCAGTGGTTAATTACTCTCCCTCTGACACTTGGTCCTTAGTCCCAGTCTGAATTTGGCTAGCTTCAACTTCAAGCCATTGGATTGTGTTACCTTTCTCTGCAAAGCTGAATAGCCCTTTATTAAATATTTGTTGCCCATGTAGCTACTTATTAACTGTAATCAAATCACACCTTAATCTTCTCTTTTTTAAGCTAAATAGATTGAGGTTCTTCACCCTAACGCTACAAGGCAAGTTTTCCAATCCTGTAATCAGTTTTGTGGCTGCACCAGTGCTCTGTACAGGCTCTTACTCTTCTTAGACTCTATCCTCTTCTCTTACTTGAGATTTCCCTATTTATGCATTTTAGGATCACATTAGCTTTTTGACCACATTGCCACCCTGGAGGTCACATGCAGCTGACCACTACAAACCCCAAATCTTTGAGAATTTCTGCTTTCTAGGATAGAGCCCCTCATCCTGTAAGTATGGCCTACTTTCTTTTCTCCTAGGTGCATACATTTGCATGTAACTGTATTTAAAGGCAGTTTTCCAAGTGCTCTAGCTCTGAATCAGTGACCTGTCCTCTTCATTATTTACCACTCTCTCAATTTTTGTCATCTGCTGACTTTAATCATTGATGATGTTATGTTTTCTTCCAGATCATTGATAAAAATGATAGTGTAGAGCCAGCTACAGAACCCATTGGAAACAATAGTTGCTTTTTGAGACCTAGCTGTAGCTCCATAGCTGTGCCCCTGTAGCAAAGACATACTATTTGTTTTTATGATATCTTAAGTGGTTCATCTGCTTCATGGCTAATGGTCAACAGCAGTGGTTCTCAACCTTTTGTGAGTCGTGACACACTTGGCAGCACATTGCAGCTCTATAGGACACACCAGTCCACTCCCTCCAGGCCAAATCCAGCCATCTCCTCGGCTCTCTGCAACACACCACTATGTGGTGTCCACGCACAGTGGTTGAGAACCACTGGTCATTGGCTTAATTGATTAACTATTCTGCAAGTATGATACAGACAGGACCCTCACGAGGGATACCCACCTTATTTACTGCTTCTGCAGCTGATTTTTGTCGCTTGCAGGTTTTTATGTAAGTATAGTTTGGTTCTTTAGCTCGTGGACCCAAGCCTGTCTACACTTGGGGGAAATTCGGCAGCAGTCGACTGCCACTTACACAAAGAACACAAAATTCCTTGTGTAACTGGCGGTAACTTTTAAAGCTGCCACTACACATTAGGGAAAAGCCGACCGCAAGACCCTTGTGCTCGGCCTTTCCCTACTCCCCCTGGCCCTCAGCACTTCCAGGGCTGACTTCTGGGAGTGGTGTGGCGAGTTCATGCTGGCCGTGATCCGCTTCCAGAAGGGTGAACTGAAGGTGGTGAAATTGCCTCTGTCAGTGTAGACATGCCCTTAGAGTCAGCAATACGCTGCAGATTCATGTTTGGGGGCTTAACTTGCTTCTTGCTCCCACCAGTTTTACCCCCATGCAACTTTAGGTTCATTGAATCTGGTGGAATTACTCTTGATTTGCACTTGCATGAGTGAGAAGAACCTCATGTGCTGGGTCCTTTGGAAACGTGCACTTTTCTAAAATGATAGTGTGGAAAAGCTACCCCACAGTTTATGGGCAAAGCCCCTAAAGGTTGTGTTTTATCTGTGATAAATACAATGTCTGGCAGAGTTGTGTCAGTTTGCTAGTCAAGGCATGTCTTCCCAAGGTCTGTGGATGAACAGATTTGCTGGTCTGTTTGTTGTATGACACACTCACCAGCAGGTTCTGCAGTTTTCACCTAGGAGGAGTAGCCCTTACATAAACTTGGGCACAAATAGATTACAGGCAAGGATGCAGCTGCTTCTGGGTCCAGAACAAGTGCTGTGAAAATTGGTGTCTAGGTTCTGTGCTGAATATGGGATTTGAATAAAGCAGCTCTACTTAGAAATGACTTTTTTTTTCTCAGTTCATCTGTAAGATCTTTTTTCTGGAGATGCTTTTTTAAAGATGCCAGATGGCAAGCCAGCCACAAAGGCTACATTCTCAAGTGCTCTGCATCCACCATGGGGACCAGCCTGACTAAGGAGCTCAGCACCCGCAGCTCCCATTGTGACGCCCACAGCTAGCTTTTCAGCAGAGGACCAAAAGAGCGAGCAGTGTTGAAACATGACTCAGTGATTACACTCTTCCCAGGCTTTGTGTCTTGTTCTTAGCCCCTGAGCCAGCAAGGACTGGGCATGCTCTTTAATCAGCTCCTAGAAATACTTTGTCTTTTGGATTAAGAGACAGCATTTGCTGGCTCCAGCAGGGTTTCTGTTTCCTGTTTCCTGGCTGGAAGAACAATCCTGTAATAGGCCAATGAGTGTAGGGACACAGGAAGAGGTCTGGGCAGAATGAGAAACACTCACTTCACATAGACGACTTGCTCAGAGTTTTCCACTTTCAGTTTTGCAGATGACGTGTTCTCCTGTGGTTCTTTCAGTCCTGCCGTGCTCTGCCTCCTCTTCTCAGTTACTCCTGAAGGCTGGTTCCCTCTCAGGATCTGTGGATCACGAGTGAGGAAAGAGCTCTGCTGTGCTTACCCAGGGCCATTACTTTTAATACATAGGCTGCTTCAGGTAAGTTTAAAATAAGAAAACCTCTTGCATTTTAAATTTTTCTCTTTTTCATATGAGCCATCTAGAAGGCCATGACTTGATGGACAAAAAGACTGTTTTCTATTGTGTTAACTCAGTAGAGTTGGCTTAATGGTAAATCTGGGAGCTTGTCTACATAGATGAAAAAGGATGTGTTGGCAGCCATGTTAGTTCTGCTCTAGGTTAAAATGTGGCCAGTTAATAGAGCCTCAGATGTTTTAGTTGCATCCTTGTCTTCTCTGGGAGGGATGGAGGAAGGTGTTTGGTTACCGCCTGTTAGTTAACATGTGGTAAGATCCTAATGTGGACAAGGCAGTTTATAGTTTTTGCATGTGTCAGCTGGTCACAGTAAACTCTGTGGAGATGCCTAGGGTTTACTTAAACCTGCTGACATGTGAAAACTACTAAATGGGATTTTACCACATTTCAGCTAACATGCTAATAAACCACCTTTTTTCCTAATGTGGATGCCCTTGATGGGGCTTTAATCATGTGATGTTAGCACCCTTTGCTGCCCATGTCGACAAGCCCAAAGCTACAGTAAGTTTCACTAATATGAATTCAAATGGGTGAACCTGTGTTTTGAAGCATTAAGTGGGCTTTTCTATTGTCTTAAGCTAACTCAATTGAGCAAACAAGGCTGAAGAAGGCACCCTTCTTGCCAATCAAGACAAAACTTAGGAGATCTGAGAAACCCTCCAACCCCTCAGAAATACTCTTCCAGGAGGACTGCTTGAATTCTTAAGGCTAAATCATGGGCACCTTCTTCCCATCCTGCTGCCTGCTTCTGTAGTACACATAGTTTTGTTCCGTGGGATGAAAGCTCCTGCGATAAAAAAATTTGTTAGTCTTTAAGTGCCACAGGACTCCTTGCTTGTTTTACAGAACTAGACTAACATGGCTGCCCCTGTGGAACATCGCACGGGTTTCCTTGCCGCTCTGACATAACTCACAGATAACTACTGAACAAGATGAACAAGTATGAGACAGGGAGTAAACTACTTGTGTGGATAGGGAACTGGTATAGAATGTAAAGGGAGGCCATTCAGTATTAAATTTGCCCATTTCAGTGTCTTTGCTAGGGGGGTTTCTCAAGGTAGTGATGAGTATTAACTATTTGGGTCAGAGGACAAAGCAAGCAGACATCAGTGCATTCAAGTGGAGTTCTCTTTACATATCAAAACAAACGGGGTCTGGTGGCACTTTTAAAGACTAACAAATTTATTTATTGCATGAGCTTTTGTGGCAGAGAATCCCACTTCATCAGACAATTAAATTTGTAAGTCTTTAAAAGTACCACCAGACTCCTTGTTTGTTTTGCTGGACTAGACTAACACGGCTGCCCCTTTGGAACTTTGAATATTGACAGTCTGGAAGAAGCAGCATGTAACAAAGGGAGGAAAGTTGCAGGTGGGGAAGAAGTAAGTGCAAAGGTAGGGGTCAACCATATTCAGATGGATTTGGATAGACTGGGATCATAGCCAGGTAAATGGCTATTACTTTTCCGTGTAGAGAAATGTAAAGTAATGTGAGTAAGTGCAAAAAGTTAAGAAGGGATTATTGCTTCTCACATCAAACAGCACAATGTGCAGACCAGGAACAGGGCTGGAAGCTTATAGCAGACAGAGCATCCAAACCCCTCAGCACAACATTTGGAGCTGAATTAATAGATGGAGGTAATATTGATGCCAAAAGGCTACAATGGGAGGCACTTCAGAGCCAAACAGCAGTGTTTTGAAATAAAGTGTTTTAGCACAGTGCCTGAAATCTGTGATTATGTATGTGGTATGATGTGCTTATTTGTGGTTGTGCTTTGATTAAAAAAGGAAGGGGACAAGGGATTATTCCAAGTGTGGAGAATGAATTGTAGAGAGCAGCCAGGATTAATCTGTTGACCTTGGCTATATAGAGAGCTATGAGAACCCAGGACTGAAATGAGAGGATCTCGGTGAGGAGCTAATGATGACCTTTGTATGACTTGAAGGGAACAGAAATGCTGTGTTCTTTAGCCCTGTTTAGACTACGATGAAAGGTGTATTTGTAAAACTTGTTAACGTTCATATTTGTTGGTCAGAGTGAATCCTACGTTACCATTGATCTGCTAACTTGTTAAAATACAAATTGCAGTATTCAGTGTTTGGTGGGTATCCTCAAGCCCCAGCTCCTGGAGTCATGTGATTATATGAGTTTATCAGTTCTTTTTCTCTCTCTTGCCCTCATAGTTCCAGAAAGAAGCTTGAAAATGTGACCCTCAAAAGGTTAAAAAAAGGAGGGTAAAGGAACATACTCTACATTTATTATGTTACCCATTTTTTGATGCTTCGGGGTTGGCAGCCTGAAACTGGCAGAGTCTATAGTAAAGTTTTAAAACTTGTTAGTTTAAAACATTTTAGTGAACAAATTTCAAATATACACCTTTCATCCTAGCATAGAGATGGCTTTTGAAAATGTGTCAATTGCATTAAAAATGGTGGGTGAATTGCATTAAACATGGTGTGTGGGATTTTCAAAGAGGCCAAATGAATGTAGGCACCCAACTCCCTTTGACTTTAAGGGTATGTCTTCATTGCAGCGTTAGCTCTGGTGACTGGTCCCCTGGTTTGAGCATCCAGGTAAGTCAAGTCCAGGTGTAAGCTATGACATTACAAAGCCCTACTAAAGTTATTGGCTTCTCATTAGAGCTGTTCTTCCCATGGATGTCAGTCATGCTTTGTGCTGCAGTGAACTTGGCTGCTGTATTCCCAGTGAATTGTGCGAGAACTTGTTGTCTTGGGCACATGAAGGCAATTGTAGGAAGGCATTGGAGGACTCTCAGCTCTGGAGTGATTTAGCCTGCATCCTTCCTGCAAAATGGGTAGGTCACCAGCTTGAGTGGAGGTGGAACAGCTGGGCCAGTTAGCTTGAGTTGAAAGCACCACACACCCCAGGTGGGAGGTTTTTGTGTGTGAATGGAAAGGGAATTAGGGAAAACAAAGGAGCAAGAAACTGGGTTAACTGCAGAGATAAATATATGCATAGGGCATGTCTTCACTGCAAAATTAATGTGGGTGATTGGCACTTAGGTCTGGTGGGTGTGAGCACCATCACTGCAAGGCTCTTCCCATGTTACCATGTCCCCATTGCTTCTGCACCCCTCTGTCTGTGTCTGGGGCCTTTTGTCATTGTTCTTTGCACTGAGACGTACTGATTCTTTCCTTGTCAATTATGTAAGTTGTGGAAGAACTTGTCTAAGGTGCTGTGGGGATGGGGAGGAATTGTGGGAGGGCACCTGAGGACTATCAAGACTGCATTGATTTAGCCTGCATACTCATTGCAAAGTGGGTGGTTTCCAGTGCAAGAAAAAATAGCCTGGTCTGTAACCCATTCTCAGCAGGGTATGTTGGGCTTAAAACACCTCCAGACCCAGATCAGAGGTTTTTCTGTGTGTATGACAGGAGGGTGGGTTTAAAACCCAGGTTAACTGCATAGCATACCATAGACATACCCTGTATGAGGTCTGTGTGCTTTTTAAAGGGGCCTGAGGAAGTATTGGGTATACAAATGGGGAGGTGTCTTTTTATGGGCACAGGTTAGCTACAAATTGCATGCCATCAAAAGTGGTTAGTGTAAATGGTCTTTAAAAGGTGTTAAATATGTAGAGTAAAACATTGACAGGCATGGGTGCTGACTAATTTATCTAGTTCCATCTGTCGTCCTGTTGTCCTAACGATGTCCAGGTTATTAGAAGATAGAGCTTGAATCTAAATAATGTTTTAATTGAGGGGCATCATTAATATTTGACAAACTGACATTCTGAATGCTCTGCACAGAGCACTAGAGATGGGCTGGTGTGTGGGCAGTGCTGTGTTGGTGGGAGACGCTCTCCTGCTGACGTAGCTACTGCCGCTCACTGGGGATGGTTTAATTATGGCAGCAGGAGAGCTCTCTCCTGTCGGCAGAGAGTGGCTAAACGGGTGACCTGAAAGTGGTACGTCTGTGCTGCTGTAAGGTCTCTAGTGTGTAGGCGTAGCCTAAGATACCAGGAGTTTTTAATCAGATGCTTGAACGTTACAATCAACGTCAATTAGTCTGAGTTCTAAACGTTATGGGAATGTGAATTCTTTGCATGTGTGCTTCATCTCATGGGAGAGGTGCTTTTCCACACAGCCGACTTGTTGTGTTACCACTGGTGCTTATAAGATTCTTTAAAAGGAAAATCTTGAATTAAAGTCCAAACCTTTGTTGTTTGTAAGCAAAAGTTTTGTAGGATTTGGAGACTCCACAATGATTGTTACAACTTCCTTCCAAATACTGAGGAAAAACAACTAATGCTTCTTTAAAAAGTGAACCTTACCTATACAAAAGTAGGTGCAGTATTTACTTTTCCTATTGCTGCCAGTATTTTAACAAGAAGGTCCCACAAAGCCTTTCACCCCTGGTGACAAACACTGTGTCTTGGGGTGCATGGGCTTGCTGAGAGGTGAGACGAGAGGTCGTGCTGTCTTTGCTTTTACTCTTTGAGCTAAAACACAAGGAGGCAACACCAACAGCTCAGCAACTTGATATTCAGTGCACTTCCTGGAAATGTTTATACTTTGGTTTATGAAGAATATGCATTGTCTAGAGAGAGTTCGGCTTCTTATCATTTGAAATGGTGGAGAAGGCACAAGTTTGCTTCCTCACTGTTCTGATTTTTCCAGTCACTCTCTTTAGTGTTTTGTGTCCGTCTTTGAGTTGGACAATATCACTATCCTAGTCCTGGCAGGTCTGCTTTCTCCTGACATGAGACTACAGCACAAATGTGGGGTAGGGTGCTTAGGTCTGAACCTCTGGAATGAATTGGTCATGGATTTGATAACGTTCTCCCAAACAGGATACCATAGATCAAGCCTTGACAAAGCTAGGTTTCTGGTTGCCGTAGCAACCTGTTTTAGCAGCCTGTCACCTAGCTCTGCTTCGGAAATGTAATGGAGGAGCACCCTCTGGCGACCAAAAGTAAAATTGCTGGTGCTTAGCTGTGAGAAAATTTTGTCCACCCCTGCCCTAGATACTGGTGACATGACTGCACTTTTGGTTTCCTTGCAGGCCCAACCTCCTCCCTGTTACAGTGTGAGGTTTATAGGAAAGTGTTTTTAATTGTTCATGGCTCATTGATTTGATTTCTTTCCAGAGTCTTTGTTACTAGCCTGAGAATGTGGAAAACTGTTTTAAAACACATTTCATCTGGGTACCCCATTTAATGTTAGGCCAAAATTTCATGCAGTGTTTTAGGATGAAGATACCTCTTGGTTATGTACATGGATTCATGTGTACAGCTATTATTATTTTATTATCATTATTACTTTTAGAACATAAAAATGGTCACATTGGGTCATGCTGGGTCAGACCAATGGGCCAGTTAGCCCAGTATCTTGTCTTCTGACAGTGGCCAAAGGGAATGACTAGACCAGGTAATCAAGAAGTGATCCATCCTGTTGGCCATTCCCGGCCTTTGACAACCAGTAATCCCCACCTGTTGTGGCTAATAGCCACTGAACTTTTGCATATTTATTATTTATGTTATGTTAGTAGCTGGAGTCCCCTGTTAGGGATCAGGGATCCCTTGTGCTACGTTCTGTACACAGGGATGCAACACAAATAGAATACCTGCTGCAAAGGCTTGCCGTTTAAGGATATGTATCTATACTGTAGAAGAAGGTGTGCTTTTAACTCAGGTTTGCTTCCCCACATTAGCAAACTCAGGGTAAAATAGCAGCAAAGACCTGCAACTCAACTTTCAACTCAAGTTAGCAATTTGAGGTAAAGCCTGGGGTTGTACTTGAGCCGGTGTCTTGAATTAAAAGCTGAATTCTGTGTTTTTCCTGCTATTTTAACCTAAGTTTGCTAACCTGAGTTATGGACTTTTTTTTCCCCAGTGTAGACACACCCTTTGTTTATGACCCCAATACTATAGTATTGTCACAGATTCTTTGTGGTCTGGTTGGAAAGGAAAAGATCAAGAGAAGTTGGTGGTCAAACCAAATACAAAAGCCCCTATCACATGCACATATTTAGATAGTAAGCGCCCAGAGAGGGACTGAATCTTCTTTAAAATGACAGAAGCTCCCTCACAACTGGTGAGGGTGGAGGGATTGATAATTGCTGCTTGAGGCAACAGTATCTTTTATTTTTAAAGGCTAACAGTGGCCTGCTGGCTTAATTCCCCTCTTGTTTCTAGGACAAGTTAGCTGTCTTAGCTTGCACTGAGATGGCAGGGATGATGCAACCAACCACTCGTCATTGCCAAAGCAGGGAGTCCATGTAGGGCCATTGAGAATATTCCTCCCCTCCCCTGGCTAGATGTTCATTAACATTTTCTTGTTATTATGGTATCATTAAAACTAATTTCTATAGCATTGTAAATGGTGCTTTGCAAACTCAGAGAAGGAACTGTTTGCTTCCTTAAGAACTTCTGGTCTGCATTCTGTACAGGAAGTAAAACATTGAGTAGCTGACTAGGCCTCTGAGTACTGGGGGAAAAAAAGAAACAAACCAACCATGTATTTTCTCTCTGTAAGAAGGCACTCAAGAGTTGAGGTTGGTCAGCAGTGGTGAATGTAGAGCTGTGTGAGCAGAGGACGAAGGGTCCAGTTCTGCAGATGCTCTATGCGTGGCATTATTAGGGTGAATCAGTCGGAGTTCTGTGCAGGCAAAACTTGTAGGATTGAGCCCCTAAAACTGGGCTTCACTTCGTGAAATGAAGGCAGAACAGTGAACTCAAAACATTGCAGGGATCTGATCCTGCACCGCTGATGCTAATAGGGAGGTTTGTCTTTGACGTCATTGGCTGTGGGTTTGGCCCTCAGTGCATTTAAGCATTCAGCAGTTATTAATGAGGTTCGATCCTTTTCTCTTTGCAAGTTTTAATAAAGAGGCCTCGGAAATTTCCAAGGAAGATTTGGTTGGTTGAGCTCGATTTATGAGCTTTAGAATTTCTTTTAACTTAAAAGCAGCTGTGTCCAAAATGTACTAATGGACTTGTTAAATCCAGCATTTCCAAAAATCTCATAATTCGCTTTGCATTATCATTGCGTTGCTTTATTCTGTTGTGAGCAATTCCTTTCCAATCTGTAGTGCAATGTCTTAATGTCCCTCCGTGCACAAACAGCAGCCGGCAGCTCCTACGGAAGAAGGGGTGAAACACTATTCTTTATGAATTTGCTATTTTGTGTCAATAAATTGGATTTATTTATTACTATATTTAGAAGTCAAATCTGTGTATTCTGAAATTGTTGTGGTCAGCTGAGGAGACGTATCCTTCTGCGCCAGTTGTTTTCTAGTTCTGTGGGCTTCTTCTCTTTCTTTGACCTTTAATAAGTCACTTAAATCCTTCTTCGTAGCTGTACACAAGTGGCCTGGGCAGGAAACAGGAACTCAGGATGTCTACAGTTCTAATCTAATGGGGAGAACGTATTGTCCTGCGGCTGTGAACTGGGACTGACCAGTGGCATAGCTGTTCTCTGATCTGCCACATTCTTCATCTGTGATTGGGGCAAGTCATTTGATCTCTGTCTATGCCTCTATTTCCTATCTGTAAAATTGGGATAACGCTATTACCTGACCACAGAGGGGCCTAATTCATTAATATACGTGAATTGCTTTGAGATTGCTAGACAGAAGTTGCTAGAAAGTGCAAAGCATTGTTATTGCTGTGTATTGTCAGCCTTCCTATGCAACTGACTGCAAGTCACGTAGCTGAAATTTTCGCAAGAGATCACTTGGCTTTCTGTGCTATAGCTTTTGACTGGCACACTTGAGGCCTGATTTCCAGAAGCTCTCAGCATCCTGAGCTCTGCTTCGGGTCAGTGGGAGCTGCAGATGCTCAGTATCTGTGCAGGCAGGCTCTGGGTGTGTGAATTTGGGTAGCCAAAGTCTGAGCCATCCAATGTGCAGCCTCCTTAATCTCTATTTCTGTAAAATGGGGATAATACCTCCTTGCTGTGAGGATTAGGTAGCACTTTGAAGGAGAAAAGAACTATGTAAGTGCTAAGCATTCTCACTGGTTTTCCTAAGTTTTATATGAAAAAGAAAAAAACTCCAAAACCTTTCAAGTATGGTAGCTACTATGTGTTCTTTATATACTCCTATAACATTGATCATTTAAAAAAAACAGCATTAGCTTTGAAATATTGTCAGTGATTCTTTTAGAGTAATTAGAGAAATGACATATAGAAAAGTGTCACTTTGAATGCGTACCTGTCCAATGAGCTATTCCTTTACCATTCAGTTTCAAATGCCTCTTTCAAAAAGTATGAGGCAGTTGCATCTGAAGACCATAGCCATTATAAAAGTCTGTGCCCCACTGCTTGATGTAACCACTTTCTGAATAAATCCCCTAATATTTTTAGCATGAGCTTGGCAAAATTGTGAATTACACAACTTCATGCTCAGTTTAGCTGAAATTCACTCCTAAGAAGAGAATCGTTATATGCCCAATGCACAGATTAAATTACAAGGGACCATCAGATTCAGTATAGTTAAGGTCTAAAGCAGGCCTTGACCCCCCCCCAAAAGTTTCTGGTTGCCATGGCAACCAGTTTTATCAGCCTGTTACCTAGCACCACTGCAGAAATGTAATGGAGGAGTGGCCTCTGATAAGGAAAAGTAAAATTGCTGGCACCTAGCTGTGAGCCAATTTTGTCCATCCCTGTTTAACCCTTCCTTTTCTTTTAAATCCATTGTCTTCTAAGTGCTATAACATGGTTACTTGATTTGCCATGAAATTGGGTGTGACTCATGGTGGTGCAGGATAAAGTTAGTGATCCAAATCTTAATTAAATCTTATTCTCAGTTATAAAGTTTTTGCTCTGGTCCTCTTTTTCATCTTTTGTGAAGTAACATTGTGTAATGCAGGTACTAACTAGATGTTAAATTGCACATGAGGAACACTAACCAGGATTTGTTTTAAATCAGAATTTCAGCTTTTTAAGAAGTGGACATATTTGACCTTAGTAAAGGAGCTCTCAGCGTGGAAGGTAATGGTATGTTGCCCGTTAGTTCGTGCCTTGGGGTGGCAGGCACACATGGATGAACAGATCAGTTTATAGCAGTGTTTCTCAATCAGTGTTTCTCTGTGGGTCGCTGGTGCTCCTCAGACATAGTGCAGGTGTTCTGTGACCCGCTCTGATCCCTCCCTGTCAGGGGACTGAGTGGGGAGAGAGCAGGAGCAATTTAATGCCCCAGCCACAGCAAAGCTTCCAGGCACGTGCCAGCGGATGTTGATGCACACCTGGAAGCTTTGCTGCAACTGAAGCATTTTAAATCTCCCACCACGATTACCAACATTTTTGAGAGAGTTTTCATCAGGTGTGCCGCATAGAGTGGTTAATACTTTTAGGTATTTCCTGACCCACTAAAGGTTGAGAAACATTGGTTTATAGCATGGTAATCTGGGGAATGTCAAAAGCGGGCCACTTAAGGAGTCTGTGTCGATTCTGTAAACAGATTTTGAGGAGGCACAGTCATTTCCCCAGCTTCTTTCTACAACTGTATTTGAGTCATTGTTTATATTTTTTCTCCCAGGAACTTCAGGATGATGTTGTCCACAATTTGATCTGGGAACTAACTGTGTATTCACCCACATGCTGTTATTTCTAGGTTACATTTCTCCTCCTCTTACATGCACAGCTGCGTTGTGATATAAACTTTGCAAGCTCTTATGACTCTCTTCCTTGAAACTAGATGGGTGGGGTGGGGTGGGGTGGGTAGGGTGTTGGAGAAACAACTAACGTCCAGATCCACTCTGGTGGATATTTTGGGTCATCTCGATGATAATTGGAGCTTTTCTAAAACAAGGGAACCAATGTCACTTGCAAACTATCTCCCATGTCAGTGTTTCCCAAAATTTTCTCTGCCATGGCACACTTTGCTAGAGCCCTGCGCGGATACAAATAAGTGGATCTGTATCCAACCTGCATCCGCAAGAAATGGTCTGCGGATATCCGTGTTGTATCCGCGGATGCAGATATAATGTGGATATCTGCGGATATCCACATATTTGCAGGGCTTTAGCTCTGTGCAGATAAAAAATATGTGGATCCGTATCTGATCTGCATCCGCAAGAAATGGTCCGCGGATATCCGTGTTGTATCCGCGGATGCAGATATAATGTGGATATCTGCGGATATCCACATATTTGCAGGGCTTTAGCTCTGTGCAGATAAAAAATATGTGGATCCGTATCTGATCTGCATCCGCTAGAAATGGTCTGCGGATATCCGTGTTGCATCCGTGGATGCAGATATAAGGCGGGTATCTGCGGATATCCACGGATTTGCAGGGCTCTACACTTTGCTATCTTTAATTAATTTGAGGCACAGCACCATGTACTTTCCAAATGAACTTATGAATATTCATGAGCTAATGAGCCAATCCAGAGCTCTTCGAGTAGTTTTTCAAAAACTTTTGTGGCACACCTGCTCAGACCTGATGGCACACTGGTTGGGAAACACTGTCCTGTGTTATCAGAATAACCTGCTTCAAAGCTTCTTCACAGTGTCTGATGAAGTGGGATTTTCTCCCATGAAAGCTCATGCAATAAATAAATTTGTTAGTCTTTAAGTGCCGCTGGACTCCTTGTTTGTTTTACTGAACTAGAGTAACATGGCTGTCCCTTTGGAACTTGGCAGCATAACCTGGTACTTGTGATTGAGCCATGTGACATGCTCATGGCCAAAGATTTCCCTTGGAAACACAGCTCAAAGTGCAAATAAAAGCTGGGGTATCTCTTATAGTGCTGTAGTGTAGACCTAGACATGGGATCACAGGCTTGCTACTGGGTTTTGCACTCTGTAAACATGCAGGTAGGACCTGATCTTGCAGACATTTAGGTACTTGAGTAGCAGTTACGAATGAGCTGAGGAGCATGTCTACACTGCAATTCCTACATGGTTGCAATTAGGCACTACAGCTTTGCTGCTGTAGTGTGGATTCTGCCTATGTCTACGGCAGAGGTTTTTCTGTAAGCGTAAGTAATGTTCCTCTTAAAGAGGCGGAAGAGTCGACACTGGGAATTAGGTCTTCTAACTACAGTGCTGAAAATGTGGAATTTTTCAGTCATATACCTAGGTTGGCCTAAGTTTTAAGTGGACACTGGGCCTTAACATTTGCTGCATCAGTCCTGTAGAGAGCTCTAAAACCCACTGTCCTGCTGGCTGAAATAGCAACTTTATAAACTAGGGATTGCAAGTTTGAATGCCAGCTGGTCTGTAAGGGATTATTTTCTGCTACAAGTTGTTGGTATTCAGTCACAAGCTGTTATGTTTGATGCAGGGACCAGTGCATGAAATATCACCCTACGATCACAGGGTTCTTCTGGACCTTAAAATCCATGAGTACAAGGCCCATGGCAAGGGTAAGAGTGAAAGCCACAGAGGAAAAGGCTTGTTTACATGTATCTTTTATATGGCTTTTAAATATATGTGAATATGTACAATGCAAATACAAATAAATGTACTGCTTTAAAAACACTGTATTTAATTGAGACAACCCCTAGTGTAAACCTGGACAAATCTGTTTCTGGTCGCAATGGTGACCAGTCTTAAAGTCCTGTCACCTAGCTCTACTGCAGAAATGTAATGGAGGGGTGCCCTCTGGTGAACAAAAATAAAATTGCTTGCACGTAGCTGTGAGCCAGTTTTGTCCACCCATGCTCTAGTGTGGATGCAGATTTAGTTAAAGGCAATCATGCTAGTATAGCTTAGTCCTGTAAATGTACAGGGATACGGCAAATGGTATAAGCACTTGTGTATAAAAACTTCATAATAAAATCACCCTGTAAGTGAAGTGGTTAAGTCAATACAAAAGCTGTGTATAGGCCAGGCTGAAATCTGATCAGACCCTTGGGTAAATTTTCTTTCTTACACCCTTTCAGTTCAGTCATTGTCTCTGCATGGGTGTTCACTCAGTCAGATGAAACCGTGAGAAGTGTTTTTGTATAATCGGTAGAAGAGGTAGGGCTTAGTCCAAGAGCTGGAGCCTAACACATAGCCTTCTCACTGTGCATGCTGGGTAAAAGATGCATTGTTGAGAAAAAGAGAACTGCTCCCGAGGCATGACATAAGAAAAGCCCCACAGCAACAGGGTTACCAGATGTCAGGCAAAAGGAGGACATGTCCTCCTTTTTACCTTCACATCCTCTACCCGGCAGACATTTTAAAAATACATGATTTTGTCTGGCTTTTTACTTACAGGGGTTAAAGTATGCTGGAACACTCCCAAAACACCCTATTTTAGGGGGAAGCATTTCAAGGCTCCCTAAAAACAGAAGAATATTACATTAATACTGCACTTTCTCCATGTGTCCTCCACTGTCCTCCTTTTCCTACTTCCCAGTCCTCCTTTCCAGGCTTTGGTATCTGGTAACCCTACACAAGAGGTACTTTTAGAGGGTGAGTTTTCGTGAGCACCAGACCTACTCTGAATTTGGCTCTGAGTTTCCACTGTATGACACCTCGTACATTGACAGCATCATATACATGAATACTAAAAAAATAGTAGGGAGGTCCAAGCGTCATTAGTAAATTGCTGGGAGAAACTTGAGCCAACCCCCCTTGAAGTTCCTCTAACTTCTGTGGGCTTTGGGATCAAGCCCAATGTCAGCAGATGTCAAAAACGTACAGCCATATACATCAGTCCTTACTCAAGTCTGACTTCCAGTTGGCTGCCTTGGGTGCTGCAGCTGTTTAAAAACTGTAGAATTTGATTCTTTTTGTTTTACAGCCAGTGTTAAGCAATCACCCAGTTCTAATCCCATGATCGTAAGCAACTTTCTGCCTCTTTCTTCCGCTGTAAGATTCGGATAAGAAAGCTTGTCTTCATCACTGGTGCGGTAACATGCACAGAGTGCTTTGAAATTTAAAGGGCCATTTAACGGCTAAATAGTATTAGCTTGAGATATGGATAGCTCTGTGGTCAGTAAGCCTCCAGATTCCTTTTTGCAAGCCTGTGCAAGAGTATTTGCCTTTCCTAGATTCTGCGAAGCCACTTGTGACCTTGGTTTCTTTTTGCCCTCCTCTGCAGCGTGTGGGCACAGGTCACTTCCCAGGATTAGCTGGGAATATGTCACTTAATTATTTGCCTGCCACAGCAGGTGCTCTGGGCATTGGTGCACCTCAGTCCCTCCTGTTCTTCACTTGTGGCACACAGCAATCTAGTGTCCTGTGAATTGTAATACCTGGGAATCATTTTGATTGTTAGGTTCTGTGGGTGGATGCTGGATGGTGTTCGTGGCCTGTGATGTACAGGAAGTCTGACTAGATCTGTTGGTCCTTTCTGGTCTCAAACTCTAGCGCTTGTTTAGAATCAGAGTGCTGTTCTCTATTCTCAAATCCAAGAGTGTATGAAGCCCATGGATTCGGAGGGTAACGGATTTTTCCAGAATCAGACCTTTTAGCACAGATTACCTGCCACAATGAACCACAACTGCAGTGCACTGATTTTTGGGAATAGGCTGTAATCATGTCCTATCATGGAACACCCCACTAGGTAATTCTTGCAGTTGGAACGGTCTAACTCTGCCTGGGATCCAGTCTCTGGAGATGCTGTAGCAGCAGTTGCCAGCCCTGGAGTTATAAAATGTTTTTATTCTTGCAAGCAGTTGGGACATTCTGAGAGTGGAGGTGCCCTGGTAGATAGTTGGGGTCTATCATATTATTCTGGGTGATTAGTATTAACTCCCCCGCTTAATGCACTTCCTGGATGTAGGCCTAACACAAGTGACCTGTCAGGGATCCATCCATGAAGCCTCCCTGTGCAAGAGTGACCCAGTACAAAACCCAACTAGCAGTTTGCTTCAGTTAGTTGCATCCTCCCCTCCACAAATGCATCAGTGCACACAGTACCAGCTATAAATGTTTCAAGCCACAATGGTGCATTGAGGCTGAGCGTATCAGGGCCAGGATCGAAGACAGGGAGTGCCCACCTGATGCTGCGCCTTGCTGGCATCTTGTCACATCTCACAGGCGTTGTGTTTGCCACCTGGATCAGCTATATTGGGACTGACGTCACCCCATCAAATCCACTGTGATTACAAGCTAGACCCTTGCCCTGCCAGCCCCCCGTGGAGAAGGTAAATGTGGGACTGGACCTTGTGCCCGGATAGAGTGGATGTAAATCACTGCCAAGTCAGTCTGTACATTTTGGTGAGAGTGTTTCACACCCACTGTGCAGTGTTTGAGGCTGTAGGCGATTAGGTCCGTTAAAGCCAACCCAGCTCCTTCTACCAAGTTCAGTGCATGGTGACTGTATCTTGCCCTAAGGGAAGGAGTTTGTTCCCATTTTATGACCCTGACCTCCTCCCCAGAGAGCGTCAGTGGGTCTCTTGTGGTACCCAGCCAGGAGCCATTGCTGGAATTCATTGCTGGGGCCACACTTCCAAACCCAAAGAGGAATGGTTCTCAATGGTGATGGAGCTGAATGAAAAAAAAGAAGGCACACCGCAAGGGATCAAGAATACCTCAAGGAAGTGTCACAAACACATTGAAAGTGTGAATGTAGGGTCTGTATAGCCTGCATGCTCATAAAGGCTCCAGTGTTGCTGTCCCAGCTGTGGATAGGGAGGATCCAAATCTCCCTTGGGGTAAACCCTGGAAGATCTTGCAGCTGACAGATTCATGCCATCAAGAAAAGAACTCCTTAAATTGCCAGCAATATTCTTCATTTCACAGGCTCCATATTCAGCTAATGTACTTATGGGGAGAGGCTCAATGTACCTGTCACGCTCTTGACTTGTCATTCATTTATCTTCTGTTGGAAGAAGGCAGCAAGTTTTCCCAGGAAAAGCAGCAGAGACTGTGTGGAAAATTATTTTGATTGATCATATAACTGAGAAATCTGGCTACTGTTTTGCATTGTGGTTTGTGGGATTCTGTCACTGGAGTTGCGTTTTGTGGGTTTACTCTGAAACAGTGACAGCAGCTCACTATTGTAAGTTAGCATCTATTTTTTCCCTCCATATACCTCTTTGCTTTGCTGTGCTATAGCATATTAAAGTAAAAAGGCAGGGCTAGACGAGTAGGTGTTGCCAGCAGCAATTCTGTGGGTAAGAAGAGGAAGAGAAATCTCTGAAGATTTTGGCATGTCTTCCTATAGCTTCTGTTGTCCCAGGAAAAGATTTGGAAAAAACCACCACCATCATAGAAGCACTTCATGGAGTAAAGAGATGAAGGCTCAATGGGCCCAGCTCTGTTGTGATTGGTTACAACAGCTCCTAGAGCAGGGGTCAGCAACCTTTGCCAACCGGTCCTTCCTCCCCAACCTTCAGCTGATGCTGGCAGCCCCCTCTGCTGAAAAAATGTGGCAGCTGCCTGAAAATTCAGCAGCAGTCACAGCTGGAGTGGGAGCGCTTTCCAGGCGTGCCACAGAAAGAAGTTGTCCAGAGTGGCTCATCTTGGCAGTGTGCTTGGGGACAGGGGTCCCCTGACACGCCATGAAAAGACACGGCTCCTTTCAAGGATTCCCTGGTATGTTGCAGAAAGGAGCTGTGGGGAGTGGCTCCTTTGGGGAGCATCACACTACAGAGAGGAGCCACTCTGGGCAGCTTTTTTCTGTGTCACATACAGACATAGTCATGGGGGGACCCCCTGTACCCCAGCTGCACCCGAAGGAAGCCACCAAGAGTTGCTTTCAGTGGCAGAAGTGGCAATTTCTGTGGTACTGCAGAGGGTGCTGTCTGCCACTCTGAATGGGCTGGGGTGCCACTGTTGGCACACGTCTTGGGGGTTGCCTACGCCTGTCCTAGAGTATAACCACCCCATCAAATGTATACAGTACAAATGATACAGTTAAAGCAACTCATCTCCTATTCGTCTTCACCTGTTTGCAGTGTTGATGTAGCCTTAATGGTCTCCAAATAGGAGTGAGTCCAGGTGGATGAGTAATATATTGTGCTGGATTGACTTCTCATGGTGAAAGAGACACACTTCCAAGCTTACAGAGGGTTCCATGTAAGTTCAAAAGCACGTCTCACCAACAGAAGTTGGCCTACTGAAAGATATTACTTGTCTCGCCATCTGCACCTGTACATTCTTCACAAAGCATTGAAAGTCCACTGAAATCAACACCACAAGATATAATCATCTCCTTTCTGCTCAAATGCCTGCATTTTATTGGGCAAGTGATTTTTCTGTCCCATTCAGTGAAGATGCCACAGTAAAGCAGCTGTACGAGTAAGAACAAGAGGTTCGATCTTGCTTCCACTGGAGTTAGTGGTAATCTTCTGATTAATTCTCATAGGAGGCATTTTAAGCCTCCTCATCACCCAAATAGTCCATCAAAGTCAGTGGGGCAACTTGTGTGGTTCAGATTTGGTCCTAATCATTGTAAAAATGTTTTGGGACCAGTACTCAGATCACAGAAGCAAAATGCTTCCTCAGGCTCACTTTGTTAGGGGGGCCCCAGATCGCATGCCTGCTCTGTAACTTGCTGCCTTCTCCACTTCCTCTCCTGCAATAAGACTTGGCACAGAAGAGACTGTCTCACTGCCACCAGGAACAGGAGCAGAAGCAAAGCAGCTATTGTTATTGTATTGGGGTAGCCTTCAGGGGCCTTAATAATGGATTGTGTTGGGATGGTACAAGTGTATGCTTTCTCTACTAGTGTAGCACCAAGAGGGCCCGATAAGGGATTATTGGCTTTTTTTGTAGTGATTTAAAGCCCTGAAAATCACACAAACCATCCCTGTTTATTGACCTGGAGAGGGGCCTTCAAAAGTCTCCACATCTGATAGCATAACAGGCTGGTTCTCCTCTTAAACTAGTGCAAAAAAAAAAAAAAAAGCAAGTAACTCCCCATTGACTTCCTGATTTGCATTGAAGCCATTGAAAGACTTGGAAGAACAGAGAAGTGAGTTTTCGTAAGATGAACAGGAATATTGATTCTGTTGGATGGTGAAGGCATTTAAATCCACTGTGGGGATTTAGAGAAAAATACCTGGGTTTTGTTGGAATAGTGCCATTAACACATCCTTATCAGTGATCTTTGGGTTCCCTAAATGAGTTAAATGGGTCACAGTATTTTGAGGCTTTAATGGTAAATATTTAATAAGGGACGCTGCATTGTCTTCCAACTAATTATTCTAAAGAAAGAGGTTTTGTTTCCTCTACCATGTCACCTGTTCCCCACCCAACTAAATCTTTCATGATGCCAGTGAAAAATGGGGAGTGTCCTGGGCTGATTTCACAGTATCACCCATAACTGGCCCATTTGGTGGATTAGTAAAGCACAGATTTCTTCTTTTGCCGGAGTATCGTTGGTTTGGTTGCTCTTTTTCACCAGGTTGCAGGTCAGGCGGCTTTGTAAATGCTGATATTTTACAATTGAGGCGGCCTTTGATTTATTGAACCATTGCCTCTGCAGATCGAGTTGTCTGGACTGGCATCTGCAGATAAGAGGCTGTCAAGTAATTGCTTATTATTCATGAATTACCAGTGTGGACCATTTGCTTGAAGAGGAATCAATAGCAATCAATCTTCAAAGTGTAAGCTTTCAAGCAGTGTGACTCATTTCCAAACTGGGAGCAACGGGTCAGGACAACACCATATCTGACATCCTGATTGCATTTGGTTGTAATCCTACTGTGATGTAGGAGGCCCTGAACAAAATTGTTTTCACATCTGCCTGCTTTCGAGTCTGGGATTTTCCTTTTCTGTATTTCAGGGACTAATGACGCATGATTCTAAGGTCATTGTGCAGCATACAGGTGCTCTCCAGTCCAATATTGATGGGAGGTGATGGAGCTCCACCCTTTCAGGATAGATGTGGGCCTAAATTCACCAAATCCCAAAATCATGGAAAAAAAAGGGGTGGTGAAACAGCCTGTGCTGTGACCCATCAAAACCAACGAGTTTGACTGCTTTTATAAATAAAACAAAACATCTATTTTAATGCATAGGAACAGAGGTTGTCCTTCCTGTGGGTGAGTCTATTTAGGTGACAGCAGAGCAAAATATCGACTGTCACCAAATGTTTATCGTTCCTTGTGGATGCTGTCACTCTGCTTTGTGTTCATTTTAAAAAGTAGACGTCACCCTTATTTAACACTCTCATGACAGTTTGGGTTTTCAGTGGCATTTCATCAGAACAGTTGAAAAACAAAATGGAATTTGTGATATTTTAAGAATACAACGTTGGTTAAACTGTTTAGATCTTTAGTAGCAAGTGAGGAAGATTGAAGGCTGGATTCTGGTCTCATACTACCGGCTTTAGCTGAGTTAATTCAGATTTACAATGATGTTTATGTGGTCAGAACCTGTCCTCTAAATCTTCTAGACTAAAGGGGCAGAGCTCTTGACATGTGAGCATTTATGGAAATTGAGAAATGGGGGGCAGAGCTTGAATTCTTATCAGCTATGAAGAGTAATTAAATAATGACATAAAATAGATGAGAAGGCAAAGAGGAAATGTTGATATGATGATAAAGCAAGAAGATGAAAATGGAAGAATATATGAGATTCTATTTCTAAGGGATAAGTCTGTCTTGTAGTTGCAATGTTGTCATTTTAACCAAGAAAGCAATGACCGAGGAGCACAGCTATGGGGTGAGGGAGAGGGAATTAAAATGCCCCAATTAAGAGGCAGCGTAGGGTGGCTAGAGAATGAGTGGACAAGATTACTTCAAACAGTCATGTTTAGCTATTGGATTTGTTGTCGATAAGCAAATCCTCATTTGCAGTGGCCTTTAATCTGTAGGGTTAAATGTGTTTGCATTACTGGAAACTGTATTTTTAAAACTGTTCCTTTTGAATAAAAACACTTCCCCCCTCAAATCTTCAGCTCTTTTGTAAAAAACAGAGATGAGCCAAGAAATGATAAGAAAAAAATTTGCTAGTGAGAAAGAGCTGTTTTGACTGAAACTTCAATAGAGGGACTGTCCGCTGGATTGTAGGGAGAAAGTCAAGAGCAGACATTTAAACCATGTGTCTTACAGGGAAACCATTGTGGGAAAAAAAAAGTGTGAAAGTGCATGTGAGTCTGTGGGGTTTTAAAATCTTTGGAAGTAGAGAGTTTGACAAAGACATGCTAGAACTTCAGAAAGGGATTTGTACTTGTTCATGAGGCTGTTCAACTTCGCATGTAGTCCTGAAATGGCATTTCCTCATATCTGCAAGCAGCCCTCATTTCATGAAATGGATGCAACTGCTGAAAAAAGATCTCGCGTGAGCATGCTCACTGGAAGATTAATCCTTTAGAGGGAGTTGGAGAGTTAAGCTACTGTAATTTCTCTGCAGTTGGCTGCAGTAAACAACTGCTCTAAAGACACGAGGAAAAAAATTGACAAGAGGTACATGGGACTAATGTACATATATTTTTATATTTCTGCTTTAGCATAGAGGGGTTGAAGAAGGTTTTCTTTCTAGTGAATTAGGAAAGAAAGGTCTTTGTTATGATTTTATGGGTGACCTTCATGTTGTGGGTTTATTTTGTTTTCCAGGCCAATGTATTCCTATTTCTGTGCAAGGCCATACTAAGAAGCTGGTTTACTTTCTAGAAGTGGGTAGAGCTCCATTCTGCCTTCATGCTGAACTCAATGAACAAACCAGTTGAGGCCTGCTGCTCTTTGTGCTGTGTTGGCAGGATGGAGCTGATACCACTCAGTACTTTTCACTTGTGATCATAACCCAGTGTGATTTTTTCCCCCCCTTAAATATCATTCTTTTGTAGAAAGTAAATTTGTAGAAGGATTAACTTTGGTGGCTTGCAAAATAATAGTCTTTTTATTCCATTAAAAAAAAAAAGGCTAAAGAATGGCAAACTCGTTTATTGGTGAGATGTCTTACTTTTCGTCTAAGGGTGATCGCTTTTGAATGCTGAGGGGATCCTGTGTTGATGGCAAGGTAAATGTGTGCAGAAAGACTGAGTCAAGGTGAAATTGGGCCGTTTTATTCTTCAGTTGCTCTTTCATGGACGCAGCCTGGAAGAATGAAATCCTCTGTCACTTATTAATGAAAGGTCAGTGTGATATTGACTCTTGCCCCAAAAGTGTGGATGGAGGAAAGTGTTTTCCATCCTTGATGTTTAATTAACAACAACATCAGCAAGAAGAAGCTTAAGAGACTGCAGATTAAGGGCCAGACTGGTCCTTTTGTAATGCCACTGAAGTCCGGCCCAGTTTAGTTTCTTTCTTAGGCTGATTCAGTGCTCTGTGGAGAGCTGGGAAAGACAGAGCTCAGTAACCCACAACTTGGATATTTGCCACTGAGTATCCTTGAGGGGGATGATGGAATCAAGGTGAACTGATCGTCGTGAAGCATGCTGGGGAGTTTCTTTTGGAGTGGGGTGGCATCCTGTCTTCGGTAGTAAGAATTCTTCCTAGCTTGTTCGTTCCAGGACTGTATTATTGGAGCTAAAGGGGGAAACGGTGCACTCTTCCTTGTTCTGAGGAAGCTAAAGTGTCTTGCAATATGAGGGGAGAGCAAACAGTGAAGACAACAGTTCTTTTTATACTGTCTATGCTGATGAGACGTTGTGTTGTTCATCCTGGCATTGCCCACTGTTTGTGAATTTCCAACGGTGTTTGTGGTGCTGCATAGTGGAGAATGGCTACTTAGGCCTTTAGTCATGGTGTGAAGAAGGGGATAATGTTTCAACAGGTATGCAAATATGCATGGCTTCCAGTAGATTCTTGGTGCAGTAGCTGACAGCTTAGACACAATATGCAGGTGAATGTTAATACAGTCAAATGAGTGCAAAAGGACATTTCTATGGCAGACTTTGCTGAGCTGTATAAACTGTGGTCTCTAGGAAGATCTTGCCAGATTTTTGTCGAGTTTCTTAGGTTTATTTTTCACTCAGAGCTATCTGCTTTCACTCCTTTCAGAAAGCTCTGGCTAGCACAGATTGCCAATGTTCTGTGGACATTTTTAGGGAATACTGACGGGTGTGTGCGTAGGGGGAATAATTAGCTACTGAATGCAAGTGGATTCTGTTTGACTGTTTTAAATATCATTGTAGTCTCTCCAAGGTTGGGTTAATTATGTCTTCCTTTTGTTGGGTGTGAGGAAAGGGTTTTTTTATATATATATATACATACATATAGATATAGATATATATATAATTGTTATGGGGAGGAGCAATGGTTTCAGAATTATGTTTTTGAATTTGAAGGAACAAAGCCTTGTTTGTCATCTTGGAAGAGCTACAGTTCTGCTGGGATCCAGCAACACTGCATAGTTGTGTGTGTGTGTGTGTGTGTGTGTGTGTGTGTGTGTGTGTGTGTGTCCTAACAAGGGGTTTTTATCTTTTGTCTGATGCCAATGTAGGATCCGCAGGCACCAAAAGGATTTGCATGATGAGAAAAAACCATTCAAACTCAGGAGAAAGTACAACTGGCTGATGCAATGGGTTCTGCTTTCAGTTTTTTAGGGTATAAGATAAGAAAAAATGGAAGGAAGAAAACTAAACTGAGATTTAAAATCTGGGTATTTTTGGTGTGTGGACATTGCAGTGAGCTCACGTTAACCCACCATATGTAAATGCTGTAATGTCCAGCAAGTCTAGAATCCAAAGGCCTCATAACACCAAGGCTCTGGGCATAGCGCGAAGGAGTGGTAGGATATCATGATCTCTCCCAAAGTGCAGATAGGTCTTGTTTCCTATTCCTTTTAGTAGAAGGCAATTAGTTATCAGTGCTCTTTGCCCTGCTCATTCATCTCCACCTCATCCAGGGGATGGGTAAGAATTAATCTAGTCCAGGGGTCTCAAACTCAAATCACCATGAGGGCTGCATGAGGACTAGTAGAGGGATGCATGAGGGCTAGTATGTTAGCCTGAGGGCCGCACCACTGAAACCTTTTCATGCAACAATATTGTAAATATGGGTAACAATAGTGTCGTTGCAGGCCACAGGAAATAGCTTTAGGGGCTGCATGTTTGAGACCCCTGATCTAGTCACTAAAACAATTCCAGGTGGTCACCTGAGAATCTCTTTCAGCCTCCAGCCTTGGCTCTTCTTACTTGTCCTGTTGGAAGGTGACTTAGGGCTACAGTGTTTGGCACCAGAAACAAAAGAGAAGAGGCAGCACAAGGAGAAATGCTACATTTTAATGAACATGCCTGTTGGCTCAGAACCTCTTTGTTCTGGTCAGTTTACAATGGGGTGGGAATGATGCTTTTTCCAACTAACTTCAGACTAAAAAGAGGAATATAAAGAGTTTCAGCTTATTTAGAAAGAAGTCCAAGTCTTTGGTGCCACTAAACATTCAGCTCTTCGGGGTGTTGATGCATCCTGGTCAAGGCTTGGTTTGACTTCCTCCTGACAGATCTCTCAAGTTACTTCCCCTTCCAGTTGATGAGCCAGTGTAGGACATCATTCTTTCCAGGTAGGAGGGTGGTCAGCTATTGCATGACGGGCAAGGCCCTGTTGCTGGTTTGACTGATGGAAATTAGTTCATATCCCTGTCTGACCTAGCTTTAGTCTGAACCCAAGTATCAAAGGTGTGCCGTTAGCAGTGCTAGCTAATGACCTAACTAATGCATTCAGAAAGTTTAAAGTAGACAAGGCAGCATAAATTTTAACCCGTGTTAAGCTGGTTGATCCAAAGTCTAGGCTTCTCCTACTGAAGCTGTGCTGATGGGAATGCTGGGATAGACTGACTGCCAGAGGCAGTTTGGCCACAGGGTGGTTCGGCCCCCATCTGAGCAAGGCTGGACAACATAATGATTTAAGCACCAGCAACTTGTCAGTAGTGCTCCCATCAATGGTGGTGCAATGTTGGGAAGCTGGAAGAGAAATGGAACTGCAGAGAAGGCCTTGCAGTCTTTTACTAGACTCCTAGATGCCACTGAAAATTCCACTTAATAAAGGCAGGCGCTCACATCCCATTGGATTTTCAGTGGACCTCTTATGCTTCTTTGCAGATCCCAGATTTAGGGCCAGTTTCTGCTTTTGGTCTAGTCTGTTTCACTCAGCAAAGGAACTGAAAGCAGAATGGGGCCTTGCTGCCTGCTGAATGCCTGGTTCTTTGGCAGGACATCCACTGAATTTGTTAAAAGCAGTTCATAAGAAATAAAAGAAAGTGGAACTGACCAGCCTTTCAGACTGCAGAGACCAGTTCCCAGAAGTGCTACAGGACTGCAGCAGCGAGCGAAAGGCCAAAGGGATGCAGCAAATAGGACACGTGGCACATATCCTCAGTCATTACTAGCCACATAATGACGACTGCAGGCCCACTGCCTTTGCTCAGTATCTTAACTCCTTCAGCCAGTCGTTATCCAATTGGTAGTGACCTTAAAGCCAGAAATTAGGGCTTAAGCATTGCAATTTTCTATTGTGCTGAATCCTCTTTTTGCTGGGAAACCTGTGCATAGTTTTCTTTAAAGTATGCAGTTTGTCTCCGCTGGTGCCTTGTTGTGTCTGGCACTAAATTGTATTGTTCCTCTCCTCTAATGCCCATCCTGGCTTGCTGGCCATTTTGGAATCCAATTCAGAGATTGCATTTTGGCTTTTCAGACCTCTCAAAGGGCTCCTAACTGCTGCACTTGCTCTGCATGCTAACTGCCACTTCTCAAACCACTGGAGGAAGGGATCAGAGTCCGACCTACTCTTTCATTTGTGTTATGCATCCAGGATCACTCCTGCCTAAGCCAGGTCCTCACCTTCCCTTTGAGCGCACCAGCTCTATGAAGTATTGTACAAGGATCTAGAGTGGAGGCGAAGGAGAATTGGACTGCCATCACAGGGCTCTGCCCCAGGAAATCTGTTCCGCCTGCTGCTGTGATGCCCCTAGAAGGGGATGGAGCAAGAGGTGGGTTACACTGGTTGGAAAGAGGATTTTCACCTGGGCTTAACAAAGCAGTATATAAAGAGAAAGGGGGAAGTAGTTTAGGGACAGAGATTTTTTACACATCTGCAAGACCAGGTTAATAACTATGCTACCATCAGGAGGACAAGCTGTAATTAATGAATGAGCAGAGGTAAAGTACATTGGGGTTCTTGGATGGAAGTGTTACAGAGGAACAGAATGTTATTGTCCATAAAGTATCTTTGAAAAATGATGCATAGTGGAAGGAGAAAGAAAGTGCACTTTAGGGATACGTGTGGCAACTTTCAGAGGAAGAACAATAATGAAAAAGCGAAGGGAAAGATCTGCAGTGTAAATGGTAAATTGGTGAGGATGCTAGTTATGAGAAGGAGAGAAAAAGGAAAGAGCTGGAGAGGGACAAGCGGATGGGGTGTAAAGTCAGGAACAGGCAGGTTTTTAAGGGAGTATTTGAAGAGAGGAGGTGAAGTAATGGCCCACGAAGAGGAGGAAGTGCAGAATAGATCATTCTTAAAGCATCGTCTACTTCCTGAGCTACAGGCTGTCAGAAATTTGCTGTTAAAAAGGAAAACAAAGAAACTGAAGATCTCTTTAGAAAAGATACAGAACCATCTATGTGTAATGGTTCTTTCTAGTCTGCTGCCTTCTCCAGAAACTCTGCATCAAAGTTATGAGAAGGGAGGGTCAGACATCTGGAATTTACAGTCAAAACTCTGGAGAAAGCCAAAAGGTAGGCCCAGGGCCCTGTATTTCACTCTGGTGTTAAGGATCAGTGATACCAAAAGAGGACAGCATTGGAATCCTAAAACCAGACTCAGATTTATCTACCAACTTGAACATTCAAGCCCCTTAAAGCAAGAGCAGCTTTTTTTAAAAAAAAAAAAAAAAAAAAGAATGACCCAGGTGTTACTTAATTGGCTTGCCTGGGGATACATCTCACCGTGACACATTATAAAGGATAGAAATTATCTGTCCCTAATTTCCTTCATAATCCATTACAAACTAAAAGTCTGCTTACTCTGCCTCTGCACCTAGAGGAACCACTCTAACTTGATGCATCTCAATCTCATTTTATTTTCCAGATTATCAGTTTGATTTCTCAGTGTTTCTGCAGACCTGAATGTTCCCAGGAATCTTTGGGTCCATCAATTATCTCTGTGTCTTTGGTTTCCTCCTCAGGCCCCTAGCAGCCTTGAAACAAAGTTTCCTGTCTGTGATGTACAACTCAAACGGTTTATAATCTGGAAACTTTCAGTACTGTGTGTAGAACTCTTATCAAATCAGGCTGAGGTTGTTTGGCAAGTCAGATTCTGCCCTCTTAATAACATAAAAGTAGTGATCTCCTTTCCCTCCTCTGCTGTTGGAGATCTGGAATTAAAGGCCAAGAATTTAATAGATCCATGTGTGTGTTTAAAGGTGGTAGTGTATTTCAGACATCTTGGTAACTGGATCGATCACTAATCAGAGAACCAAGTGTCTCAAATAGGTTTTGTTCCTCCTATAAGAGCAATCAAGCGAATTGAACTTAGAGCAGCAGCCCTCTTGTCTGCATTCAGCACCAAACCTTGTCCAAACCTTCCTCCTACACTTAATTTAGGTACGGATTCCAATCTTCTCTAAACTAATGGAAATCTTCTCTAAACTGATGGAAATCCAGCTAAACTGCAGCGACTTCAGAGGAGTTACTTCAGCCTTACACCAGTGCAAGGAGAGTAGCCTGGTCCTTAATTTGTGCCTTGTCTTTTACTTGCCAAATAGCAGTTAAAAAATTGGTAAGGGCATTGTCTGAAAAGACAATCATCTATTAAATATTCCTGTGGCTGATTACATGCAGGAAATCGGTGCTATGGGTTAGTGCTCCCAGTTATTTACCTCCAGAAGTTGCCTTGCAGGCCTCATCTAAGAATACCTCGAATGAGAAGGAAAAATGAGAAAGTCAGCTGGTTTTCGAAGTTGTCAGTTGTGCTCTTGGCTAAGCTGATTATTTTATTTATTCCAATAATCCTCTCTTTCAGAATAAAAGAAAATTAATTGTCTGCCTATTTCAGGAGTGATTTGCCCTTCAGACAGAGTTGCTAGGCAAAGTGCTTAAAACCTGGGTTGAAAAGATGGCTGAGTGTTTAAAATCACTGAGCTGCTATAAGAGAGGGGTTGGATTTTAATAGGCGAGGCTTCAAGTTGCCACAGAGTACCATTAGCTCAGTGTTTTGTAGGATTATGCAGTCCTTTCTCTACATATTAAAAATGGGGTCAAAACCTGTTGTGATAGATAACATGTTTTATCTAGGATTTTGTTGGCAATATGGACTGGCTGGAACTGAAGCCCTAAAATTATAGAGCATTAAATACAAACTATTTTGTTTTAAAATGTGGAGCATTGCCATAGTTTTTCATGTTTGCTTGCTAGTCAGTTCAGCTACACCATTTCAGGGAGCTGTGATGGGACAGTGAGGCTTTTACTGCAAGTCATACCTGGCTCCTCAGACTGTTAAATATCACGTGATTGCTCATCTGTGCAGGGAACATTGCTGGGTTACTACAGCAAAATGCTGTATGGCTTCTTTGCAAAGATCAAAAGCCCTGTCATAATATTTAGTGATGAGAGTTGCTATTGCAGGGAAAGGTAGGTCAGTGTGTGTGTTTGTGTGTGGCGAGGAGGAGAATTTCATCTTTTATCTTGGGTCATATTGTCTTTGATCCTGCTGCTTCATTTTGTCTTCCTTGTTTAGGAATCCTTTTACCCTGGAGTTTATACCAGCATATCTCCATTGACATCTATGGAGTGACTCCAGATTCAGGCACATGCAACTGAAAAGAGAAACAGCCCATCCGTTTTGCCGTTGAGATTAATTCCCAACCCGTACAGCCACATCCAGATTTCCTCCTTCCTCTACCATGAGATTAAGTTCAACACAGGACAGAATGACGCATGGGCTAAACAAATAAAATAGCAAATAGAATGGCAAACAAGGCTCTTGTGGCTGATAGGATCAGCCTTCTGCCCCACCACGAATGCTTAGTGCTCAGGCATGTGTCATCCACTGCACCTGCCAGGAGTCCTTTAGTTTGTATTCCCCTCAGAATGTTAATCCTAATACACAATGATAGTTTTTGCACGATTTGGGCTGTGCTGAGCATTACATTGATAGAAAAATTTAAAATGGTGAATACCGTCAGATCCAAGGTACAACTGGCAGGAGGAGAGGAGAGAAGAAGGTAACAAACAGGGGTCATTTGTCCAAAGCCTTTTGCTTTCCCCTCGAGTACTACGTGCATGGGGGCTGAATTCAGACCTGGTAGATGTGGGTGCATCATCACTGAATTCAGGAGAGTTATTCACTTACACTAGGACTGAGTTTGGTCTGGAACCTCACTCTCCACTTTGCAGGTTGATCACAAAGGAGCAAGGACAGTGTCTTGGCAGCTTCAACACAATATAACACAGAAGTGTATCAAGAAACCATAGGGCAATAAATCCCTCATTTGTTTTGTGTTTCCACCTCCCCATATTGCGAGGCTCCTCCCAATTGCTGAAAGTAATCCATCATAGGAAGGGGAAGAGCAAGGTTAACTACTTTCCATGATCTTTCCATCTCACTTAGTACAACTAGGAGTAATTCCATAAGGCAGGGGTCTCAAACACGCGGGCTGCTTGTGACCCCTAAAGCTATTTCCTGCGCCTTGCAACGACACTATAATTACTGATATTTGCAGTGCTGTTCTATGGTGTGGCCCTTGGACTAATTTACTAGTCCTCATGTGGTCCCTCATGGTGATTTGAGTTTGAGACCCCTGCCATAATGGATTCACTGGGCACAGGCTCAGCACAGAGGCCCAAGGGCCCATGGGTATTTCCATCAGTCCAACAGCCCAGACGAGAATGGCTTGCATTTCCATTCCCAGCCAACATGTATGGTCCATCCCTTTTATTGAGGATTAAGCTTGGGGTGGTCTTTTATTTTTCTTTAAAGAGCATAAAACTAGTGAGACAGTTAATTAGCAAGGCTTCTAATGGCTTTCTGTTTTGCCAAAGAGTGGTTTTAAAATTGGTCTGTATAGCATGTTACGACAGAACTCTCCTTCCTCATCTGAAGTCCTCAAGGGATATAGTGCAGCAGAAAGCTGACTGAGTCTGTTTATTCTTTTAATCTTTAAGATCATGATGACTTCTCGAGCATTGTTGATGGGCTTGGCACTTAATAAACATTGAAGAACACTTGTCCCAGCCCAGAAGAACTTACTATTTCATGGTCTGCTCCTTCTCCCATTGAATTCAACAAGAAAGTGCCCATTGATGTCAGAGTTTCAGCATCAGTCCTGTGTTAAACACAAGGCCAGTTTCCCTGTGGATGTAAACTAACATAGTTCTGTTAAAGTAAATGGAGCTGTCCTGATTTATGCCAGCTGAGGGTCTGACCCCCAGGCAGCATGTTTCAAATGCCCCTGATACATAAATAATGGAAAGCTGGATCTAGAAGCTGTGCGGAGTTTTGCTTTTAAGGTATGATCTGTATTTGATAGGGCATTGTCAAAAATGCTTTTGTGTAACAATAAGACCCTCATATCCAGCCTGAAGTCCACTCTGCAGGACAGCTTTGGCCAAAAAGAGGCATACACTGGAATGCAGCAGGGAAACTCCCTTCTACACCAAGGGCACATGCACCCCAGAATGGTACAATGAGTATAGGAAAGGGAAATATTTATTTACAGAAGGATGAATGGAGAAAAACGGGGAAAAGACATGGAGAACACTAAAATAGGGTTACATCTAACAGAAGATCCCATGGGTTCAGTGTTACCACAGTATAAAAGGACAGAGGCTGAGCAATATGTCTAGATGCAGAAATTAGGAATCCTGGGCAAAATTCCAGTCCAGTAACAAGTCTTGAGTATTCCTGGTCATCTTCTGCACCAGTAAGCTTTCCCTCAAGAAACCCCTCTAGTGCTGTCTTCTGCTGTTCTCTGCAAGTCCACATGGAGCAACAATCTCCCCACTTAACTAGTTACAATCTCCCTCCTTATCCCAAATGCAAAGTCAAAGGGCCTGCTTCTCCTGGCTCAGGCCTGGTTTATGGTGAGACAGGATCCAGCTCCAGTTTGTTCTTTTCAGGTGATTGCTTCCTGGCATCATGCTCCTCATGACTCCCATCCTTGTTGGCTACTCTGTCCCTTCCAGGCTTCAGGCTAGTTCTGGGGTGCTTTGGTAGATGAGGCCCGCTTGCAATAGGCCCTCTTGTCTAGAGGTACAGACACCCACACTGCTTTGTCCTCTTCTGCTCTCGATGCCACTGTCTCTGGAACAACCAGCATTACTTCTTCTCAGGATGAGGTTTTAAATGTGCTGTGCTCTTTAAACCCCAGGGATTACTGTTGGAAGGTATATGTATTAAGGGAGGATCATGTCTTGATGAAATGTCAATGTTTATGAATTTCATGGCAAAAATGTTGAAAGACCAGAGACTGGTTTTAACTAAAATGGACTGATACATTTTGATATGTGCAAAACAGAAAATGCTGAGGGTGGGTGGCAGTCGCCAACATTTGTTGGGCACTAAAGGCCTTCTCACTAGTCCAGTGGGGAGCTACCTCTCAAGTGTGTCACTCCTGGCCTGTTGTGTCGACTGAATCTTGCTGTCACTCTCCGACTCCATCTGTTCCCCACATAGGCCCTGTGTGATGGTACCAGCACTCTCTGAGTCTGACTCTGATCTCTGTTCCACCAGTGTAAGTTTGGAGTAACCCACTCAAATCAATGGACAAGTCATTATCTGTGCATGGCATCGTGTATAATCATTTACAGGTGGGCAAAGCAGACGTTAAATGGCACCAGATTGGAATGGCACTGTGTTATGTATTCATGCAGAGCAAAAAAGAATCAAGGCTAATGTGCTTACTGTGAATTTGCAGTTCCCTAATGGAGGTCAGAATGTGGCCCTCAGAATCTAACTTCATTCATGTTTTAAGATGTTGAGATTGTTTCAGAATCCATGCAGGCCAGTAGCTGAAGGATTTGGCCTGTTAGTTGCAGCTTTGGTTTCCTGTGATGAAGCAGGTTGCTTATGGCCCTTGACATCTACGTCATCCTGAAAGGACGATGGGCTGGACCATGACCTGGACGTCTGGATTTTACACTGGGCTGTACTTTGACTTGCAAGGAACACCTTACCAAAACCATGTTGCAAATAAGAACACAACCAACCTGAACAGCAACCTAGCCTGGTTCCAGCTGGGGCGCTGGTGTGGGAGCACCGAGGAATTCTGGGCTTGATTTCTGCTAGTCTGTAGCAGAGTCTTCCTCTGTGTTGTGTCTCAGTTCTTCATGCAGAACTAGCAGACAGTGAGCTGCATGAAACCATGAATATAACAACAGGTACCATGAGACTGGCCAAGCTTGCTTTGCTACCAGTGTCACCTCTCTGGCCACCAGGCAACCAGTCATCTTGCAGAATTTGCTCCATAGGGTGAAAGACACCCCATTTATCCCTGTTTAAAGATGTTTAATCTCCTGAGCCACTGTCACAGCTCAAGGCATGCCACTTGGGGAGCCCCCCTGAGGAATATCAGTTCCAGGGGGTGCATTAAGAGGCTAGAACAAGCTTTAAACATAGCCAGTGCCTCCTACATTATAGACCCAGCAGTCTAGCATCCTGGTTTTGACCTTTCACTCCATCTTTGGGTAGAAGTCAATTGCTTCAGAGATTAAATGAGCATGAGTCTCCTTTTTGCCCCTGTGGCCAGCTAGAAGATGTAGGCTGCATAGTAGCAAGGTGCACCCATCAACATGGTCTGCGTGATCTGCTCGTGGACATCTCTGATGCTGTTCCCTCAGCTGTTGAATGGTTAAGGCACATAGACTGACATGCTTGGCTTGACTGTCTATGTAGATCAGGGGTCTCAAACTCAAAACACCACAAGGGTCGCATGAGGACTAATATGTTAGCTTGAAGGCTGCACCACTGAAACCTTTTCATGCAAGAACATTGCAAATATCGGTAACGATAGTCTCATTGTGGGCCACAGGAAATAGCTTTAGGGGCCACATGCTGCCCACAGGCCGCGTGTTTGAGACCCCTGATGTAGATGCAAAACAAACAAGGAGCCTGGTGGCACTTTTAAATACTAAGAAATTTATTTATTTCATGAGCTTTCATGGGAGAGAATCCCACTTCATCAGACCTTGAAGATGGGAAGTTTACAGAACGGGAGCAACCTCCACACATTCACTTTCCCCCTCTACCCACTCACAAATATCCTCGACGCTCTGAGTTTTGCAGGTGTAGGCATTCATCTACAAAGACAATAAGGGGTCCTCCGCATATGTGATATTTTGAATGCTGTTGTTGATCCTGTAGTCAACTATGGCTTCTCGGGGTTGGGGTTCTTTCTCCCCTAGACCACAATGGTGAGAAAATTGTCAAGCAAGCCTGTAAAACAGGGATGTCTGCCACTGATGTCTCCACTGTGAGGAAGGCCCATTTTAACTCTCCTTCAGGCTTATCCATTAGCCTATGCATTTTTCAAGTGGGTGCCTTCTTACTGAGCTGCTGGCTTTTCTGTGTTATATGAACAGATCTGAAGGCATTAACACATACTGTGCATGAATGTTAGGTGAAAGAGAAAACTACCATGATGGTGCATTTGGAAAGTTTTATTTCCCCCAAGTGCAGTGATACATATCTCCATGATTTTCTTAAGTTGTTTTTCCCCGAATTGGTACTTTCTTTGTCTCCATGGCAGCTGCACCTTTAACTTTACAGTTCTGCATCATTCTGAACACAAATGTGGACTATAAAATTAGATTTATGTACAGGGTGGGGTGGGAGTGTTGCTTATGGTTAAAAAACAAACTACTGTATTTCCTAGCAATATTTAAACAGCCGCTGTTTGCTTCTTAGCATTTTTACTTTGGGAAGTTGCATAGGCCCTGATTCTGCAGTCTGTTTGAGGCAGGGGGACCCTTACAGGCATACAGAGTTCCAGTGAATTCAGCGTAATGGTACTGGGATCTACCCTCATGGTTTAAATGGCACGGTTGTGGCCACAATCATTCCTAACACAGCCGTCTCAGACTCACTGGTGTACTGTTTTGGGCTCTTCCAAAATCCTGGCTAAAAAGCTGGCACAATAATGTTTTGGAAAGCCCAGGCTGACTGAATAAATGTTCTTTTCCTCGTTATCTCTGCTCTTTAAAGCAGGTGGAAATGTTCTAATGGCTAGAACCATTGGTTCAAGGCCTTTTTAAGGCTACAAGGGCTCAAAGAAAATAGGGAATGGATGCCCCGGACAGAAAAAAGCAATGTCGTTTTAACAAGTTTCAAGCTCCTTTTCCCCCCCAAATGCTCTTTTTAAAGAATTACAAATGCATGTTGGCATAGAAACTACAGAATCTGATTGAAGCATGCAAATGTAAAGAGAGTCTTTTCTGTGTGAAAAACATGGACCGAGTCTCAGAGAAAGCTGGCTAAAATCTTTTACAAGGCAAAAAAAAAAAATATTGTACAGATGTTGCCAGAATTGTAATGGTGCTTATATTTAGGGTTTTTAATTTGCACTTAAAATTCAAAAAATGTGGGGAATACAGATAAATTACCATTGAGTTTTCTTCTTCCCCTCTCCCCCCTTTTGAAAGAATTCATGGCCTACAAAATATTGCTAAAATCTGTTTGGCTTTGAATAGTTCCAAATCCTCCATAAAATGTGGATATTTCTGTGGCTGAATCTGTTGGAAACGTATCCGAGTTATATAATTTAACGGTGACGTTGAATTAAGCAATAAATATTGGCCTGGATGGTGGTTGAAATATTAAATGTGGCAGTCAGAGCACCAGGCGAAAATGTTTGCACATTTTAATCACTTAATGATTAATCTCTTAGTTTAGTCGGAGACATGATCTGGAGTGCTTAAAACTGTCCCAGTTTTCCGTTTGGCAGGAAAATATTTGCTTCCTTTAAAAGAGTCACACAGTATCTCTTGCACCTTGCTTCCATTCACTTCCTCTTCAGCTGGCTAGTCCAACTGCACTGACATGATCTGAATGAAGCTGTGGAGCATTGTAAGAAAGGTTTCACTGAGCATGCTCCTCAGCACCTACCGTGGAGTTGGAACTCATGGACAGACCAGTGTAGGCCTCTGAAATCCTTGATGAAAATCTTAAAAGCCAGCGCAGCCAAAGAGAGGTATGCATCACATCGAGCTTTATTTAAGAGGTTTTTACTGCTGTTTCTTCAGTCCTTTGGGGTTTCCTAAAGACCGTCTTTGAGGAAATGCTTCTCTAAACTTAAATGGCTTACCAGCACATATCAGTAGTTTGTCTCTCTGATATTTTATCTGCTCTGCTGAAGGCCAGGCTGGCTCTGGTAGCATGGAACCTTTGCACTTTTCATTTATGCAGTGTAAGGTGCCATTTCTAAGGTGCTGCCTTTTGCTTGCATGCTGCTGCTGTTGGAAATATTCCCTTTTCATGTGTTACTTCACAGCAGGTAAGGCCATGAATTGCAAAGTCAGTTGATTTTTTTTTTTCTTTTTTTCCAGTTGCCTGTGGTAAGTTCCACCAAGTCTTTCTCTCTGTAATGCAGCAGAATTAAGGCAACACTTCGTCTTTCTGAGTGTTGAAGGAGGTAGGCAGAAGAGAGCCATGAAATGCAGCTTACAAAAACCACACTGCCTTGGGATACATTCATAATGCATAGTAGGGAGAAAAGATCAGGGCTTGGTGGATTTGTTGCATAGCATTTTGAGGACTGTTTACTTTGTCTGTTACCTTTTCCAGAATTCAAAAATAGCTTTGTTTAGTAGTTGGTTTTTTTAAGATGGAAATGAGGGTAATCAGGGAATATAGGCCCATTTTTTTAAAAAAAGGTGTGTCCTCCTCTTGGATTTGTGCCTTGCTTTTCAGATTACATTGTATTAAAATGGACAGCTAGATGAAAAGTCTAGGCAGTTTCTTAATCATCATTCTGAAATAATGTGACCAAGTTGCATTATGTTTCCATTGCCTAGTTTGTGAGTTTATGGCATTCGCACCATTTCAGTTGATTATCTGATCGCTCTGAGTTAAAAGGGGAGCTGAGAAAGGTCAATAGGCCCATAGTGCATTTCTTTCCCTTATTTCCCCCCCCCACTTTCTATCTTAAAGCTCCATGTAGTTCTTGCTATTTGAGGGTTTGGATTAAAATAAATAAAGCATCTGTGCAATTTCCACTTTTTAATTTAAAAATTGGCATCAGTAACCTACTTCTCATGAGCAACCCTACAATAATAAATCAGATTTTTAAGTCATAATGCTGAAAAATCAATTAGTGGCGGGGTGTTTTTTGATAAATATAAGGCACCTGGCACTGACATAAATTTTTCAATAAAACCGAAAGGAACAAGCCAGCGCTTAGTGGACGGTGGGGAAGGAAGCCAGCGTCAGCCTTCAGGAGGGAAATAGGTGTTAGCCTGTCAAAGAATTCTTCTTCATGGCTCTGAAATGCACCAGAGAGGTGGGGTTTGGTGTGTTGATGCTTTTCAGTGATGGATGCAGAGGTTCTGTAAGGGTGCTGGCTGAAATTCATCTCTCCCGTCTTCCCTCTTCCTCCTGCACAAACGACAAGTAATCTGCTTTTGCTGGGAATGCTGTTGGGGACAGGGGATGGACAAAATCCACCCCAGGGACATGAGGGCAGGTATAATGGCTTTTCCAGTCTGCAGACTGGTAGGTGGTCACATTCCACCATGTGAATGTTCTGGTTACTGTAGCTAGGTGCCAATCCAGTAGTTCTTCCATGCTGTCCTAAACAGGTCCTGCAAGCATGGAGCTAGCACCTGCAAACTGCAGGTTTCATTTACCCCAATCCAACAAACCCCTTTGAGTAGGCATTTAACTTAAGAATGATTGTTCACATGCTGAAAGTGTTCTGCATGTGGCAGAATTGAGCTCCTGGTACACCGGGAATCAGGGGACTCAAGCCACCCACATCTTAGCCATTCTGCCATCTCTCTCCATCGTGACCAGGTGAGTCTTCAATGCTTCCTTGTATGGGCCTTCTGCACTGAGTGCTTTTCAACTTTTCCGAGTAAATCCGAGTGTTAGTATTTAATGAGACTGCTTAGTCACTGCGACCTAAATCCTTAACAGGCTACAGAATGGGGTAGGTAGCATTCTGACATTGCCTGTACGCACAGGGAAAACATTTGATGGAAGAAGCAGGGACTGTGCCCTGGCAGAATGCTGACAAATATAAATGAACAGGGCCCTGGGTTTCTGAGAATCTGACTGTAACAAGTCTTGTTTGATTTATTTTCTTTCACCGATTTTTATGGAAATTTTCCAGCATAGTGCCCTATAAGATAGTTACTCTGCTGAACTGGGATAAATCCTGGTTTTGTAAGTGGAGTAATTACAGTGGGATAAAGTCACTAATTCCAGAACAGCATGTCTGCACAGGGACATACACCAAAATAAATATAGTGGCATAATTATTCTGGTATAAGAAGCCCCTGCTAGGGGCTATTCCATCACTCTAAGGGAAGGAGGTTGGAAGAGCTTTAAAAAAAAAAAAGAAGCCCTTCACCCTGGCCAAGCTGTCTGGACATTTAACAAGGAGAAAGATCTGTGTCTATCCTTAGGTTAAATCAGAGAAAGGAATGTACACACAAGGAGACTGGTACATCGGTCCTAGTACTGGTAAGCTGGCTTCCTACTTCCTGACTGGGTCACAGGGGTGTGCTTGTGTGTTGGTGAAATTTTACAGTTTCTGAGACCAGAAGAGGGGATTTGGCAAAGTTGTCCAGCAAGTTCACCTGTTTTAGAGGGCAGCCTTTGCCAGTTAATTCTGCTGTATGGGCTTCTGTATTTTGAGGGCAAGCATGATCTGTGCTACAGTGACCGCCCAGAAGGATCTAGGAAGAGGATTAGAGAAGAAGTGTGAAGAGTGAGAAAGTGGCATTGGGAGAGCGGGAAGAAAAGGAGAGAGAAAATACTGATGGTAAAAATTGGCAGAAGAGGTCAGATCAGAAACACTTGCCTTAGAGAGACGAAGAAGAAGAGAAATATACTGAAGCATTTAAGGGGATGAGCAATTATAGATGAATCAAGAGAAGGACTGAAGGCACCTAAAGATTCAGACAGAAAAGTGGCGAATGGATGAAAAGGGCAAAGGAGGTGGGTGGGGTAGAAGCAAGACCTAAAAACTTAACCCTCTATTATGTAACAGGGTGTTTGCTTTAACCAGCATGTGAACCCGTGATTAAATGGTGATTTGGCTGTTTGAAAAAATAAATCTGAAAATTGTCCTAGCATTGGACTGGGAGGGATGACCCTGCCCTCTCCGCAACATGACCCCCTTTGGAGGCAGTCGGTTTCTGTCATTTAAGACACTACAGCTGGCCAAGTAATGTTTCGAGGTTTAGAATCCCTGATAAAGCATGTGAATAGCCATGTGGAAGGAAATTTTTCAAAGGATTATATTCTGTGTTAATGAATGTGTATTCTGTGTAACTCATGCTTCCTTAAGACCTGGCAAGAGCACATCCCTAACACTATAACATGACTACTACAACCTTCAGCTATGTCTTGACTGCTAAGAGTTGTATGTTTACATCACAATAGCTAATGTGAAATAGCTCTCTCAATGTGGAGTCTTAAGTACAGACAAGATATAGGTAGGTTTGACCTCAGTGTAGCTAGTGTAGGTCAACAGTGTATATCAGACTTGGGGTTTACCTCAACTAGCAGCATCAAGGTAAAAAGTAAGGTGCCTTCTCTCTAGTAAGATTTTGCATGGAGCTGGCTATCTCAAATGAGCTATCTTGGCGTAAAACATGCGCCTCTTTTTTCAGTGAAAAGACAGACACAATTTAAACTATTTTCCCCTCTCAGGAGGTGCCCCTGATTTAAAGGAATATACCATTTACAAAGGATTTTGGGAATCAGGCAGCGGGAGAGTTGGCTAGGAAATGAAGTGTGACATTGATAGGCTCTACGAGGTATGCTCTGATATAACGGTACAATTAAAATAACTGATTTACCTAATGGAACAGTTGTCTTAGCCAAACCTTTGCGGATCACTCTTCTCAGTGCATTCTGTAAGTCGAACAGAAAACCTAGGTTAATGTTTTGCATGGCAAGATGCAGAGCGTCAGTGCATGGGGCTAACAGAGAATTGTAGAAATGTGGAGTCAGAAAGCGAACCTCAGGAGGTCAAGGCCAGCTCCCTGTGCCAAAACAGGCCCAAATAAACCTAGGTCATCCCAAAAAGCTGTTTGTCTAACCTGTTCTTCAAAACCTCCAAAGCTCAGATTCAGCACTTTAAATCCATAGTAATCCTGATGGAACACTTGGATTTGCTTTTTATTAGTAAAGCGACAGCAGCTATTTTCCCTTCCTTTTCCCGAAATAGAGTGAGAGATGCCTGGATTTAAGTGTAACTGAGTGAATAGTCATACTGCAAGGGATAAAATAAATTACTGCAACAGAAACGAAAATGTGCTAGAAAGCAATGAACGAAAAAGCAACTGGTTCCTCTCCATTGTTTAGCATACACGTGAGTGTCCTATTTCCACAATTTAGATTTGAACGGACTGTCTGATTTAGTAGCATCCCTCAGTGCAGAGAGTTCTGCTTTATGAAGATGTGGCATTAGCATTTCATTACAGACTGAAGCATTGGAATTAAGCCGAAGAAGGGCTAAATAGTTGTTTTTATGTAGTTTTATTATTTGTGACTAAGAGGCACATTTCTTTTGTTTTCAGTTTGTGTGCTGGGATGGATGAAGGCGGCTTGTTTGATTCATGACATCCATTTTGGTCTCCTTTGCAGCAGGGAGTATTTAGGTTAAACGTAATATGCAGCACTTACCATGAATGTCAGGAAACCTTTATGCACTCCAGAACGGGTGAAGAGCATTGAATGTTTTCTGAAATGACAGGCATCTTGGATTTGCCTTAAAAGTGATCTTACAGAATATTCCTTCCAAAGAGGGATTTAGTGTGGCACTCCAGGCATGTTAGTTTATTGACCTGTAAATACTCACCCTTGTATGTTTCACACCAACATCTGAGGCACATCAGGAAGGGGGAATATCAAAAACCTAACCACAGTAAAGGCAGTGCCGAAGGGATTTTCCCATTGTAACCGTGTGAGTTGATACAGTTGTTTTGATGATGTGCCTGAGTGGCCCTCCCGCCCATTTCCCTTAAAGGGAGAGAAAGATAAATGCTACTTAGCAGTCCCTCCCATAACCAGAACATGATTCCTTACAAGCAGTCAAGTTTTAAGATACATCTGCCAATCACTTAAACCCAGATCCTGCAGAGAGATGGGCAGACACCTCTGAGGAGCCCTGTTGACTTAGATTAGGGCTCCAGGTAGGACCCAGGGGCTGCCTCCATGATTTCCTTTGCACGACTGGGGCCCTGTTTTTAAGACCTGTAGTGTTCAGACTTGGCACTTATGAAACGGAACGGTCACATCAGTCGTGCAAAGTGCGTCTGGGCATGGCCAGACTGTGGCTCGAGAGCCACACGTGGCTCTTGAACTAAAAAGTGTGGCTTCTGGAAGTACGTCAGCAAATCAGTTTAGGAAAGTAGCCCCAGCCTTGGAGTTCAGGAGGGGGTCGGGATAGTGGGAAGAAGCGGTGGCATGGTCGGGGATGGGATGGAGAAGCACAGCATGGTTGGGATTTTAAAAAGCTCGCCACTAGCTTGCAGTTTTCTACATCGAGCAACAGCTAAGTTTTTACTGTATAGGCCTAATTTTCATGGTAACCTTAAGTAATTATTAGAATCTGACATTAGTAGGATCAATATTTTCCCTCTTTTTACAATAAAATTAAAGAGCGCAATGAAGTTTAAACTTAGGAATTTTGGAGCAGGTAAAAGTATGTGGCTATAGGCCTCAGTGTGGCTCTTGAAAGTTTAATAATGAACTTGCGTGGCTCTTGAGTTCCATAAGTTTGGCCACTCCGGTATACACAGAAAAGGGATCATGTTTTGCCAACCCCAAACTAAATGATGTCTTACTTTTGCAAGTTGTCCCATAGATTTCAGTGGGACTGTTGTGGAGCAAATACACATTACTACTTAAGCAAGGGTGGCAGGATCAACCCTGTTTTCCTTATGTAGTTGAGGCTGTGAAGTGCTTTTCCAGCCCAGATTTGCAGTTCCCTTGTTGATGTTGCTCTCTAGTGACAGCTACAGACACCCGGGGCTCAATAACGGAGCTAAATAATGTTTGCAATGCGAGTTACCACTATTTAGCTTGACATTAACCTGCTTGGGGAGAAATTACCACATGGACTATGCTGAAGCTTAATGAATGTGTCATGGTAACACGGTAGGAAACGCTCACCTCACTGAACTGAAGAGGTTTCTGGTTTGCATGTTTTCTATTGCTGACTGTAGGAACAGGATGGCAGGTCCTGGGAATCTTTCTCATTGGCTAAATCCTACTTTCATGGTGGAAGTGAGGACCCAATTTAACTCACTAAATGCGACAGGAGTGATTCGATTAAAGGCCTACACAGATATAAATTGAGCAAAGCTTTAAGGTGAGCTGAGTCTGAAATGTCCTCACTAAGGCCTTGCCTACTGCAAAACTTTTGTCCCTCTGGGGTGTGGAAAAGACCCACCCCTAACAGGTGTACATTTCGCTTGTGTAAGTGCTTGTGTGGACAGTGCTGTCAGTGCGACACAGCTGCTTCTGGTTTAAGTGGTTTTATTATGTGGGCGAGAGACCTCTCTGCCGTTGACAGCGCGACGACACTAGCACTCAGATGGTGGCACCCTCGATGCAGGGTTGTACTTCAGGTCCAGAACCTAATAATGCAGAGCTATAAAGCTCAGCCCTTGGAGAGCTAATCTGAGTGCAAGACAGAACATTACATTGTTGAGCCTTGGGTCTTTCCACTTTTGCTGTCCAATGAGAGTCAGGGAAAGAGTATTTTTTCCTTGCTGGACTAGTTCATAACCCCCTTTGACTTCGGATTTACAGTCAGGACAGATATGAGCTGCTGTGTCTGAGAGAAAGCAAAGAGTAACCAAGAGACTGCTTTGCTGAATTGGAAAGATTTCAAAAGTAAATGGCTATGTTGCCTAGCTTAGCTGGCTGAAAGCTAAGAATAACATTACTAATACTTTGCATTTATCTAGTACCTTCTGTCTGAAGGTCTCAGCGCCACTCCAGATGTTAACAAATAAAACCCCACACGTTCCTGGGGAATGGACAAGCAGCAGTATTTTGTACTTGGAAAAAATGAAGCACAGAGCATTTGAGAGGCCACTTTTGAAAATATTGCTCTAATTTGAGTGATTGTGGTTTTTTGGGGGATGCTTGTTCTGAGACACTTGGGGCCTGTGTTTGAAGTGTTGCGCACATGCAGCTTCCAGACATGCCCATCAGAGTGATGGCTGCTCAGCCCTTCACAAATCAGGCCTACAGTGTCTGAAGTTGGGCATCCAACGTCTGTGACAGCTTTTGAGGCCTGGGCTACGGTTGACCGTGGCCAAGATCAGGCAGAGAGCAATGTGGCAGAATTGGGAACAGAACTATTTCTCTTGATTATTAAACCTGTGGTTTAGCTACAGGCCCAACATTCATCTAAAGGAACAGGATGAAGTCTGTCTTAAATACTGCTTTTGATAGTTACCCTAAAAAGTGCAGTGATTAAAAGTTCAACTTTTTGTTTAAATACATTTTTGGTACAATTTTTTTTAACAAACTAAACGTTGTTTTGGGATAGGGAAATATATAAAGAAAAATAATACAGCTACTACTTCTGTTTGATGATATATATGCTTGTTGTTTTTAAATAATTAAGGCTGGAATTTTTAAAGAAGTTGGATGCCAATTTCCCATTGAATTTTGGAGGCAGACCTAAGGCATCTTACACTGGGCAACCAAAAGCATTGACCTAAATTTGGCTTAAGTGACATGCCCAAGGTAAGGTAATGAATCAGTGGCAGGGTCTGGGGGGGACTCCAGGTCTCCAAGGACTCATCCTCATGCTCAGTACGCTAAACCAAGAGCTTGCCTATATTACCCTGCAGTTTGGACTTTGGGACTGTGAATAACAGAGGGTCCCGGAGTGCTGTGCTATTACACTGCCACACAGAGGCTGGGAGCATGAATTAACAGGTTTCTGGTTTGAATTAACAGGTTCCTCTTTGAAGGGGACTTTGATAAAGCAAACTAAGAACTTTTTAATTTGTGCTCCCAGCATCCACATAGGGGTGTTACAGTGCATCACTCTAGTATCTGACAGCTCCTGAAATCCAAACTGCAAGACCATGTAGAGATAGCCTAAGGCTACTTTTCAAGCTTTTGGCTGTCTCTGCTCTGTGCCTCAGTTTTTCCATCTGTAAAATGGGTAAGTCACAGTATCTTCCTTCCCCTTTAATAAAGCACTTTGAGACTTAGAGATGAAAAGTGCTATGTATTTCTATTATTTATAGCAATCAAATTAAGCAGCTTATTTTTTCTTATGCCCAGTTTTAGCTGATTTTATGTGTTCTTTTGGGTGTTTGATCTGTCTTTGTAGTTGAGACAGTTTATTATGGCAGGGAAATTGTCAAAGTGTCTTAAGAACATCTATGTTGGTTGGGATAAATCTAGTATTATAAGAATAAATTGCAAGAGGTAGAGGTATATTTGTGGTTGGTTGGCTGGGGAGTTTGCCTTTGGGATTACAGTATTTTAGACTGGACTATGATTGGAAAATTGCATTAAACCAGTTAAATGCCATTCACTATCACTTGAAGGTTGACTATGGATTTGCTTTTAAGATAGGTTTCATGCTCTAGGGAAAGTCATCCCCTCCTCCTTTGGCACATGCAGGTTTCTTAATTTCAAGTCTTACCCTTCAGGATACTGGCTGGGTTCTTCTTGGAGCATGCTTGGGTGGGTCACAAGGCTATTCCATCAGTAAAGCGGCATTTTTAAGCAGAAGGCCTCTTCTAAATCCTTCTGTGAGCTGAAGGCCTGCTTTGTAACAAGTCCAAGCGTCCTCATTGTAGGTGAATCTTGCTGAAGCCTTTGGACAGAGTAGTTCTGAAAATAAGGTGTTTGATGCCACAGAGGTCTTGTTGCTTTGCTGGCCATTTACAAGAAAAGAAATGCAGTTGTACTGGATATTGGTGATGTGGCCATGCTCTGGGGATCTGTAATCTATATGAACAATAATTGTCAGTGTAACAGCAAGTCATTGATAATGAGAACTTGAAGGTAATTTACTTTGTTTTGTTAATAAAGGAGAAGTAAACACTTGACCTTTACCATTAAAAGACATTTAAATCAGACAGGTTTATCTGTTGCATCCTTTTCCCTCACTTGCATGGTTTCCTGGGCATCTCATATTGTATCTGGAAAGGACCCGGCACACAGCGTAGCATACAACAGTGGTTCTCAACCTTTTGCAGGTCACGACACACTTAGTGGCATGGCGGGAGCCCACAAGGCACACGAGCCCACCCTCTCCAGGACAAATCCAGCCATCTCTGTGACATACTTACCATTGTGTGGTGACAGAGTACTGTGTCCCGACACAGGGGTTGAGAGCCACACTCATACAGAATAAGTTTTCCCCTTACATCCCTCACACTGTAATTTCATTGCTGTTACTTGCGATTGACACATGCATAAAGGAGAGGAGAATCAGGCCCATAACAGCCCACATTGCAAATCATCCTCGAGTCCCAGCTCGTTTTAAGAATCTGTATAAGGAACCATCACTTTTATTTGCACTTTTGTATGTGGCCATTTGACTTTGAGTCGTGATTTTCAGAGGTACCCGAACCTGACAACTCCGGATGAAGTCAATGCGAGCTACAGGTGCTCAGCATCTCTGCAGATCAGCCTCCGGATTGCTCAGCGCTAATGTTTAACGTTTCTCCCTCGCTGTCCTCCCTCTTTCTCGTCCACTCAGAGAGGTTATGTATCATCACCAGAGGATTTATAGCCTTCAGCTTGAGGACCTTTGGGTGTGAACAACCCTAGGAGAAGAGTTACGACTGCCTAGAAAGGCTTCCTTTGCACAGACACCCTACCGCATGCCCTTGGCCTGAACTTTTTGACACTAAAACCAACAAAACAAATCTATGAAAGGTTATTGTTTTTACTAGGCGTGTTGCTGCTCTTAAGTCTGTATTGATGGTCGGCGTTTTTTGAACTGTACTAACCTACCTTGTGGAACTGTGTTAAGGGTTTGCCACTTAGTCTGCTCATCCACTGGAAACAGAGTACCTAGTGAGAAGAAAGCAGCTGAATCTTGATTTCTTTTCTTTCTTTCTTTCTTTCCCCACCCCTTCCCAAGAAAACAAAGCCGTGGGCAGATAGCTCATGAAAAGGGGTTTCCATATCATGGCTGTCCCCTTGATGAAACAGTTGGTTTGCTGCACTATCTGAATCTATTGATAGTTCTGTAAGAAACTGGAGGGTATGTAAAACAGCTTTAATTCCCTTTTATCAGCAAGAGTTGCAGGTACGTCTTCGTTATAGGGTTTTTTTTTGTTTTTTGTTTTTTTTTAAAGAAGCAATACTTACAATTGGTCTTTGTTTCCTAGGAAACAAACCTGACACGCTTGAGCTGCGCTAGTTGCAAACACATTCAGCAGACATGTCTCAGGATTATAGAGTCTGGATATTATTTTTAAACTATCTTCAGTTTCAAGGGAAAGAGAGGAGGAAGGGGATGGAATTCATTAGCAGTCTTTAACAATTTGAGCTTAATGAAAACCTATGTAATACCTTAGATTTGCCTACTGTAGTGTAGGGGAAACCTCTCCTGCATTAGAAGTGAGGAACTTGTTAAACGTTCCCATAGAGACAGTGTCATGGGGCCAAATGAGCATGGGTCAACTAAAGGTATGAGTGAACACAAACACAATTTATTGTTGGCCACTTTCCCTGATGTATTATGCTGCAAAAAGTACTCCGGTGAAATGCATCTCACCAATGCTCTGCTTGAAAGGACGTGTATCAGAGAATGTCACTGCTTGTGAGAGAATGGGAAGCCATCATCACCACTTTACTAGCCCAAATGATCTGGTTAAAGCTATAAGTCACAAAATGGCTCTTCTATGCTATATTGAGTGTGTGTGTGTGCACGTAAAAAGTGAATTAATTGAATATCAAGCATAAGCCATATGTGTACTTGATAATGGTGTAGATAGATTAAAACATTTGGTTGCATTAAAATGATTAGTTGCTTGCATTTAAATATATTTTCAATCCTCTTTTTATCATAGGGTAATTGTTTCCTTGGAAATTTAGCTTAGAAAAAGATGCACTTTCCTGACTCAACAACCAGCTAAGCTAGGCCACTCTTTCTATGAAATGTTATATTGTGAATGTCAGGTGATTCTTCAAAGCCTCAAAATGTATGCATTGAAGCAGAGGCTATATGTGAACCAGATCAGCAGCTCTTAACTTGCCTGGACTCTTGAACCCCCTTCAGGAGCCTGATTTGCTTTGTGTACCTTAAGTTTTGCCTCACTTAAAAACTACTTGCTTACAAAATAAGGCCTGAAAATACAAATGTTACAGCACCTTGTTACTGAAAAATTGCTTCCTTTCTCCTTTTTTGAATTTATATAATAAATCAATTAGAAAATAAATGTTGCACTTGCATTGCATGTCTAGTGTATACCACAATATGAACAAGTTTGAAATTTTAGTTTGTACTGACTTTGCTAGTGGGTTTCTTGTAGCCCATTGTAGATCTAAGCAAATATCTAGATGACTTGACCACCTTGCAAGGCCTGTGAGTATCCTGGAGGTACGTATGCCCCTGGTTAAGAACCACTGAACTAAAGAAGTTGTGGTTGTGGGATGAATAGGAAACCAGGGTCAAACAGTGATGCATATAGTCAGTTAACTGATTAAGTGTCCAGAGTTTTTTGGTTAAGACCCAAGATGCAGAGTATGGTGTAAAATTAAACAGCATTAGGGCTAATGGCTGGTTATGCTCCTTCCTGGAAATCTCTACTCACACATCTACTCTTTGCTTCACTATTGAAACTACTCACATCAGTAAGGAGCAAGCTCATAAATTTCCACAAGAAGAGTAGTTCACAATATGCATGTCTAGTCTTTCCTGTGCTGGTAGAAAGTGCCTGATGAACTTCAGAATTCAGAATCTGCATATTTTGTCAATTTTAAAGCAGTCTGGGTGGACAAAAAAATACTCTATGTAGTTTGCTGAACCAGTTTTCTTATGCTGAAAAATGAATTGAGGGTCAATTGGAAAACAGCAGACTTTCATGTTTGTTCGGGGATGCTTAAGTAATTTGATGTTTGTTGCAATTTTTCTTTTCTTATCATGCTTTGTAAATTTCCTTTGGAAGAGTTTTCCAGGTACTGCTCAATAAATTAATGAAGATTTAGTTTTAAGACGACAAGCACTATTTGTTCTAAAAGCATCAGTTTAAGCCTGCTGAAAATGCATATTTTAATGACTTTGGATGAAAACAGTCTAACTTGGAAAGGCCTAAGGTGAAAATGTACTAGTTTCGGTGTCAATGTTAAATGCTCCTTTTTGCATGAGGTTTGCCAGAGACAAGATGTTCTCCTTGCTTTTGTTCTAAAATAACTCTTTGACAAGTGAAAATGCAGCCTGCGTTCCGCATATAGAAAGATTAACCTTGATGACACAGTGGATGGAAACAGGAAGGTTGGCTGGATCATGAAGAATCCTGCACCTTTTTGCTAATGACACTTCCTTATGCTTACATTTCATTAAAGCTCTGAAATGGCTGAAGATGCCTTTACTGAGCATGCTCCAGGGTTGAAGCTGCACCCATAGAGTGAGATGGATTTGTGGCTGAAGGAGTTATAGGCCTGAAGTCAGGATCTGGAAGGAAACAGCAGCTCTCTTCAGACAGAACCACAGAGGTAGGGGAATTCTGGAAATTTAATTCACATGCCATGGGGCTTTTGGTAGGGATTCTGACTTGGGAGTAAATAGACCAGATGAAGTGGTTCCTGAGGAAAAGTGTTGGAATTGATTCAAAAGCAGCATAGTTAACCACTCACATGAGATGGCTTCAAACTGCTTCCTGCTGATCAGCGTGGAGGATTTTAAAATAATGACCTTTACTGACTTGCAAACCTATATAAAGAAAGAACCTGTCTAAAGTTAGGGTTATGACATAAAGCAACAACAGGCAGGCCTTTCGGAGACAGGGCTGGCAGTGAAGGCTTTGGAATTGTCTGATTGTGCCTTCATGTTGGAGAACATGTGATCACTCTTAGTGCAGGATCGTGGTAGCTCTGTTGTTAATTATTATTGTCTTTAATGCTGAAAAGGAACAGATCTACTTTTCAGTTTAAATCCAGAGCTGTTTGGGGATATGGGAGTGCAAAAGAATGTAAAACTCAATCCCTTTTCTGTTTTGCATTCCAATGATTATAAACAAAGTAAACCCTGGAATATCAGTTGTTCTAATTTTGCAAGAAGTAGGGAAATGTATATACTTCATTCCTTAGCACAAAGCACCATCTCATCTTGTTGTCAGCGTGGAGTCAAAACGGTTTAGTGTTGGCAGGGAAGTTTGGGGGGAAAGACTAGCAATCTGTTACCTGTGTTGGGTTGGGTTCTCGCACTGGTTGTGCAGTTGCTGGATTTTTCCATGGGATTTCTGATCACCAGCTGATTTGTGCTATATGAGAAGGTGATTGACTTTCGTTGGTGTAGTATTAAGCAACATAGTATAAAAATAAAACCTTTACATTGGCTGTCAGTGTTTGTTGTAGGGAGATGGAATGACAATCTTAGTGTTGAGAAAGGAGGAAGCAAGGTGATTTATTGAAACATCTAGTCAGAGCTGAGATACAGTATATATTCGATGGGGAACATTGTATTGGCTGTCCAAATTCAGATCAGCCTGGTTCTAAAAAAAAAAAAAAAAAAAAAAAAAGTTACAAATGAGTGTGTCTTATTTAAAACACTAGGAAGAAAGCAGCTTTGGAATGATGAAGTTAGTGTATTCAACTTTTTCTCATGAACTGAAATCTTTCTGACAACAGTTTGCTTTTAGACTTCATCCAGTAAGGTAGTTGCACTCTTTAGGACAACTGGGATTGTTGTTCACAGCATACTTTATTGTGTGAATGTTTAAAAGTGAAATCTTCAGGTTTTGATTTTATTGCTTAGTCCCAGATGGCTGCCTTACATGGTTAGTTTAAGCTGTTGAGTGATGGGTCAGTTTATTAGCTAAATTAACTTGCATATTTATTACCCAAACCTGCATTTCTTGCACATCCAGTGCTCCCATGGTGTTTGCTGAGAGTTGTCAGAGGATAAGGAAGGCTCGACACAATCACTTGTTTGATTTAGCAACTTTGTGGTAACCGGTTTAACTATTGGCGTCAGTTTTGAAGTGCCTTTCAGAAGGCGTGTCCTGGGCCTCAGACATCTATACTACCTGTGGGGATGTATAGCATTTCTCATTAGTAGTAGATGATGGCTGGCTAATAGTGGAGAAATGCATGAGGAGAAAAACCAACTGTGCATGGGAAGTACATGTATCGTGACAATGCAGTTTAAAAGCTAAGCTTTCATTTTCATTGACTCAGATATGGAATGTATTTATAGCTTATTCTGATTGATCTCATTCACCCTCCCCATCCCCAGATCTCTGGGGTTGGAAAAATTGTGGCTGAAATGTCATGTATGGCCAAGTCTCTTTGAGGATGAAATTTGACTTGATAATCATTTCAGAAAGGAAGGCTCATGTGATACTTACTTTCCTTGTGCGTGTGTGTGTGTGTGAAAGGTAAGACAGTCTTAAATGCTCACTGCCACCTCATGACAATTGCTGGCTGAAAAGCAGTCCCTTTAGAGACACTTCAGTGTACATATCATGCTCTCTTTCCTCTTATTACTAGTGAGATTTGCATAAAGACAGGATCTTTGCATTTAAGAGTTAATTTCCTTCAGCTTTCCTGCACACAAATTCATAATGCCAACCGAATCTCTTTTGGAGCCATCACCTGTGGTATTGCAACGAAAGGTTGACAATTTGGGGGAAGGAATAAAAAAGGCGGCATGGACAGATGAATTGCCCCAAACCCAAAGACCTGATTTTCCTTCTGCTTTCTGTCCCTAGCACCACAATATTAGGTGGGAGGTGACAAGAGGGAAATACAGAACACATGAAATTTAGAAGCAGAACTGTCTCTAAAATGATCTTAGCATTTCAGTGGAGCCGTAGCAAAAGTGAGAGTGAATGGAAGCAGCCATCTTTACTGCCTGCTTCTCTGGCACAAGGCTATGATCATGGTTAGTGTGACTTTGCTCTTTGCATCCACTGAAATGTCCCTGATCCCTGCCACGTCTCCTCTCCCAAGGGAAAAAAAACAATACTTTTCTTTGCTGAGCAAAAGGTTACTGTGGTTAAAGAAATAAGTTTGATCTCTGTTCTTGAAGGTGAAGTGTGCTGAGGTGTCGTTCAGTACCCTTGCAAAGCTTTATTTGTACAGTACAAATTTCCTATGTGCAGAAGCTAAATGAAGGGAAAAAATGGAAGTTTAGGGTTTCCAAAATAGAAATGTTGAGTGCCAAGTTACTGTGTGTTAAAGCTTGAAGGAGTTTGTAAATTTGGACTGTTAGGAGTATAGTATGTTCTAAGTTACACCCTGTCTGGCCATTATAAATTTAACCTTTTAGTTCTAGGGTTACTGTATACTCAATGCACAGTGTTATTAAAACACAGAAGTGTCTTCCAAAGAGCTTGTATCTCGCCAGCCATCACCACAGAATAGGATTTCATAGCTTCCTCCATCGAGCATCATGAGGCATTTTTACACTTTGGAATAATTAAAAATAGCATCAAAATTGTTGAGGTTTTGGTTTTAAAAACTTTGAACACACCCACGTTTCAGAATGTGAGATAAAATGTGCTCACAGGAGTGTAATTCACTAGAAGATCTCTCAGAATATTATCAAATGATGGTTCTTGCCAGAAGCTGAGTAAGCATTCAACACTTTCCACACCCCTTCGAATCAGTGGGAGTAGGTCTTTGATTTAGGAGGTGACTCTCCCAAATAATCACTGAGGGAGGAAGGAGGTGTTTCAAGAGCTTGTTGTAGAACTGATGAGCAGTATTTTAACCATGGAAAGGCAAATGAGGGCTCCAAGAGAAGTACTGTCATTTCTAGTGAAATAAACAAGGAGTCCTGTAGCACTTAACGTATTTACTGCATGAGATTTCATGGGGGGAAATCCCACTTTCCCTCTCTCAAGAACTCCTGTTTGTTGTACTTTTAAGCTAGTTTCAGAGAAGACAGAAAAGCCGCTTCACTTCTGGGTAGAAGTAAAGTATGAAATGGAGAGAGAGAGAGAGGAAAAATATTGCTCTTCTTACAGAAGAAAAGCCTCCCTCTTCCCTCTCACTTTTAATTCTGTTGTGATAATGATGTGGATAATGGTATGACTGAGCAAAGGCCCCCACAAAACCGTGTGTCCGTTATAAGGGAAGGTTGTTATTCTGTCTTTTTCTTTAAAATGTGAATTCCTAAAAGGCTGTTCAAGCCCAAAATCACAGAACTGAGGACAGATAGCCAGGAGTTTAAAAATAAGGTTCCTTTAGTTTTACAGTCCCCCTCACATTTTAAAAAAGAAACAACTGATATGCTGTCCCTGGCAAAGACAATGCACATGAGCCTGATGGTGAAATTGCTAGGATATACTTGGGTTAATTCAAGGGGAAGGAAAAGTGTTGCTTGGTACAGATGACTATTTTGTTTAATTTATGTCTGAATTCATTTCAACTGGCATCCATTTTGGAGAAGGATTTGATTTTCCTGACGGGTGGATGGAAAGGAAAGACCAATTCAACTTGATTCTGCATGTGTAAAGTCACTGAATAGTTAACTTGTTCAGCCATCTTCTCATCTGAAATGTCAGTAGTTTTCTGCTTCAGTCTGTGCGTGTGTGTGAGAGAGAGAGAGAGAGAAATGCAAAAGATGGCACATCTTAATGTCTTGCAGGATCTGTTTTGAAAGAGCTTGTGTCTGTGCATTGCCTGCCTTCCATGAAATGGCTGCAGTTTCCACGACACTGAGAAGGGCTGAAAGGAAATGGTCTCCCATCTGAGCATGCTTACTGTGGCAAGAGAACCTGTAGAGGGAGCTGGGGTCATATGGCCTAAACAGGACTGTTGTTCATGTGGACCAAGAAAGCAACAGAGCAAGAAGCACATTCTGTAGCTTCCATCAAATACAATCACCTTAAAACAACAGTTCAGCTTTGCCCTGGGCATCAGACAATAACACGATAGCGTTGGGGACTGTCAGGACACAGTTAAACTCCAGAGCTGCGAAGGAGACTGTTGTTTAACTTCATTCGTAGGTACTGTAACTGATAATCTCAATGCGACTTGCAGCTTTCCATTGAACGTTAGTTCCAAAGGAAGAAAAATTTCTCTCCTGAGACATGATGCACACAACAACATTACTTTAGAATATTGGCCTTTTGATGCCTGTGAGTTGCAGCCGATGGTCTGTGTAATGTTTGAAGGGCTGCCTACAAGCTATTCTGTTCTTTTTTTGACTTCCGAAATGTAAAGAACTTGACATCACCAACCAGCACAGAAATAATCTCGATCCTTTCATACAGTGTCATTGTGACATTGGGAAATGTTCCTGGTGAGATGCTAATTGATTGCTTTGCTTGAGTTTTTTTATTGTAATTGCTGAAGCGTCCCACTATGCTGTTTTGAGGATCATCATCAGTGTGTAGTGCTATGGAGGAGATGCTTTCAAAATGGAGGGGAGATTTGAAAAGCAAATTGGAATCTGCATGAGCTTCTGTTTTCAGTGTATTTTTCGCCTAAGCAGTGAAAATATTTCTAGTGTTGAGATGCAGTAAGAAGAACTGCATTAGAGCCTATTGAAGGCATGAATACTGCATCATGCTTTTGTGTAATTTTTGTAGCTTCCTCTGAAAATGTGTTTTGACTAAGTTAGCTCATTGACTTTGCATTTATAATGAATTTCCCCCATTTTCAATGTTACATTTCTAAGTTAATGCCATAAAGAAGTAGAGAGGAAACACCAGAGTTATTTTGAAGCCGTCTTTGGTTAGAACTACAGTAATCTTTTGTTATATTCGAGTCTGAATTGTCAGAGTCTTGTTTGCTTGTTTTTGATTGGTTTTGGCTTTTTTGGTCTTAAATAAGTTGCCATTAGAATGGCCAGTGATTGATAGAAAGCTCAGAAAAAAGAATCCCATTTTATGTGTATTTTAACTTAAAGCTGAATCAGACAAAAAAACAGTGGGTGAAAATGATATCCTTGCTTTATTCTGTCATGTCAACTTTTCTTTCTTTATCAATTTTATCTTAACTTAGCTTGCTGGACTTTTAACCATTTTGTAGTGAAACTTGTCTGAAGTACTTGAAAAGGGGAAAAAATGTTGTTTTAGCTGATGCAGTGCTATGGAAGATTCTCGCTGTCGTTTAACTGTGGCAAGTTTTCATACATGTTTATGGGAAACGATGTAGTAAATACTTGAATTACAGCAAATTGGGACTGTTCATGTTTATGGGTTTGCAACAGTAAAAGATCATGATGGTCACATGCATTGTTAAGGGCAGCTGTAGAGGAAGGAAGGGGAATCTGGTCAAATAAGGGTACATAGCTCACTGTGGAAACTAGAATTTACTACATTGATTCTCATGCAGTGTTTGAGGAAAATGAAATCATTGGCTGTTAGTTAGTGTGTCACTATGGATTTTTAAGGTCCCCTCCACCCCCAGAGGCTAGGTTTTCCTCTTCATCTCATCCATTGTGATGCAATAAATTGAACTAGCATTTATTTTAGTTTTGAGTCTGAAGTAGGAACTTCTTCATTCCCACTTGATGGGAGAGTTTTATCTTCCATATTCAAGAACAAGCAGGAGATACTATATTCTGTACAGGAATTTCCCTTCCTTCTCAAGTCTATGTCTTTCCCTGTCCCTCCCTTCTCTGTGGGAGGTTCTCCACACAAATATTAAACACAGAAAAACGTTCTTTTTCCATTATGATAAATGTCACTTCTTGTATTTGAATTCAGTCCAGATGATCTCTGCTTACAGATATTCCTGCAAGTTGCTCAGGCAGTTTGACTGAGAACTTTAGCAGATCTGAGGGGTGCCAAGAATTTGTGCTTAATTGTTAAATGGAACAGAGACAAACCACTTGTGATTCTGGAAGTTAAAACTTCTTATTTTATCTCTCAAGCCGAGCCTTCTGTATCATGTGCTTTAATATGGGCTCAGCAAACAACTACGCTTTGCTATCCATTCATTGACTTTTCTTTTAAACGTGGTGTGTTTCTAAGGCTGGTTATGTAAGGTCGTGTGGCATTATGAATCCCTGAAGTGAAAAACTGCAGTCCCTCAACTCAGCATATCAAATCTCAAGTTCGCTTTCGGTTGGACACTGCAAACTTACCAATTAACCCACGTGCCTTGAGCCCAGCCTTCAGAGGGCACAGTGTGTTACGCAGAACATAATTAGCACACCAGCGTCCTCAATTTTAAATGCTAAATGCAGCATCTCCTTTTGCAATCAAGAGTTACTCTTGAAGGCCACTGAAACAGAACACATTATTGTATGGTTTTAAAAGTTTTTTTCAGGCTAGTGATCAGTCGTAGGCGTGGCATTGTGTCAAAATGCGGACAGATTATCTTTCTTAACTGTATTGTATCAGGACAGGGGCAGTGTGTGTCCCTGTGATGTCTCAATGGTAGTCTTGGAGTGTGCAGGTTCTCTGAAATGGCTGCAGCTTGAAGTGAACAGTGAAATGGTCTCCACTGGGCATGCTCACTCTGTAGAGGGAGCTTTTTATCACATGAGCAGAAACTGAATCACTGTTCATGAGGATCTGGAATATGCAACTCTTTGAGTCTTCATCAAAAGAAGACACCAGATGTTTGCAGGTACAGTAACTCGAGTGTCCATGCTCCACGTGTCATAAATAGCAGATTCCCTCAGATTGTGTCCGCAGACAGATTGTTGTCAGGTAGTAAAGGAAAGACCTTTGAGAGGAGGAAGACAGTTTAGATAATCATGGCTGGATTTTTTTTTTTTTTATTTTATTTTATTTTTTTGCCCTTTCCCAAGGAAGAACAGCACAGCAGAAATATACTGCACATTGATGCAACGTGCAGGATGCTGTGGAGGGCTTCATTCAACGGAGGAGATTTAGAGAGTAGCCTGCTGAGGAGTTTGCTTTGCATACTTTCTGATGAATGTATTGTTCAACAGACTGCTGTACACAATTTTGAGGCTTGAGTTATGTCTGTAGAAGGAAGCTGGCTCTGCAATTCGACAAATTGTAATTCTTTTGTTGGGGAGCTCTTTGGGGTTTGTTTGGATTTTTTTTTAGCATGGGGAATATCTTTTGAATGTGTGGTTCGACGCTGAACCTCCACCCCCCCTTTTGGTATAAGTGAGAGGAGAAAACTCTGGAGTCTCTAAACCATTCGAAGGCTGATCTTTCGAAGACAAAGGAGAGGGCCTGCAGCTACATTTCACCTGCTTGCTGGAAACATTTTGACAGCCTTGGCTTATGTCAACAAGCCTACAGTTTTGCTTTGGGGTAGTGGGAAGATAGAGATTATATTTAACTGTGGGGGGAAGAATCCTTTTTCATTAGCCTGCAATCTGGATCAGGGAGTGATTGAATCATTGATGTTTCATTTGATTTTATGGCAGAAGTCTCATTCTGGCATATTATTGAAGAGGTTGGCTAAAATCCTCATGTCTGGTTCTGCCATGTTCTCTTTTTGTTAGAGCCTGATGATCTAGTTTACCATAATAAAAAAGGAGGACGTTCAGTGTAAGGGGATAAACTCCATCCTCGACCTTCATTGTTGCTCCTTGATTGTTGCAGAGCTACCAGAATTGTGGGTTATATTTCCAACCTCCTCTGGTACATACAGTCTAGGCCTGTAAAATGTGCTTAAGGCTACTTCACACACGTGTGGCTCAGCACATGTATGTCCCCACACACATTCTCAAAGAGTGAAAATAAAATCATAAAGAAAATCTGTCCTGCAAATGTAAGGGAGACGACAGGACAGTCTGTAACACACTAATCCCTGTTTATGCAACAATCTGAAAATGTTATTTTTCCTCTTGTGAATGCATATGGAGAGCCTGTGTATGAAAAGTAATGGGGAAAAGACAAGCAAGGTTTCTTTTTCAAGGATGGTAATAAGAAAAAGCAAATTCCCTGCCTGAAAGAGAGGGATCTGTTGCAGTCCAGAAAGAACACATTTTGGTTGTAGGTAGGCATGTGATAGAAGTGCTGAGATAATGTGTAATAACTGGTGCTAAGAGTAGCTCCTCTGATACCATGACTATCATGTCAACATGATGGGCTATTCCTAAGCACTCTAGGCAGTCTAGCGTTGCAGCTTGAAACCTGGCAAATGTTTTCAAAAGGTGATGTTGAAATGCTCGTCTTGTAACCTTCTGTTTTAAAATTCTGGGTCCGTTTTCAGTGGTATTAGGGTTAATAGCCGTACAGCTGTGCATTTGGACAGTCTTTTTTCCCCCTGTCATACGTAACTGATCGTTATGCTACTTCTGTATAGTTACAGTACACCTGGCTTAAACCCGCTCTCCAAAAACAACATGAAGATTTACTAGTCCAGATGTACTCTCAGTTGCCTGGCTTTGCCATAGTTATTCTGTAGAGAAAAATGAATTTGCAGTAGCCCCCAAAATTACTACTCACTCGTCCCAAGTGGAGGAGTGAGCAGAACTTCGCTGGTGTAATCTATAAATCCATAGAGCTCCCTAGGGATGAGATAGACATGCACCTGTTAGTTAATTAGGATTCAGCTGATGTACTTATTAACATTTACGTGTCTGATTTCCAGACGTGACCTGGCGGGAGGTTGTCTTGCTGACTTCCACTGAAGTTGGGAGTGTTCAGAACCTCTGCAGGTCAGGCTCTTGGTGACCAAAATGACATTTCCAACGTGTCTTGGGCCTCGGCACCCATAACTTCTGTTGAATTGGGGATGCTCAGCAGCTTGAAGGGTTGGGTTTGTGGCGTGAAGGTGCTGTTTTTAGCTGGGTATCACATGGAATGTGAACATCCAGGCTGGTGGATTTATATCCCTGCCCCCCTTTTCTTCCAGCATTTGAAATCCTATTTAATTATACTGGTTTGCTGCAAGAGTCCCTGTGACAGAGTGATCTCTCTTGTACAGTACCAGCTCCGAATGAAAGCTGCTCCGTCCTGTGAAAAGGGAAATGTTTTATTCAAATAAACAAGGTGTTTAATAACCTTTGCTGTTGTTACTAACGGTTCGTGATGGGGGGTGGCATGGTTGGACTGCAGTTGCCTTTTATTGTCTTTTCTTAAACAGGTCTTCATTTCCATCTCCTTTCCTGATGCTTGCAAGGGTCAAGGAACTAGTGTGGAGATTTATATCAGCCAGGAGTCCGAGAATAGCCTTGCCTTTCCATTAAAGACTAAAGCCTTGGAGCACTTAAATATGGATACCAACTGCTGTAGACCTTTTTTATTTTCAGAGGTCTTTTCTGTTACTGTAGGTTTTAAAGAAGCTTGAAATCAACTTCCCTTCCAAATGGAGAATTTGGACGTTGTAATGCTGTCTTACCTAAGTCCAATTTCCCTCTCCCCCCCACGCCTACTACTGCGTTTTTTACTTTACACTCAGTTCTTGTTCTAGCATTTTGGATCTTCTTGTGGTGCGCTAGCCAGCCTGATGTCCCTCCGATGGCTTTGTTCAGGTGGTGTTGGGGTGTGTGTGGCTGAGGAGGAATGGGAAGGTACGCTCGACATGCAGTAATGCATGCCAGGACATACAGTAGTCTGTACAGCAGCAAGAGTGAGACACACACAATGTATAAGCTAAAAGGAATGTGCTAAAAAAAACCCCAGGTTGATGGCAGGCTAGTTTTTGAATGCTCTAGGAGCCAGAATAACAGCTGTTTAGATGGCTCCTTCACCCTCCTGTCGTCCAAGGTGATTCATTTTTCTTTCCAATTCCATCATAAAAGTGGAAGATCGGGGGGAGGGGGTGTAGGAGAAGTCTAACATGCAAACGTTTCCTGAGTCACTGCCATACGGTGTGTCTGAGCAGTTGAGTGCCTCATGCAAAGGAAGCTATTAACAAATTGCCCTTGTTCCAAGGATGAGAAAACCTACGGCTCTTCTGGCGTTTGCTCTTCTTCAGAACTTGAAGCTGCTGTTGCTTGTAAAGTATGGTGTTAGGCATAAAAGGAAAGAGAGCTCTGATAACCTTGCAAGGCTTTTCATGGAGCTCTTGGTGTTAAATGAGGAACTTTTCCCCCTCCTCCTTCGTTTTCCTGTGTGCCTGTGAAAATATTCTGGTTTGCATTTAAAGGGAAAAACTGTATTTGCTGGGGCGAAGCCAACTTATTTATTCAAGGGAAATGCCATCATCCCAACCCTTTCTTTTTCAGGGAAGGCTAGTCAGAGGATGGCGCAGTGGTTGAATGTGAGATTTCTAGGTGACATTGAGGTGTAGCTGCGATTTGAAGAAGCTAAAATCATGGCTGGCATTTTCTTTTGAAGCCCTAGATGTTTATCTGGCGTCCCCTCCTTTGAAAGGGTTCATTTTTTCCTACTAGATTGAGTTCTGACAGCAGGTGGATTTTGACCTAAAATAAAAAAACAAAAAAAAAGCCCCACAACGTTAAAATTTGCGATTCCCAGTGTTTATAATTCTCCCTTCCAGACTGGATTTTTATTGCAAGACATGAACTTGACTGCATCCTGGTTGTAACAAGAGACTTGGTCTGAACCGGGCTGTGCATTAGCTGTTGCTAGTAGAAGCAATAGTAGCTTCTATTTTACTGTCAAAAAATGGCAGGTCACTGTGTGTCTGTAAACAATGCAGTTATGAAATGGCAGCGTAAGGCCGAGCCGAGCATGCTCAGGAACAGCCTGTAGGGGGAGGTGATCAGAGAAAGATGATCTAATTCAGAACAATTCTTGGGATTGAAGGAAAAGACCAGGCTCTATCCTAATGACAGAGCAGAAAGCAGACTTCTGGGACTGACCCTGTAGGCCATAGCTGATAGATCCTGAGGATCCACCTTTAGGATTTCGCGTACTGACCAGTGCTGTCTCACTCTATCATTGTCAAGAAGAATAAAGTCTTGGTGAGGTTTTTCTGTAGTTATTAGTGGGACAGGCCCTAGATGCCTCTTTTTTGTTTTGTTTTTGTTTCTCTCTCTTTCTCAGTTTGCAGGAGCCAGTGTAGTGCTGCGTGGTCTGTCTCTAGACAAGTGGCAGATAACACAAAATTTGGTTTGAAGAGGCTGCGATGCTGAGCGAGGGCCTCGCGGCTCCAAGAAATCACTCAATGGGATCGGGGGGAGAGAACTTATTTTGTGTGTCTTTTTCTTGCCGTCCACCCCATCGTGGCTTCTGAGGTTGGAAATGCAAAGCGAATCCTTTCCTTCTGGAGGGGAAGGGAGAACGAACTGTTCTGCTGGATACGACGGTTTCGCAGGGGGCGCGATTTATGGTTCGAAGAGGTGGCTGAATAATTTTGATGAGAGATGCATGCCCATCTTCATGTTCTAAACGATGCATGTTTGCACACGTTGGGTTTTCACATCATGCTCCGTGTTGGATACCTGTTCAGGTGACATTTTATTCATGTTAAGCCTCCTGGGGCGGCCTGAAGTTTCTAAAATGGTTGTTTGGCAGCCGGCGGGCGAGTTTAGGTTTTGCTAATGGTCATGATGGGTTGCCAGGTAGAATCTGAGCCTCCATTTTAGGATTTTGTTTCCAGTGGCAGGGAGAAGAAAAGAGAAACATGCTCCAATACTTCTGTCAACCTCAGCCTGTGCCTTTGTCTGTACTCAGGCTTGTCCATATGCACAGATTGCATTGGTTTAACTATCCCACTACACGGCAGAGCGGTAGAACCCACTTTGGATGGATGCTGCTGTAATGGTGCTTTTAGGGGAAGTAAGTTGTAAAAGACGCCTTATCCCATGACACTTGCATGATTGCGTCCACACCTACGGGAGTGTGCTCTGATAACTACATTGGTTTCAAAAAATGCCCCTCCCTACAACTGCTGTAGTTACATCAGTACAAAACCTGCGTGTTGAACAGGCCTGAGTGAGAAGCCCTGCAAAAACCCTGTTTGCATAAAGCCTGAAGACCATAGTCATGAGTGAGTTGTGTTGTTAAAAGTCAGTTTGACACCAGTCCTGTTCAATTTTGTGCCAGGGTTTTTCGCTGCTTCTGACTTTTGCATGCAGAAAATTTTCCCCTTGTTCCAACTCCTCCTCCCTCACCCCACTGCTTTGGAAGAAGATTTTTATACCTAGAGTAGGAGAATCTCGTTGACTGAGAGTAAGAAGTGTTTGTCTTTTAGGAGGGAAGGGAGTATCTGTCCGATGAACCTGTCCTCTGAATTGCTCGGTATAAAACAAAAGAATTGTAAGGCTAATCTGGCTGGAAGACCAACTTCAGAATGGGAGAGCAATGTTTGCTTTGAATATGGTTTATTAGCCACAGTTCACATGATTGCTGAGGAAGTGGCCTCAGCCTTAGCTGTTGTATAGACCAGGTACATTGTTGGTTGCTTTTCTTCCCTGACTGAATGAAATAATTCTGCTTGTTCTATTAAGAAATGGTCAGTGTGACACCATCAGGGCTTATCTTTTCCTAGCAACTGGACAGAGGGACCTGCTCAGTGCATACACCTGAAATTAACACTCTTCATGTGCCAACCAAATCCTTCTTTTTGTTTTTGAGGTTACTTTCCTCCTTATCATTTCCCAAATAATTAGCTGCTAAATGTTTATCTTGTTCTTAAACCAAAGGATATTATTAGAAAGTTGATTTTAGAAGAAAAGAGGGGGTGGAGGGGAAAAGAGAATGGTGAATGAGAATCTGCTGCTTGCTGGAGTTGCATCATTTGTAAAGGGCTTTACCTCTCTTTCTTGCTACAGTACGTATTGCATACCTCGCTGCCGCCTTGCACAGTAGGTAAAATTCTGCTTTGTTGGAAGAGCTTGCTGGAGGTTTGCCTAGGAGCAGAATTTGATCTGTTGGGAGACCTGATGTTGTGAGGAGGGGTTGGACTGTGCGGAGGGAAGCAGTAGCAGCGTCATGGAAAGAGGGGCCACGTATCCATCGAGGTTTTGAACCTTCTGGTCGTAGGCTTTATAGGCCATTCAGGATCATTCTTCTGTCTTTCTTTGCTACTTTGCAAACAGATGTGTTGATGCAGATAGTGTCCTAAATGTGAAAATATAATCTTCTGTGTATTCTGCCTACTTTGAGAGGAGAAAATTCAAGGAAGACTAAGCTATTTCCCACCCCCACTCTTCTTTGCATTGACCTGTTCTAGCTGAGCATCTAAATTAGGAGAATGTTTCTTCCTAGTCTCACTTTACTGGACAGTTCATTTTAAGACAAAAAGAGAAACCTGGTAAAGGTTTACACCTTAGCCTATGAAATTGTGATCAGCCTTTAGAGAGCTCTGGTTCATGATGTAACTCACTGGTCTCCTGGGAGCTAGTTGGGGGAGGAAAGCCACACTATTGAAGTTTTCACATGCATACGTTTTTGTCCTTTATATGTAAACTTTATTGGAACCAACTTGCTACAGGGTGAACCTGGATGACTAAGGACATATCCAAAGAGAAGGAAGATTTCTTTCTGTTTTTCAGTTTTGTTTTTCTTTTTAAAGGCGCCCATTTAGTTTCTAGTTCTGTGTTTGGAAATGCTGCAAACCCTTTGCTCAGATTAATGAAACCCTCTTCCAATGCCTTCATAGTTTTAAAGTAGCAAAAAGACCCTGATTTCTTATACACAGACGTAGAAGGGGGGTGAAAAAAAACAACAGACCCTATCATCTCTTATTGGATTCTCATGGCTTTTGAAGACCTAATTAGTCTGTCTTTTAAGATGGAATAATTTTTATTTCCCTTGAAAGCAAAAAAAAAGAAATAAAATGCTTCGTTGGTATGGTGCATAGTCTTTGTGGAGGCTCTCCAGTGACTGAAGATTAATAATCACTCTGTTGTAGGCAGTGGAGTGGAGGCAGACGGCTGCAGGAAAGGAGGGGTGGGGAAAAAAAAGAGAGTATGAGACTTTTATTTTGAAGCCGACGGTGCTTTTGCTGTTGGCTTTTGTTGGGACTGCTGTTAAAGCAGACATTTCTCTGCTAGGAGGGTGGGTATAAGATTTCTCTGCCAATCAGGAGCCGACAGATTGGGGCATGGTGGAGTGTGAGCAAAAAGGGAAGTTTGCTTTGAATTTAAGGGGAAAAAAATGGAGGTATTGGCACAACAAAGTTGCTGCTAACCAGTCTGGGTGGGATTGTGTGCTGGATGCAAGTGGATGGGCAGCTAGGATCCTGCTGCTTTTGGAGGAGAGAGTGTGTGGAGGACTGATTTGTGTGGGCTCTGCAGGGCTCTGTTTGTGTGAATACTGTCTTCAGGCTGGAAATGTTTGTCATAAAGTTGATGCAACGGACTGGTGATAAGCCAAGAAGGGGGGAAGCTGCCTCCTCCCCAGGTTTTATGGGAGGAAGACTTCGAATGCTTTGCAGCCATTGTCTCTGTAGCCTCCTTTGGATGTGTGTGCTTCACAACTTGCAATGGTCTTCCCCTCCTGACCGAGCAAAGAGGCAGTTGCACTGCATCAGAGGTTGAGGTTGGGTGTTTGTTTTGGGGTTTAACAAGGAAACGAAAATGGTGGACCTGGTGCGGCTGATGAGGACCTTTGGGCTGTGGTTCTGGAGCATGGGCCACGCAGGCCGGTCAAAAGCAACCTAGAGTAACATCCTCTGGCGTAGCACAGGTGTATGGGCTAGGAGCTGGGAAAGAGATGTGTTGCTAAGCCTCTTTTGTGGTGTTGGGAGTTCTCCTAGAAAGCTGGTTTTGTTTGCAAGCATTCTGGGCAGTAAGGCACTCCTGTTAATTGCAGGAGCCGAGAGCGTGCTGCTGTGATCAGTGCCCTCTTCCTTGTTCTAGCAGTCACTTTCCTTTAGGCCTCCTCTGTTGAGTGTCAATAACCTATCGCTTGGAAGGGATGAGAAGGGAAGCACGTGTGATTTTTTTTTTTGGGGTGGGAAGGGGGATCAGATTTTGAAGGAAGACAGATGTGACTCAGTTGAACAGAACAGGCTTATGTGAAATCCGGAGGCTTTTAGTTAGGTGGGAACATAAAGGCTTTATTTGTCTAACACAGACCTCTAGAAACAAACTGGTCACTATGAGAGACCCCAAGTTTGTTTGTTTGCTTTTATTGCAGCTGCTGTTCTGGACCAGCAAGAACCCCTGGGTGTGTGTAGATAGCATGGGGACTGATCTGGCTTATGTTTGTGCTGGTCTTGTACCCATTGGCTTACTCCTGATTTATACCAGAGCAAGGGAGAGGAGAATCAGGATCTAAATATACATGTGTGCATTGAGAATAATGTTTTAACTCTTGGTTTGACAAAAATAAAGTTGACCTGCCTTCAGTGTTCAGGCTGCCTTGATGTCTTTACACTATGGAAAATATTTATGTTCCAGTGGCCAAAGCTTGTCTTGGTCAGGCAGTTGGGTCATACGACTAAACTAGAATTTACACTGCTCTTTAAAAATGTGTATATATTCCTTAACCTTTTTTTAAAGTTCAGTATCGGAGTTGCCTCTCAAATGGGGCCTCCTGTGCATGTGCCAGTTGGAGTGTCTTTACATTTATGGAGGGGTGTGCAAAATATGGGGAGAGAGGCTGGACAGGACACGTATTACTTGATTGGGAACAGATCCTGCAAGAGGCAGAGTGCACTCAACTCCTGATGTGGGACTTCAGCTCTTGAAGCATAGCTGGTGCATTTTTCTAGATAAAAAGGGAGCCCTTCCTGGAAACTTTAACTGGTTGAGCTTGCTGATGTTAAACATTTTCTCCTCTAATTAGCTCAGTTAAACATTGGTTTTAAGATGATGGCAGCGTTTTATGTTGTTTTATTTTTAATGTTCTGTGCTGTGGCCTTAGTGTTTCCCTGCTTTTTCCTGAATGCCCTCTAGCTAGTGACATTAGCACAGGCCCTACAGGGCAGTTACTGAATGGACCAGGTGGGCTTCTGCAGTCCATAAAGAGAAGAAGTCTGTCTGCTGTAACACCTAGAGGAAATTGGAAGGGCAGCTGAGCTCAGATGGAAACAGAAGTTGCGTGGTGTCTGATAATAGTGACCCCACGATCAGCAGTGTTGCTAGGTTCAGACTACAGCTAGGATGGAAAGGGCAATATTTTGTGCGTGTGTTTATATCTTATCTCCTCCTGTATTTGTTTTATGGGAGACGGGCTCGTTTTTCTCCAGATCACCCAATGTGCTTTAAACCTTCTGATTTGCATGGCTGCAGGTACCATCTGCTCTCTGTAGGCCTACAGCAGTTGGCTTGACCGAGGCTTGTTCTCCTTCTGTGATGCAGGCTGCAAGAAATGATCCTTTCATCCTTGCCATTCCCCAAACCTTAAGACAGGCAATTGTGTTTGCTGACTAGATGCAGCTTTGCCAGGCAGTTGCCATGTTTATTCTTTAAATGAGCTTGTCACTTTAGCCAGAGAACTATGTTGAAAAGCCCTTCCTCTTATCTTTTTTTTTAAAATACCCTTTTCCTTTCTCTTGCTGCTGCACTTTTCTTTCTTGCCACACATTTATAAGATAAGCAACCTAACTATCAAGCCCATATAGCAGCATGAAGCCAAATGTCTCAGTGGCTGAATAATATAGCAGGTGTTCGTTTAAAAAAAGCAAATACCAGAGAAGTTGTATTAGGTGAGAAATGGATACCATTAAACTTAATAAACTGAAATGGTCTTTACTAATGCTTCCCTAGACTGAAGGTTTTAACGCTTGCAAATTGTGTTTGCTCAACCTGGGGGAAAATGCCGATGCCTGTGCTTGGCTAAGCTCTAGGCTCAGAGGCCAGTATTTCAAAAGTGACACCCACCTTGACAGCTTAAACCAGGTTCCTCTAGGGAGTGTCAAGTTAGACACCCAGACTCACCACTGAAAAACCTTGGTCCACATCTTTTCCCCATGTGAATAGATCTTAACTGTACAAGAAAATCCATGTTCACGTCCTTCTTGAATGAGATTCAGTGCTGGCTCTGGCAAGCCTTTGAATTTTTGATCTTTGACCAGTACCTTGTTGGCAGTTTCCTGGAGTTGTTAGTTTGCGTTCTGCAATTTGAGGCATTCCATGACTTTTCTGGCCTGGCATGAGAATGTAGAAAGGATATTTTCACCATTGTGTCTTTTAAAAATGTACAGTGCACGAATGTTGGGCTAAATTTTGATTATTTCTGTCCTTCCTCCCACACCCCAGCGACCAGTGCAGAGCAGGGCAGAGACTTGGAAAGACGTCTGCATGAAGACTGAGCTGCTGAAAGACATCACCAACAGTAAAGAGGAAGGTAAGAGCATACAGTACTTGGATTTAGGGCCAAAGCTCGTTGGTGGGTATGCTGCATGGGACATGGTTTAAAAGAAATCAATAGACAAGTGACAGTGAAGGTGTGTCTGTTAAGTGCCGTAGTCCTCTTCCCATTAAACTCTCCAAGGACTTTTACAGAAACGGGACCACACCCCAAAGGATGCAAATTTGAATCTTAGTCTCTCTGTCACGATTCATTACAAGAACTATGCTTCTCACTTCTGCTTGTGATGTGCCTCTGAAACTGAAAGGTTACTTCAGCCTCCTGATCCATAAGTAGTTTGAACTGAAATCTGATGTATTTCTCTAATATTCAGGCTATTAACTTAAAGCAACCTGCTGGATTCTCTAGTATCAAAGGAGCTGTTTTTACTTAGGGGGACAGAGTTAGTTGCGGATTAAATCATTTTCCATATAGATTTTTTTTTTTTAAATCTATTGAAGCTAGTTTTCTCCCTTCCTGTGAGCTTGCTGGTTGCTTCATGAAGCAGCAGTGGCACTGGGGAATGCGTGGGACATGGCCTGTCACTTATGGGACATCTCCTAGCTTGTGCATTTTTACTCTTTTACTTTGAATGATGCAGCATCATGCTTTTCATCACATGAAGCTGTTCCAGCTGGATTCTCTGTGTGTTTTTACGCGTGCACACACAAGCTGAAGATTTAATAAAGATCTCCATTTTTAAACCTGTATCTCTTGTTATTTGTTTGAAGTCTTGCCTTTCATGGAGTCATTGCTTCTGCATAGGTAGGCATAATTTTATTCTAATCCCTAGCCCAGAACTGGGAATTAGAAAAGAACTGAACTGGCCACTCCAAGGTATTTCTTATCCTCACTGGACATGATGTATCAGACCTTAAAATTCATACCAATCTGAGTACCATCTTGCTTTTCCTTTCTCTTCAGTCCAGTATAGAGTTACAGAATGATTAAAAAGGTAGGGTTGATAGAGACCTCAAGAGTTGTTGAATCCAGCCCCCAGCATGGAGGCAGAATGACATAAACCATTAGACCATCCTTGGTAGATATTTGTCCAACTCATCTGTAAAAACCTCCTGTGATGGGGATTCCACAGTCTCCCTCGGAAGTCTGTTCTAGAATTTAACTACGCATATAGTCAGAAAGTTTTTCCTAATATCTAACCTAAATTTCCCTGGTGTACATTAAGCCCATCACTACTAGTCCTGCTGTCAGTGGACATAGAGATAAATAATCACCAGTTCCCCCCTCTTCAAAGCATCAGATGAAGTGGGATTTTCTCCCATGGAAACACAAGTGACAAATAAATTTGTTAGTCTTTTACATACCACAGGACTCCTTTTTTGTTTTGTCATCCTCATTATAACAACCCTTGACAAATATGAAGCCTTATCTGATTCCCTTTCAGTGTCCTTTTCTTTTCTGAAGCCTCAATGATCCCAATTTCTTTTAACTGTTCCTCACAGGTCAGATTGTCTCGGTCTCTCATCATTTTTGCTGCTTTCCTTTTTTAGTTTGTATGCACCTTTCTTAAAATGAGATATCAGAACTGGACGCAGTACTCTGGCTGACACCTCGTAAATGCTGAAAGCAGTGGCACAGTTACCTTTGAAGTCTTACGTAGGATTCCCCTGTGCATACACCCCAGAAGGACATTAGCCTTTTTTTTAAACTGCATCATATTGTTGACTCATATTCAAAATTTGTAGTCTATTATAATCTTCCCACTTTTTCAACAGTTTGACCACCTAGCCAGTTTTTCCCCATTTAGTAATTTTGGAGAATAATGCATTTGATTTTTTCATCTTAGCTATCAGTACCTTGCACATCTCTTGTTAATTTCAAACCTTTTCTCTGATTTGTCAAGGTTGTCTTGAATTCTGATCCCCTCTTCCAAAGTGCTTTCAAAGGCACCAAGTTCAGTGTTGTTCACACATTTTATAAATCTACTTTTCACTCCATTATTCAAGTCATTTATGAAAATACCGTCCCGTCTTTCAAGCAGTTGAGCACTGACTGTGTAGTAATTTCATCTAGAATCCATTCCTCTAGTTTGAGTTGGAGAATGTCACATGCAGCTGTCAAAAACCTTACTAAAATCAAGATGTATCATGTCTGCTTCCCCCCTTTTTCACTAGGCCAGTTATGCTGTCAAAGAAGTAAATTAGGTTGTTCTGGCATGATTTGTTCTTAAGAAATTCATGCTGGTTATTCTTTGTAACCTTCTTCTTCTCTCTAAGTGCTTTCAAATGGATTGTTCAGTGATTTCTTCCAGGGCCTCTCTGGGTATTGCAGTTAGGATGACTGGTCTCTAATTCCTGGAGTCGTTTTTGTTCTCCTTAAAGATCACTCATAGGTCTCTCCTTCCCAGAACAGAGTCCTGCAGTCTGTGTTTGTTTTTTTACAAACCCCTTTCTTACAAACTGCTTTGTAAGAGAATAGAATCGTAGAAGCTGGAAGGAACCATGAGAGGTCACTGAGTCCAGTCCCCTGCTCTCATGACAGGACCAAGTACCCTCTTAAACCATCCCTGTCAGGTGTTTGTCTAACCTGCTCTTACAAACTTCCAATGATGGGGATTGCACAGCCTCCCTAGGCGACTTCTTCCAGTGGTTAGTCACCCTGGCAGTTAGGAATTTTTTTCCTAATGTCCAGCTGAAACCTCCCTTGCTGTAATTTAAGGCCATTGTTTCTTGTTCCATCACCAGCAGTTAAGGAGAATAATTTTTCTCCCTTCTACTCGTAACAATCTTTTAGGTGCTTGATAACTGTTATCATGTCCCCTCACAGTCTCTTCTTTTCCAGACTAAAGAAACCCAGCTCTTTCAGTTGTCCCTCAGAAGTCAGGTGTTTCAGACCTCTAATCATTTTGTTGCTCTTCTCTGGGCTTTCTCCAATTACTCCACATCTTTCCTGAAATGAGGAGCCCAGAAGTGGACACAACACTCCAGTTGAGGCCTAATCAGCACAGAGTTGAGTGGAAGAATTACTTCTCATGTCTTATATACAATACTCCCGTTAATACCTCCCAGAATGGTGTTTGCTTTTTGTGCAGTGGCATTATACTGTTGACTCCTATTTAGCTTGTGGCCCACTATGACACCCAGATCCCTTTCTGCGGGCCTCCTTCCTAGGTAGTCATTGCCTATTTTGTGTATGTGCAATGGATTGTTCTTTCCTAAGTGGCGTACTGGTTTGTAAAGGCTTGTCTTTCAGCATGTGACTAATCTCATTGAAATAATTTACAGATATGCTTGAAAGACTTCATGCCAGTGTGAGGAAGAGGAGAAACTGTTTGTAGTGCCTTGGATGTGGGATATTAAGTTGCTTTTATGTGAAGCAAACCATTTCTTTCCAGCTCTTGCTAGCCTCAGTCAGCAGGCTCTAGTTTCTGATGGGTTAAAAACCCAAGATGTACATCAGAACAGAGTGAGACTTCAATGGCTTGATGCTTCTTGCCAGATTTTGGCTGAAAGCAAACGCTGTGTATTGTAAGGAAGTGGAGAATCTCAAGTGAACAGTGGCATAAAACATTCATTTGCAGTCTTGATGTTTCATGACGCATTGGACTTCCAAAGCAACCTCCCTCTTTCAGTCTACTGGCTCTTTTGTGGAGGGATAGGACAGAATATTTCAAGTACCACAGCTCTCACATGTCATTTCCATTCTCTGTTGTGTGTTTTGTATTGTTTTAACATACCTGACTATGACTTGCATGGTTATTTGATTGTGTGGCTTGTGTATGTAGTTCTTAGCCTGACCTTCATATACATATTGGCTGCCACATAATTTAATTAGTTAATGTCCTTCAGTTCCATTGCCAATAACACTTAACATCATTTATATAATGATTTATATTTTCAAGTGCAGCCCAAACATTAAATAATTTCTACTGCCTGATCAGTTGGCGTGAGATGGTTTCCCTAGAGGTAGCATATGATGCAGCAATAGATGGATGGACACCTCCCAAAGTAGGGAGTCTGATGCAACACCCCAAGGTCTGGATGCTTCTTTGAAGCTTCTCTCAACTATCAGAATCCCTTGGGTTTTTAAAACCAACACAAATAGTTCAAGAATAAGATTCCATGTGAAGCTTCTGGTTCTTCCAGTCAGGTCTGAAATGCCTTGTGATGAGTGTTTCATGTGGAATAAGAACCATTGCTTGTTGGTAGGAACGGGAATTGATCTGGGTTCTGTTGCCTTTGTAAGGACACGCCTGTTTGGGTTAGCTTTAGGGATCGAACAGAGGACCTCTGCAGCTAAAAGCCTAAAGCCTTTACTGCTCAAACTAAAGGGTGGGAGCATGGATCAGACATACACTCCATTTGGAAAAGCATGTTCTGAGTTTCAGAGGTGCACATCAATTCAGAATCACATCTGGGAAATTATTTGTAACAAGACCAATTTGTGTAAGTGGGGGTTGTGCCTGCTGTATCACTAACTCACTGCACATCCCTTTACAAGTCAGATAACTTCTCTGTGCCTCAGTTTCCTCCTGTGTCAGAGGGACAAGATGCTCATGGCCTTGCAGGCATTTTGAGAGGCATGGTGCATGGAGGACTTAGAGTTCCTGGAATGACAGCTGTTGCAGAGATGCAGTGTTGTTGCAGTTGTGTAGTTTGGGAGTCTCTTCTGGGTTCAGTCTAATTGCATGAGACTGAGGAATAATTAAACTTTAAGCTTCATACATCTATCAGTGTTCTGGGGACACATCTCAGACTAAGTAAAACCTGGTGTCAGCTGCATTTATAGAATAAAAGCTCCTTTCTATCTAAGGCCACCCACTAGAGGTAGGAAAAAGCTACAAGAGAGCAGCAAATTGGTGACTAGAAGAGAGAATCCACCATTCATTATGAGAGGATACACTTCAGTTCTGCAAGAGGTAAAAGTTAAGGTCCCTCCTTCCCTTGGTGGGGAGAAGGAGGCGGAAGGGGTGAAAGGAAATTGAAGTTGCCCTTGTATTAAGGTTATACATACCTAGTTTATGTCAGTGGGTAACAAACTAACGAATCTTCTCTTGTGCCTGAACAACTTCAGTTCTGCTAACACCCAGAAGGCAGAGCTACATCTTGCTTGGCCTTTCAAAGCAGACTGTTTCTGTTGTGCTCAGTCCTGTAGATGAGAATCTCCAAGTGAGAGGCCTGTCATAGAAAGAGCAAGCTGAGCAATGGAATTGGAAATAAAGTTCTCAGTCGTGCCCATCATTTCCATGGCTTCTGAGGAGGTGGCCATCTTGTGATGCTGGTCATAGAGGAACCCTACCTCAGCTTACTTACAAATAAGAACCAGTCCTGTCTGTCAGTGTATCTAAACATTTATTCCTGTGTTAACTTCTTAAAATGAACTTTGATGCTGATGGAAAAGTGCCAGAACGACAGCTCTGATGTGAAGCCGAAAACAGGTGTAGCACAGAGAACGTCCCTTCTGCCGTTCAGCTACCATGCCTCTAGAGACAGCTGCCTTAAAGGGGGCCGGGGTAGCTTGCACTCCATGGTGCAGTCAGCAGCACTTGGGTTCCATCCCAAAACTGCCAAAAAGAGGGTCAGATAGGGCAAGAAGTTAAGTATTTACAGCAGCTTCGGTGCTTTCCAGTCATTCAGGAAGGTAGGATCCTGTTTTGAGGAGCGTGCAAGCTAAGGAGAGGCAATTTATTTATATTTGTCAGCTCCATGCACTGTGGGCAGAACAGCAAAAGTGGGTCTTCAAGAGGAACTTTGATATGGGTAGGGCAAGGGCCTGGTGAATGGAGTCAGTGGTGGTTATAGGCCCCTGTCTCCTTGAAAATGGGCTGGGAACAAACCATCAAACAGGGAAGCAACTGTCTTATCAGCAGTTACAGCTGCCAACCTGGAGGCAAGAGGCCAAGTCTCATTTCCCTCAACCATCTAGTCTTAGTATTTAAATGTTCAATATGAAAAGTCTTTCTGCTGAATTATCCAACTGGCATTAGAGCTGTTTGGAAACCAGTGCACGGTGCTTCACACTGACCAGAACAGCAGTTTCGCACTTCAGCCAGGTGCTGCCCTCAGGCCTGGGGGGAGAAACGCCAGCTGTGTTTTGAAAATCCAGAGCCAGATTCTCAGTGTAAATTGTGTGGTTTTGTTGAAGTCAGTAGGAACAGTGGTGACTTGCGTGAACTTGCGCCAATGATTTCAATTCTGTTGCACTAAGAAGAAAAGAATCATTCCAGCTGTCAGAACTTTGTGATTTCTTGCTTGAACAACATGGGTGGAGTTTTCCCTCTTAATTCTAATACAGTCTCAGTCCACTGTTTACTACTAACTAGTGCTTGTTCACTCAACATTTCCCCTTCAATTTCTTTTTTCTTTCAATTGAGCTTTCCCCTGCTTCACTATTTCCTTTTTTTATTTTTTCTCACAAAGAAAGGAGCCTCTTTCTTACTAACAAACTGTAGGACCCACAAACCCCTGAACGACCTGGTGTGAAAAGGTTGATTCAGTGCAGCAATCTGATTTTGAGGAAATGGCTCTTGTGTCTTCATTATCTATACAGGTGCACTGCGGAGCTTTGATTATAACTTAAAAAAAAAAGGCTACACTTTTATTAAAAAGATTATTCAGAGGGTTGTATGTAAAAAATATGTATGTACAGGTAGGCCTAATGTTGCAGTTCATTTTAAATCAAACCCTTTTAGTACACACAAGGGAGCAGGGCCACTGCACTTTGCTTGCTGTTCAAGGGTGACCTAGGAAATGACCTGGCAGTTGTGTATTTTAACAGGGTGGTCTGCCCCTTTACGGGTGAAAAGGGCCTGATGTCAGCCAGGCCTGTTCTGTTACAGACCGAGCATAGAAGAGGTCCCATGGTGCCTATGAAAAGCTGCAGTCTGGAGGCTAGTGACTTGTGTCTAGCCCTGGAGCAGGGGTGAGAGACATAGGGGAATAGAGCTCTGAGATCCTCTAGCCAGCTTAGGTCAGGGAAATAGTTTGGTGATTTTTTTGCGTTTGAATTAATTGTGCTCTGGAGCAAGGGCCTGAAAGAAAATTGGGTGTGGTATTAGACTTTTCTGGGCTGGGGAGGCAGTCCAGCAGCTTCCAGCTATCCTGTCTCTGGTGGAAATCAATGCCTTATGGTTCAGGGGAATGTATAAAACCCTCATAAATGGACAACTGTGCATTCACTTACAAGGAGAGTTTTCTTAGCCTCCGTGGTTGGCTTATGCCCTGAAGCATGTGGGCTCATATCCTCTACTTTGTTTTCCCTGGCTAGTGTAACTGAGGATAGATGTCTCTGGTTTTCATTGGGACCTAAGGAGGGGAGGACCCCAGCTAAAAGGGGGAGAAGGTCTGGTGACCTGGTCACCCTCCACTATCTCAGCTGGCTAGAAAGGTAAGACTGGAAGAGATTTTGAGAAGTCATCAAGTCTAGCCCTCTGCCCTGCAGCAGGGCCAAGTAGACCTAGTCATGCTCCATCTGCTGAGGGACAGTCACTGACAGATTCTGGCAATAACACATTTCTGTATCAGCCTAAGAGCCAATTGTAAATCCTGAAAGACACCAATCCAAGACAGGCAAAGCCAAGAGAATGGAGGAAGATCTGTGGCAAGCAGTGCTGGGATGTGAAGTGATCTGGCATATTGGTTCCTCTCTCAGGATTCTCTTGTTCAGCATCTCTACTTTCATTTTGTTGTTTTGCTTGAAAAGAAAATGTGCAGTACGTGGCGAACATGATGAGGCAATGTCTGTCTGAGCCTGCAGTGAGGCAGGAGCAATAGTGGGAGAAGTGAGAACTCCTCCTCATCTCAGCATGGTGTTGATCTGGAGGCCCAGTGCTGATCATCTAAATGTCGACATTAACTGTTCCATTCCTTATGTTAGAAAGGAGGGGATGGGGATGTGTCACAGCCACTCATGGGGAAGGAGCATGGGTAGGCATACCAACAGGCCAGCAACCTCAAGCCTGCCGGGGCCTCTTGCTATGTCCTTTGGTTGCTAGTCCGTGCTGAATCGCATGTTCTCCAATCTATGCCACTGCTCTTATCCCTGGTGTTCAGATTAAATCAGCATGTGTGCTCTTAATGTTGCTACCAATCATTCTGTCTCTTTGCAATGCAGAAATATCCTTCCTGTGAGTGACATCTTATTGTGGTGTCACAAGTGAGTGATGGTTGAAAAATTTACAAATTGAGGCTGGCTAGAACATACCAAGTTGATGAGAACTTCAGAAGGGCTTAACCACTGTAAGTGAGAGACAATGAAACTAGAGATTGAAATTCTTCGTTGATGCATGTATCAACTCATTGACATCTCGAGTTTCTAAATTAATGGTAACCATTCAGGAAAACTGATCGAGCCATGACTGCAGACGCTTCAGTGACAACCTCTGTCCAATGAGTTAAAAACAAAACACACACTTAAAACCAGCCCCCAAAATTCTCAGCTGCATAAAGAAAGATCAAATAATGATGAAAATATTGTAATGCCACTGGCCTAAATTGAGGGTATGCCCCCTCATGAAATAATACTCTTTGTTCCGGTTTCCATATCTTTAAAAAAAACCCAAAAAATAAAAGTGCAGATATAGGAAAAATGGAAGGCAGTCTGAGATGGTTGAGGAAAATGAGCGGAGAGCTGGAGTGACTGATTAGGCCTGTTCAGAGACAAGATGAACAGAACAAGGCACGGTAAAAATATATAGATCAGTAATTTCTATTCACCCTCTCTCATAATATGCGGCCAAGGAGCTGTTTGGTGAAACTGAAAAGCAGCACTTTTTAAAAAAGAAAATACTTTATACTCTGCTTAAGTGGCTTGTGGAATTCATTGCCACAAGATGCCACCAAGGCCAGGGTCTTAACAGGAAGCTAAAAAGGATGTGACATTTTATATGGATGGTCAGAACAGGCGCAAGATTATTAGAGAGGATGAAAAATGTATATAGACAATGAAGCCTTAGGATGTATGCCAGCAGTCCCCAAATCTTGGGTTTTATCCCCATCAGCAGGTGGGGTTCCAGTCCAGCAAGTCAGATTCACCCACAACACAATGCTCTCTGTCCTCTGAGATGTCCATACCTGCTTCACATGTGCCTTGCCAGAAGGTTGCTGCTTCATCATACAATACGGCAGACTCAGCACAACATGCACCATATATGCGAGGTCACATTGTGCGGAGGCCACTGTTTTGTAAAATGGCATCCTCCTGGTGTGGCGTTTGTGGAGCAAGTCTGGACAAGTTGGCCATGTAGATACCATTTTCCCACTTACATCACCAGACTGTGCAAGCATCCAGTTGAGAGACTTGAATCTGGAAGATTGTTACCTATAGGCAATGTTCTTTCAACAGAGCACCCTCTCTGAGCTGTTAGGAACCTGTGCTGACCTTTTCTGAGCTAGAAACCTGCAGTGTCTTGTAAGCTCCTTAAGGCAGGCCCGTATCTTCTTGTATGGCATCATGAGTACCCCATTGGCACTTGACAAGGAATCTTTGTAAGTCACTGTCTCTGCTTCCCTAGTATTGCCAGGCAGGGCCTTCTGAAGTCCTGTCTCATTTGCCTAGCAATGAGTTCTTTTCTCTCATTTGTGATAAGAGGCACAAAGGACTCTTTTTCATGCAGGGCGTGTGCCGCAACCTCTGATAGTGAATTTGGTGATTTGGTTACAAATGAAAAATGAGAGGGTAAGAAATGTGCTCACAAATATTACAAAAATTTCTTTGAAAGTTTGTTTGTCAGGAATGAGGAAAGGCCAAAATGTCTGCTGGGTCACAGGGCGTAATCTCGCAAAAGGTTGAAGCATAACCAACTCAGCCAACACTTGGAACCCTTCACAAGGGACAGCGGAAAAACCAAGGATGTTTTTCCAACACTGGAAAAAATTTTCGCATCAAGTGGCATTCAAGAGAGCCCTGTGCCTCTCTGCCCAGCCTCAAAAGTTATCATTTGAGATGAGTTACTGCATTGTACAAACCAAAAACCTCATGCAATTGTAGAGAATTTGATTTTGCCAACTGCAGTCAATATGGTGATGATAATGTGAGGGGGAAACCGAGTCATACAAACTCAAGGCTACACATTGAAGCAAAGGGTCGAGCTGTTAGCAGCAGACCATGAAAACACATTAGTAGAGCTTCTGAAAAGTGAATGCTTTTGCTCCTCAGGGTAATGTGAGCGCTAAGGGGCCTGATACACTATCCTCAACTTCTGTGGAATACATGAGTGGGTGCATTTCTTGCAGACATTCTGTTCTAACTTCATTTTCCTGGATGCAAGATGGCAGGACTGTTTGATGTGCTATATGCAAGGCAAAAGTGTATTGTGGGATCACACGGTGGGATTCTGCACAGATGGCATGCCGTCTATGGCAGGCCATAAAACCAGTCTGTGTGCTTTGGTGAAGAAAGTCACTTTATCTGCTGCGTGAAGTACATGATTCTGAGACTGACTGGTGCCTGAGTTCCAAGCTAGGTGAAGTTTCGCAGCCTGTCTTTTTTGTTGTGAACTGCATCACGACTCTGCCTCTATATGTGCATGTGTTCAGAATATTGTTTGAAGGCCTGTGGTTTGATCACAGCATGGGGGGTGTTCCATGCTGAAGCTTCTTGGCATTTGGCATGGAAGAGTATTGGGACAGTTTTTTGAACCAAGGAACAAACTTCATGCAGAGAGAGAGGGTGGATTTATTCTTTATAACAAGAGTCCTGTGGCACCTTATAGACTAACAGATTTCTTCGGGCATAAGCTTTCGTGGGCTCCAACCCACTTCATCAGATGCACGTATTTTTTATGGGCCCCACTGAAGATATGCCATGCTACAAACTTACTTGAGAAACTGAATGACTTGAATATGGGTCTGGAAGGAAAGAACACCCACATCCTTCGGCTGAAGAAGTTGTTTTCTGGTGGAATAATGTTCTAAAGACAAACTATGAATCAATCCCTCCTGCAGTTTGCAAGTTCCTGGCTGACAGTGAAATTACTCAGCCACCCACGTTGGTGATGGCTGAGCATCTCAGGCAGATGGAGGAACAGTTTGCATCCTTTTTCTCTGACTTGGACATGACAAAGTATCATTGGGTGCAAAACCCTGTTCAGTGCAAGCCTGATGCCATGGATTTGCCAGCAGCCGAAATCAAACAGCTCGTTGAAATTTTCTGCGATCGATTCTTACAAGGAACATATGTCCAACTTTCTCTCCCGCAGTTCTGGTTCATTGTCAAGAATGCATATCCTGCACTCTCATCACGCGCCTTGAAACTGAGGATGCCATTTGCAAGTACATATTGGTGAGAAACAGGATTCAGCGCACGTGCGCCCGTCAAGTCTTGGTATGTCTACTGTTGTCACATTAGAGATTAGATGTTCAGTTTCTGCCATGCTGCCGGACTTTGAGAAACTGTTGCTACATACAAGCCCATGTCTCACATTAGAGAGCGTTAAATAACATACTTACTGCGCAAATCCCTTAGATTGCTTCGTTGCTGTCTTGCTGTCTGGCATCACAGGAAATAGTGGGTCTCAAAATGAGGCCATGCAGCCATATAGTTTGGGAATCCCTGCATAAATCCTGCGTTTAATGCCTGCGTTAGGGAGGATCTTTTGCTGTTGGCCACTCACTCAATAATGGTCCCTGGTGAGGTTTCTTATATCTTCGTCTGAAGCATCTGGTGCTGACTACCGTCAGAGGCCCTAGTTCAGCAATGTGCTTAGTGAGCTTACGTTGATCTCTGTTCAGCAAAGAGGTGCTTATGTTTTTAAGTGGCTACATCTTGCTGACTCCAGTAAGATTTAAACCTGGGCTTTGCTGTGTTTGGGATGAAGTGGTGACTTTGGGCCAGAGGCAGGGCTAGGTCTAGCTGGTCTGAGCTGGCATGGCAATTCATATGTGTTTATCACAGATCTAGGGATTTCTGGTACAAAGAGAGACTAAATTATGTTACCATGTCCTATGAGGTTGTTTGGGCTTGACATAAACTGGGTCTTCATGGGGGGCCTTTCTAATTAGAGGCTTTAGTAGGAACCTGAGATAATCCTAGCAGACCCTCAGGCATTGTCATGATGGCTTTCGCAAGGGATTTGTGCACTGTAAAACCACATTTGCAGGGAGCAGCCAAAGCCAGTGAATTTATTATCATTTTCTTTTATGTATTGCTGGTGAAGAACAGCAAGCTGACAGCTCTGGAGATTATCTCCTTTCTCTCCAGACCAGGTACATCTTGGGCAGCTACAGGACAAGTTTCCTCCCCAGTCTGTCTAAATTTGATGCAAGATGAGAGGGAAATTTAATCTCTGTTCATATTAAATCCTTGGGCTCCATGCTGGCGTCATCAACCAGGGAGCCCAGTAATGACAGTTGATGCTGTGAACACATGTACACAAGGAACTAGACTGTCAGACCCTACAACACATTTCACTCATTCCATTGAATGGCCGCAAATTGAGGCACTGCTAATCTGCGGTGTAGATGGAAACTGGAAGGGCTAGTACTCTGCGCCTGTGTACTTTTGCTTACATCAATGCAGAGAGGGGACGTAATGCTATTACATTATTTTGGGGAAGTTCTCTGGCTTGAGTTATACAGGAGATCAGACTAGATGATCACCAGGACCCCTTCTGACCTTCAGAGCTACGAAACCAGAAACAGATTCACATTGCCTTGCTTTAAATGATTACACAAGGCACAAAACAGAGGTAAAAGAGGCCCCTAGAGCTCCTGTCAAGTTCCATTCAACTCTACAAATCATGGGCTGTTTTCTTTTATCACTTAGTAAATTGCCAGCAAGGAATATTTGGGAACATTTGTCTGTTTTGTAAAAATTAATGATATTTGTTCAGCCATTCAGAGTGGAGTTTGAAGGTAGGGGTTCTCTCTTTTTGCTTTTTAAACGTTAGTCAAGTGGTTTTTTCCCCACAAAGTCTCTGCATTCTTCATGGAGTAAGACAAGCCGTTCCCCCTAATGCAGTATGCTGATCTGTCTTGATTTGATCGCTTTTACAGCATTTCAGTTGAATGAGCAGAGATCACAAACATTGTTTTGTTAAATATCCGGTTTAGAAGCTGTCTGATTGCTTCAGTGGGAATGCTCAGCAGCACCAATCCATCCTGTATTTAAGGCCTCATCTTCCAGGTGCTGAGTACCTCCTGTAAAACAGAGAACCCCACTCCCAAAACCTTGCCAGCCTTGACCCATAATGTTGTGTTTTCTCCCAGTGCTGGAATAAAGACTGAAATGGCTATACCAACGCCAATTAAAAATGCAAAATATGGGGAATATAAAAGGCGTGTGGCTTACTTCTGGTCTTTAGCTTAATGTTTTCTCCCAGTAATAGTGAACAGTAGCAGAAAAATCCATTCTTATATCTTTCCTCCTTTCAGTTCACTTCTGGCAAAGGCGCATGCTTCTGCCTCTTAGTGGTTTTTTAACTGGTAAATGCTGTAGGAAATTGAAGCTGGCCTGGGTAGCAGGAGTTGATGTTGCTGTGACTTTGGATCCCTCTTGGACATCCATGAAGCTCTGTGACTGAGGCCCAGTTTTGCCTCTGCTCTCCTGCAAAGTCTAGAGAATTCTAGTGAGCTACTATTAAATGTTACTCGGGTGTCCAGATTTAAATCAGCAGTGTCCGGCTGGGGAACTAACACAAGCCTGACCATTTCTATCTGCAAAAGAGGGCATTCCTAACTGAGGTGTCTGGCCAGGTGGAAAACTTAGAACTGAATCTTCTGGGAAGGCCATATACATAAAGACACTTTCTCACAAGATGTTCAGTGCCAAACATTGATTTTAGTGTGAAATAAATGAGAGATTTAGGCTGTATCTACACTACCACTCTTGTAGGTCTGAACCAAATACTTCTCTGCCCTCAAGGGATGTATGTTACACAGACAGAGGCACCAGTGTGGACAGCACTATGTCGGCAAGAAGGCTTTTCCTGCCATTGGAGGTACTGTTGCTCATTGGGGGTTATTTAATTATGTCAACAAGGGAACTCTCTCCTTTTGACACAGAGCAGCTATATAAAAGATCTTACAGTGGTATGGCTGTGTTGGAACAGCTGTGCTACTGTATGCTTGCTAGTGTAGGCATGGCCTTAGAACAGGCCTCAATAAATCTATGTTTCTGGTTGCCATGACAACCAATTTTAGTAGCCTGTTGCCTAGCTCCACTGCGGAAATGTAGGGAATGCGTGCCCTCTGGCAACCAAAAGTAAAATTCCTGGCACCTAGTTGTGAGCCAGTTTTGTCCACCTCTGCCTTGATAGAATTGAGTTCCAAGCCAGTGCTCCAGGTATGTGAATCCCCTTGTGCACTCCGCAGTCTTCCCATGCTATAAAACCACATCACGTGTGCTCCAAGTAGAAGAAATGGGCCAGATACCCCTTGGCTAGATCTAAATGGCCAGATTTTGAAAGCACCTCAGTAGCAATATGCTGAGTTGTTTTGAAAATCTGGCTTATGCTGAAGGCCCTTTGCTATCTAAAAATTCCAGCCTAAAGTTCCAGGTACATATTTGGACTCAAACAAGTTGTAAATTAGTCCCACCTGTCTGGATAGCCCAGATAGATAGCCCAAAGCTTCAGCTGGTGTTTTATCCTTATGCTTCCTAGTCTGTCTGGCCTTGGGAAGGAAAACAACACAAAGGGTGTGTTCACACAGCAGTCTTATTTCGAAACAACAGAGGTGTGAACATAGCCAAAGGATCAGTGATCCTGGATCAACCTAATCATTCTATGGAACAGGCCAGTGAATTGTTATGGCTTCTGGTTGTCCAGGGAGCTGCTAGTTTTCCTGGGTGGAAGCCTTTCTGCTTTCTATGCAGTTCAGACTTGGTTCCTTTTCAGTGGGGGAGGCAAAGGTGAAAGGGAGAATAGAGCAGTAACTCATCCCTTCCTGTTCTGGCTGTGAATGAGCATTTTGTTCAGTCTGCTGGCACGAAATCTTTCTGTAATTTGAATTTGATGAATCTTGTTAGCCGAGCATTGTATTAATAGTGGTTTGGCTCTGTGCTTTTACTTTGTCTTATGTCTCTGGTAGGAAACCGTGTGTCTTGAACCTGTCCTCAACGGGCAAGCCAAACACACTTTGAGCAAGTCTGCGTTAAAAGCTTTTATTGGTATAGCAATGTCAGACAGAGCTGTGAGGTTTTTGTGGACGCTTTCATACCTGCAAAAGCCTTGGTGTAGACAACAGATTAAATACCAGCAAAAAAGTGATTTTTAGTCAGACTTGTTTAAGAACATAAGAAGAGCCATGCTGGGTCAGATCAATGATCCATCTAGACTGGTATCCTGACTTCTGACTGGCCAGTGTCAAGTGCTTCAGAGGGAATGAACCAAATAGGTGATCACCAAGTCGCCCCTTCACAATCCTTGCCCATCCGGCTAATAGCCATTTCACTTGCTGAAGCAGTAAGAGCTCTGCCTACATAGGGAAAGTTTGCTGTTGTGACTGCATTGGCAAAACTTTTCTGGTGTAACACTGGTCTTTGTACGTAGGAGTGCAGAACTGGGTAATTTTTTGTTTGCTGTGCTAGGTGTTGAAGGGTGATCTAATAAATGTGGTTACTGGGAACATGAAAGAGTGTTTTTGTGGTGAAAACCTGCACAGGGACCACAACAGATCCACAATTGATGTAAGTTTTCATGGCTACTGACCTCAGAAGAGCTACACTGATTTACACCAGCTGAAGACTGAGCCCAAAGTAACTGACTGGATGAAAAAGGTGACCAGTTTTTGGGTGAAAGAGGGATTTGCTGTGACATGTTTGCTATTGCAGTTAGCCAGACCCTTCCTTTTTGAGGCTCAGTAATTGGTAACCCCTCTTTCTCTCTCTCTATCTCCAGGGTTTAATGCCATGGCTGCAGATGAAAGTGCTACAGAAAAGCAAGTCGGAGAACCAAAAATGGCTGCAGATGGTGAAACTAATGGCTCCTGTGAGCGTAATGAAGCTGGTAGCCACCCGAACCCAACTAAAACCACTCAGGACAATACAAAAGTGAGCCAGCAGGACTCTAGTGCTAAATTAAATAGGATAGCGGAGAATGGCATTTCGGAGAGAGACGGTGAGACTGGGAAACAAAACCACATGAAAGCTAATGACTTCACCCAGACTTCTGTAACAGGGAGCAATGGATATATTTTAACTAAGCAGGTGGTGCAGGAGCCACCCCCAAGGACTACAAGCACCTTTGCTTCTCTCACTGGCCATGCTGCAAAAACCGTCCCGGGAGGAGCAAACAAAGGGAGAACTCTGAGCACCTTTTCTCAGATGCAAGGTGCGATGCCAGCCAAGCCTGGGGAGGGGAGTAAGGACATGGATGCTAAGAAAGCCACCTCCACTAATGCTGAAGTCAAGGTCCACAGAGCACGGAAGACGATGCCTAAACCCATGCCTAGCCTGGTAACGTATATGCACTGCAGTCAGTTGCTCTGTCGTTCTAAGGTTTTTGTTTTGGTGCGTGGGCCCGTAGCCCTGATCTGAGTCACTAGTTGTAACTTGGAAGTGTCCAGCTACGTCTCTGATCTTTGTCTTGCAGAGGCAGGGTTGATAATACAGTTTGTAACTTAGCTTCAAACCTCACTCTCTCCATGTTTGTGTTTCTAAATGTGAAACTGATCCGTTACCTCCCCCACATATTTGTACCAGCTGTGTGGTTGCCTTTCAGCTTCAGCGGTGTTGCACCTTTAGCCCCTTTTCACTAAATCCAAAGGGTCACTTTTGAAGCAGATTCCTTGCAAGTCCAACCCATAGGACCGTTGTGCACAGCCCTGTTGGGAAACTCTGGGAACTTCCCACTATCTGTGTTTGGGTTTTATTCCATCACATCTCAGTGTCATAATATCTCAACAGATCGGTGTCCCTTTCTACATTTCTTATTTGTTCAACAAACTTATTCGTAAAATGGGTGCTTGTGAGTGACCCAGGGTTACGTGTCCCTTGCTTAATAAAACATATAGCCCTGCCATCTCTCTGAGGTGCCATGGCGTTGGGGAGCATCCATTTCCAAACAAACCCATCCCTTCCACTGTGAGCAAATGCTTGATCACTGAGGTGGGTTTTGCTTTGTGCGCCAAGTATTAGCAAACTGGCTCTCAGACCAGCTAAGTGCGGAATGGATTCCAGGGCAGAGGGCTTTCCACTGAGAATGCTTTGCCAGTTCTTTGACACTTGATATCTAGGATCTCTTGGCTAGAGCATCCCAGTTGATTTCCAGTACTGTGGTTGCTGATGTGGAAAGAGGCCGACTCCTAGCTATCCAGCAGCCAGTTAGAGAGGGCTTTATAAGCTGGGTTAAAGCATTCTGCAGATAGGAAGCCAGTGTAATTGCTGAAAGATTGGAATAAATTGTTCTCTTTAACTACCAACATCTTACATATCAGATGCAACTTCCAGACATGCAGAGTTGCATGTGCTGCACGTGGGCAGTAATATGTTTTAGAGGTTGCAAAGTTGTGATCCCTGTGGCAAGGTCTGGATCAGAAAGAAAAGGTCCCTGGCACCTTACCCATGGTGGATGGGAAAAGGGCCTGTTAGTGGCCAACACAACCAATGGTTCCAGAAGCAAGAATACCTCAAAGATTGTATGCACTTGGACACACAACCTCCCTTGGAGGGCAGAGCTCCCCATACCCCACCATACTTTCAGTATCATTTCCCCATTTGCCCTTTGTCTTCTCTTGATAGCAGTCCAGTGAGCTCACTTTCATCCCTGTTCCTGCTTTGGCTAGCGACTGGGATTCAATCTCAGATGCCACACATTGAGGTCTGACGAACATACAATATTGAGCTGTGTCTTATTCTCAAAAGGCACTACAGCCAAAAGTGCTTTGCTGTCTTCTCCAGGGTGGCTTCTCCTATACTGTAGTTAAGCAAGTCCCCAACACAAGCCCTTGTAGAACCTTGCAAAGAAAGAATATTCCTTGGGGCAGAGAAAGAGGAGGAGGCATTTTTTGCTTTAAGAGATTAACTGGATGAAGAGATAATGCCTCATTGTTTTTGCCCAGTCTTACTTTATTGTAAATCAAAATAACTTGTATTTGAACCCACAGGTTTGAGGGTGTGTTTCTGAAAGCTACGTGTTTAGTATGTGCAGGCAAATGCATGGCTAATTTACATGCACAGTTACTGCAATGAACTGTGAACTTGGTTATTGTTGTTTGATTGGCAGAAAATCTGCACAAAAATTAGGCATGCAGTCATGCACACCTTTAAAAAAAAATCCCATACTCGCAAGCTCTTCCCATTTAGTTTTGGTTGTGAGGGAGAAGCAAAATTATAAAAAATACAAAGCCAGAGGGTTTTCAGTAATTGTCTGTATATGCTCATGCTGCTGCATCCCAGTTTGAGCACAGGGTTTCCAGTTTTTATCTGATTTAGTTTCTGTAGACAATGAAACATCTGCTCAATTCAGCCTTCATGATAGTTATTGATTCCACCCCCCCCCCCTGGCTTTTGACTACATTCAGTTCTCTTGTGAGCGACACAAAAGACCTGACTAGTTCCCATTTTTCAGTTTCCTGGTTACCTCTCTCTTTGTCTATATAACCATCATCACCATCGTATCTCAATGTCTTTTAAAGTAATAGATGCTGCAGTCACACCTGGCTGTTCCGCTTTATAGATAAAGTGCTTAAGTAGCAGGTGGCATAGCCTGAGTCTTTACCCTTTGGAGATCATGCTGAAGATGAGGAAAGCCAACAGGTGCAGAGGAGCACAAGGTTCAGACAGAAACATCCTTTGGGGGGGCTCTATTAATGGTGATTTCCTGTATTTTAGTAAGGAGGAGAGGATAAAATACAGGTAGGATATGATGAAAGACAGTCAAATGGAAAAGAGTCCCATTCAATTTTTTCACATAATGGCAGACAGCTAAAAAGTGACAATGAAAAAAAAACAACCAAAAACAAGGAGTCTGGTGGCACTTTTAAAAACTAGTAATTCATCACATGAGCTTTTGTGGGCAAAAATCCCACTTTTTAAAATGCTTTGAAGATCTGATAAGGTGGGGTTTTCTCCCATGAAGCTCATGCAATAAAATGGGTAGTCTTTGAAAGTGCCACCAGACTCCTTGTTTGTTTCGCTGAACTAGACTAACAAGTCTTCCCTGTTGGAGGTTTGTGTTTTTTTTATTTTTGTTTTGTTTGGTTTTTTTTTTAAGTGATAATATACAAATGCTAGAAGTCTAAATTCTAAAATGGGTGAATTTGAGTACCTCATACTAAATGAGGAAAGTGTTAACATAGACATCACAGAAACTTTGTGGAATGAGAATAAACAATGGGACACGGGAATAGTAGGGTACAAAATATATCAGAAGGACTGATTAGGTTGTATTGGTGGGGGAGTGGCATTATATGTGAAAGAAAGCATTGAGTCAAATGAAGTAAAAGCATGAATGACACAAACTCTACCGCAGAATCTCTGTGGATAGTAATTCTGTGTTTGAATAATATGAATACAACAGTAGGAAGACACTACCAACTGCCTGACCAGAGTGGGGACAGTGACTGTGAAATGCCCAGGGAGATCAGAAAGGCTTTTAAAATAAAAAACATAATAATAATGGGAGATGTCAGCTATTTCCATATTGACCAAGTACGTCACCCCAGGATATGAGTCAGCGATAAAGTTTATTCACACTTTATGACTGCTTCTTGGGGCAGCTAGCCCTGGAACTCATAAGAGGCGAGACAATTCTTGATTAAGTCCTAAGTGAAACACAGGATTTGGTCTAAGAGGTGAATATAACTGAACTGCTTGGTAATAGTGACCATAACATAATAAAATGAACATTGCTGTGGGGAGGCTGAGGGAGGGGACTCCAAAAGCAGTCCACTATGATGGCATTTAATTTCAGATGGGGAGCCACACAAAAATGGGGAATTGAGTTACACAGAAATTAAAAGGTATAATGCAAAAAGTGAGATCTCTGTAAGCTGCATGGCAACCTTTTGAAGCCACCATACTAGAAGCTCAATTTCAATGTTTGCCCCAAATTAAAAAAGAAAGAAGGAAAAAACCAGAAAAGTGCTGCCATGGTCAAACAGCAAAGTAAAAGAAGCAGTTAGGGGCAAAATACTTCAGAATCAGAAGGCCTGCTAAACAATCACAGGGTTACTTGTTGGATCAAGATGATAAAGTGGAGGTCCCCAAACTGGGGAGCATGTGGGAATGTTTGGGGGATGCGAGAGGGCCCGGGCCAGCCCTCATCGGGGGGTTGGGAGGAAGTGCTACCCATCCCTGCTCTGCCCTGACTCCATCCCTCCCAGCCGTGGTGTGAGCACTCTGTCTTGGCCCTCGGATACAGCACCCAACCATGGTCTCAGTCCCTGCCTCAGCCCTTGAGTTTGGCTTCCAGCTGCAGCCCTGGCCTTGGCGCCTGGGCCTGATCTCAAGCTGCGGTGGCTGTCGTCCAGTGGTAGGCCTAAGCCCCTGCTGCAGCCAGTTGACTATGACCCCACATGCAGCCACAGCCCCTGCCCTGATTGTGGTCCTGCTTCTTACCCAGCCCAGGTAGGGGAAGGTGTGGGGGAATGCAGACAAGAGTGCTGGGAGAGAGAAGATAGTCTCTGTAGTCTACCAGTTCAGAAAGTTTCAGGAAGTTCTTGCACTTGACTAAGAATAGACAATTACAAATTGCAAGCCAGTGTGCATCTAGGATTCCCCAACAATTAAAAATGGCCGGTCAGCGAGCATCTACGATGCCTCCGTGTTCTTAAATCCCCTAATTTTTCAGAGAATGGAACTGTCACAACATGGAGGAATCCCGACTGTGTAACTTGTGTAACTCCTGTCGACTTCGCAACTTCTGATTAGCACGCTGTCGTTTCTGAGCCACACTAAAGGGAAATGCGCTTCTGTCAACACAGTGCCAAGCCTTCCAAGGAGCTGGTTTAATTGAATCGACTTCTGGACCAATTGAGTGGGTCTTTACTGCTACTCGATATCAGGCAGTGAAGTTGCAGCCGTCAGTGAGGATGTTCCCTTCGAAGTGAAATGTTCAATGAACTCGGGAATGAAAAGGAAGTGGACCTAACTAAAAAAATGTAGTTTATGCATATAGCTGTGAAGAAAAGAATGAGATCTAATGATAAATGATTCTCCAGGTTATCTAAACACAGAATAGCACCACTTTAGTAAAGTGTTTGTCTACACTTAATACAATTTAGGGTAGGTTGTGAATCTAAAGTGCAATGACTGTTCGTGAGTAAGTCCATGTGTGGGCACTCCTATTCTGGACAGGATGATGCATACGTGGAATTGCTAATTGAATTCTTGTTACCTTTCAAGTATAAACAACCTGAAGTTAACAAGTCTATGCAGACAAACCCTAAGTGAATTTTTAAAATGAAGTTAAAACTGCTGCAGTTTTGCGTCTGTACACTTTTATACTGTTTTAAACATGGCTTGAATCTCTTTAACTTGTGTGGCAAGCTAAAACTATATAAGGCAAGCATAAACCAAAGTAAGAGTGTCCACACACAGACTGATACAACTGTAACTAAATCAGTCTAAAACCACAACTTTGGCTTTGTAGGTGCTACTTTACGTCTAGACCTGTTCTAAAAGCGCCAGTAGGCATATAAATACTATAACTTGTCCGCTACAGCTTGATACTCAAGTTAGCATTGCAGTGCCCTAGTTCGTAGCATTCCAGGTCAATGTTTTATGCTGTGTCACTGTCAAAATCCTCTACTGCATGTTTAAATTTCTGTAAAGAGAATGGTAATTCTCTGGCAACCACACTGTAAATAGGTAACTTCAATGCAACAGCCCTTCAGTTTGGTAAAGCAGGTTTTTTGCGGTAGTACATGATAAATTTTAATGGCTTGATAGTCTGGGCTTGAATCTCATTTACACTAACACCAATTATCAGAGGTCGATTTGGGAGACGAGGCCCCTGACTGTAAGGTACAGGAGCAGCATGGTGCTTGGGATCTCCTGGCCCTTCCCTGTTTTGTGTGTGTGGGGAAGGAAAGGAGATGGGCTTCTAACTGATTGCTGCCCCTGGACCTCCTGCTCTGGCTAACAGGGTTAGTCACTAGGCTAATTGGGAAAGTTTTCAAGCCCCTGGCCAATAGTGTTTCAGATGGAAGTCCCTGGGGTCTGGTGTTTTACTGAGAAACGTGACATGCAGTCAGGCGTGAACAAGAGCTTATATTTGTAAGTTGCAGACTGGCATATAGCACGTCAAGAGCGAATAGCAAGTCGGGCTGATGTGCCCTGAAGCTGCCCTTTTGTGAGATGGTACGTGCTGGAGAATATTCACCACCGTCTTGTCAGTGACACAGGGGTGTAATTTTGATCATCTTTTCTTACCTTGCTAGTAACTTGGTTGGTAATGAAGGGTCTCTTAACTGTAGTTCTGGGCAGAATGCTGTGTGCCAGGCCAGCAAAGGGCATAATTAGTTGCTTTGTTTGCCTCTGGAAAAAATGAGGGTAGTCTATCTTTGCCATCTTGCACAACATCTCTTACCGTTCTAAGGAAACTGTGCCAATATAAAATCCCAGTACAGTATGGAGAGCCTTTGCAGTCAGCTATATGAAGAATCCTTCATCTTTGTTTCTCTGGAAGTGTGTTCCTGTTCTGACACGAATAGCTTTCTCAGTGACACTCGTGAGGCAAAGAATAAAAAAATCGCTTCCCATCCTCCCTTTTCTGTGGCTAGATCTGGGCATCTTGTGCAACCCATGCTTGACAGCTCTATGGCTTCTTGTCTCCCTGATCACCCTTCTGCAATGCTCTTGGGGAAAAATGCATTATTTGGAACATGTGCTTCTGTGTCATGTTTGCCTTCCCCCTGGTGTTCTGTTAACTTAGCGGATTTTGGTACTATTCTGTGCACTGTTTACTCCTTGTGTGGTGTTAGGGTATCCCTAAGGCTACTCAGAGTTAAACCAGACTGATGGCCCCAAGAGGCTGGACTTGTAACCTAGAATTGGCATAGTATGGGGTGGCCTTGGTCACTTTTTTCCCTCTCTGTGTAGTATAAATGAGATTAGAACCATTCTTAGATTTATTTTTTTTTAAAGAACTTCCCTGTAAAAACAAACAATCAAAAAATCCCAAGGAAAACTCTTTCAGGAGAAAAATAAGTAAATAATGCTGTGGATTCAACAAATTTACATCATTACTGATCTACTCCAACACTGGATGTACTTGTCATCTTATCCTGTGTAGTCGGGGCACAGAGTTGGTGGCTTCAGATATAATGGATGGATCAGTGCAGTGAGATAGCAATGTAGTGCTTTAAACCTCTAGGTTGCCAGTTCAGATCCCAGCCAAATAGGTGTCAGCTGAATAGTGTTATGCTCTCTGATGGGTATTCATTGGCCTATGTGAAACAAGATGATCTCAGGACCAAGAGTCTGTATAATTAAAAATACATACAGTTTGCTTTTGTCCCTTTATTGGCATTCTCAGCAAAGAAGCCTGGTACTGAAAAGGCCATGGAAGTTTCCTTCTTAGAAGGTGGCCATTCAGGGTTGGGGCACATTGGCTTATCTTGTTCTGTGGATCAAAGGAGAATGTCAGACTCCAAATTTGTTTATCCAGAACGTGTCCCTGGTGCTAAAGTCTCCAGGTCTACATTACAGGCTTCTGGGTTCATGGCAGTGCTGTGAAGAGTCGAGATCCCTGAGCTGCATTGCTCTGCTGATGATGGATCCTAGTGTAGAAGCAGCTGTACCAGCTAAACTGCACTTTTATGGGTGACTTGTTTCCCTCAGGTGTGCTTTGACTCAGCTAGTAGAGAGCCCAGCTTTGTTGGTATGTCCATGTCCATGCAAGTGGCATTCTGCTGGTGTAGTGTATATATTGCAATTTCTATACTAGTAAAGGGATATGGCCTTAGTTTCACTCAGTTTCAAAGGGGAGGTTTTGATGACTACTGAAAGAAAAATCCAACATACCTGCACCAGGAAGGGGTAGAGTCAGGACTTTCAGGAAATGAGGCAGGCCCATGTTAGGGCTTGATGATGGCAAACTGGATGGAGGACTGACTGGTTCATTTCTAGCCATCCACTTTGTCCTTACTCCCAGGCTGATGGGTGGAAATCCCTCCCCTCATACTTCCCAGCTTTGGATGGTGTTAAAGTAGATGTAGCTTCTTGAGTCCTCTGCCTGGGAGAAATTTAGGTTGGCATTAGGCCAGGCCTCAACAAATCTTTCTGGTCACAATAGCCTGGTTTTGCTAAGATTAATGCAGGCCTTGACAAATGTATATTTCCGGTCACCATGGCGACCGGTTTCAGTAGCTGTCGCCGAGCTCCACTGCAGAAATGTAATGGAGGCGTGCCCTCTGGTGACCAAAAGTAAAATTGTTGGTGCTGGCTATAAGCCAATTTTGTCCACCCCTGCATTAGCCTAGCAGCGGGCATTGCTATTGATCTCTTTGCATCTTGCTGTCAGTCACAATGTAGGGTGTTCCAGCTCTTGGCTACCCACTCATGTTGCACATCAGGTCAGTAGAAAACCAGTGCCAGCTCAAATAGTTGCTGCTTGATGACTTTGAAGTGAACTGGTTCCTGGTGCGGTACAGGTGAGTGCTTCACTGTTGTCATTATGAAGCCAGCAACTGAATGGAGACTGAGGCCTGGTCTACACTAGGCATAGAGTTAGATCGATGGAAGGCATAATGTGTTGATCTAATTACATCAGTGTCAGCGCCACTGCCTTGCTCTCACTGATTAAACTATCCTCCTACACCAGCATCATAACTCTGCCTCCACGAGGGGCGGAGGACTCTTGCTGGTCTAGTTAGGGTGTTGCAGTGTGTAGACACTTCCTTACGTGGGGTTTTGGCGCAAATCTCCCTCCTGCTAGCCATAGCTCTGAGCTGTTGTCTCTATTTCTTTGTGGTAAAAAGAAAGGAAGGGAAAGCCAAACAGAGCCTTGGCTAGGGGCTTTTACAATTAAAACTGACAACACTGCACTGTATGGGACACAGCTCAGGTGCAGCAGAGAGCCTGCAAGGAAGAAGGAAAGCATGTGTCCGAAGAAAACAGGAGACCCCTTTTCCAGGCAATTCCCACTTGAGAGAAGTACGTGGGATGGTCTCTGTCAACACCGGACAGGACAGACGGTCTGAAGAGTGCAGACACTTGGAGCTCATCTGTTTTGCCAGAGCAGTTTGGGTCAAGCGCAGAGTGACAGCTGCATGTCAGACCACTAGCATGGCTATGAAGGATGAAGTTGAATCGTTTTGTTTGAGCCAGCCCTGGGGCAGCTAGATAAGACTTAAGGGAATTTTAGATTGACTGTTAGGAGAAACTCCATGACAAGGATACTAGCTGGGCTGTGAAGGTTTCCTCTGGAAACTTTTTACGATTGGACAGGACAGAACACGAGCTCCACACTGGTTTCCATGGATTGGGTCAGAGGAACTCATAACAACATTTATTTATAATGGTTCAAAATGGAAAAAGTCTAAGTGGAATTGTCCATTAAAGATGTACCATGATCTTGCAGAAAGCCCAGAGTTTCATAGAGGGAGCAAGAAAGGACCGTGCCTTATTTCATCTGCCCCTCTCTTCTCCATCATCTGGCTGAGGTTGGGTAAGAGAGAGAAGTGTAAACACGTTTAGATCTGTGCTGAGTCTTTTTAGCCTAATTCCTTATATTTTGGATTGTCTGGACCATGGGACTGCTGAAGACTTCTATCCAGTCAGGCTTTCCACCAGAAAGCCTAAGAGAAAACCAGTAGCATTGCTACATTTAAAGGGTTTCTCTCTATATTGTGTTGCAGTATATGGCTACAGGTGGTAGCGTCAGTGAGTTCCCTAGCCACTGGAGTTATGGTAATCCAGATTTTACATGACCTAATTCAGTTTGCTACATTATTTTGCGGGGTTTACATTAAAAGTCACTATTTGCCAACACTTACCACACAGCGGTATCTGAGGTGCTTCTCTGTCATAATCGCATCGCTGTTGTGACTATGGGAAAACAAAGTTAATAGTGTATTTCTTTTTCATTAATTCTTTGTGTTGGTTTATGTAATTCTTGGATGTATATGCATGGGAATATTGAATAAAGACATGGCATTACTGAAACTAATATTGGAAGCCTCTCTTGAGTTTTGGTATTTACATTTTTTAAAGGATGTAGAAAAGTTGGGAAGGACTGCAAGAATGATTTGAGATCTAGAAAACTTCATCTTAAGTTTCAATCCATTTAATTTATCAAAGAGAGCATGAAGAGGTGACTTGATTCTGCTTTGTAAATAGCTACAGGAGGAGAAGATTTCTGGAGGAGGGCAGTTTCTTCTAGCCGGGAAGAGAGAACAGCTAATTTCTTAGCAGTGAGAGCCATTCAACTTACCCTGGACTGTCAGTGTTGTCTTCATCATTTCTTGTCTCTAAATCAAGACAAGCTTGCTTTCTAAAAGATGTGCTGTAGCTGAACCAGAAGCTATATGCTGGATGCAGGAGTCAGTGTATGAAATTCTGTGGCCTGTTTCATGCAGGTCAGACTTGATGATCATAATGACTGCTTCTGGCCTTGAAATCTGTGAGTGGGTTCTCATTTCCTGCTAGCAGTGCTCCCTTGGCAGAGCTGTGATTAGAAGAACCCTTTGCTTTGCCATTTGTTCTCAAGGTCACGTTACTTGAAATTATCATCTGAGAATGGGTCACTGATCCTTGACTGGTAGGAGTTTAAAAGAAGTCTGCCTTGTCTGGCTCCCTTTTTTTGTTTGGGCATTTTAGCGGTCAGTCTAGAGCTCCTGTAACAAGAGCCTCCCTTCTCAAAGGCAGTCACATCAAAACATTGTCATCTCAAAGCTTGCAGCCTTACAGGATTTCTGAAGAAGCTTTCACCCAAAAACTATGCGCTTCCCAACTTGCTCTGTACCCCTCCCACCAACTCCCTAGCCCCTGTCTGTTTGATATCAATCCCCTTTGACACCTGGGTTCACAGAGAAGTTTGGATGGAGCAGTGTTAAGTAAGGCTAGTGTAAAATGCTACTGCATCAGAATGGTCACATTTTCCATCCACTCCGTACTGCTGAGTGATGGCACAAGTTGAAGAGCAATAGAGAATTAAGACCTAGGGATCCTGGCTTTCAGTCTTTGCTGTAGTCACTAGACAAGCCTAATCCAACCCTTTTTCTTTTGCTTCTCAGAGTCCTGCAAAACTATGAAATGCCTTCTTTCCCTCACCCAGCTGCTTGTTCATTACCTCAGTTGCAGTAGAACCTAGGAACACCTCCTCCAGCGTTTCACGCCATGTTTTAAACCACTGTAGATGACTTCTGTAGAAGACTGTGCTGCCTCTGCCCATCCACCCTTTAACATGTGGGCCTCATTGCAGATGTGTGTCAGGGATCATGCACAGCTATTGCATTAACTCCTCTCTTTCATCAGAGACCAAATGCCTGTGTAAATTGTGTCTGCTGCTTTCCATTATTTACAGATGCTTTAGATCAGTCTCTGTCTGCTAGACATCTTCCAAGCGACCCATTCTCAGCAAGTGGAGGAGCAGTGGGCTCTGAGTGCTAGAGGCATTAGGCAAAGAAATGTGACATGGAGGAGATCAGTGAGGAAGGGGCTCTGATAAATGAATGGGTCTGTATGCTGCTGCTTTGAATAGAGACCCTCCCTTCAACTGGGAGGGGTGGGGGAGGAGAGAGAACCTGCGTGTGTACGCACACTTTTTTTCTTATTCATGTAACTGACTTGGATGCAGAGGCTCACTTTAATCTCTGTTTTCCAGCATGCAAGTAAAGACCCCAAAGAAGCGAGGGATGCCAGAGATCAAAAAGAATCCAAGGAGGAAGGCAACAAAAATGTCTTGGAGTTTGGCAGACCCCCACCGTTGCCCCCTTTCCCAGGCCTTCATCAGTCGCTACCTCAGAACCAGAGCTATGTGGCCACCACAAAATCACAGACAGGTAAAAAAAAAAAAAGGACTGAGTCAAAAAATAACAAATCTCCTTTTGTTGTGTTGGGAAGGAGATACTGTCTGGCTTGTGGGGGCTGAAAGTGCCGTGTCTCATTATCATTTTCCTTGTAAAACTCCCCTCTGTTGTTAGCTTTGGTGTGAGGCAGATCAGACCCCAGCAATGGCTTTTGTTTTAACCACCATGTTAGCCTGCTTTTGCCAATATTAACGGAACAAGAGTGGTGGGGAATTTGAGGGCAAAGACTTGTGTCTTTAGACTCCATCTACATTACACACCTCTGTTTGGTCAAGAGGATGGCCAAAGAGCATGTATTCTCGGCAACGATAAAAAACTATGGTGTGCTGTAATTTTGTTAGAGAACATGGCTTTTCCCTAGTTAGGTGCCTGAGTGTGAGCCTTTTCCCTTTTTGCCCAAGCCCCTTTAAGAAAAACAAAAGGGCTTGAACAGGGTTTATGAGGTCCTAAAAACCTTGTATCCTGTTTTAGGAGGTCTTCTTCTAGGGCAAGCACTGCAGAAGATAGCTGTGGGGCCGAACCTGTTGGATGAGCATGTGGAGGGCAGGAATGCAGGGCAGCACTGCAGCCCATGGGGTGTCTGGAGTTATGCTGGGGTATGTCATGGCTGGGTCAGAGTGAAGATTTAGTGCCTGGTGCCAAAGAGCCTGAGCATCAAAGAGAGAGTATTAGGAAGCCCTCCTTTCACAGCCCAGATGGCCACCAGTTCCCCTTGGAGCTTGCACTAAGCAGGGCTGTATGTTGTAAGGACGATGCTGTCTGCCTCCTGCATCAGTCACTGGCTGCTAGCTGTGATCTTTGGGTAGCTTTTGGCTTAGTCCTGCAGTCCTGGCGGGAGTTGTTTCCTCATCCGTGGGAGGTCTGTTTGTGTAACTGACACAGTTTTGGAGCCCACAGCAGGAGGACATCAGCTCGGCTGGTGTCAGGGTTTACGGGGGCATGCAGTAGAAGCCGGGGAGAGATCGAGAGTTTGAGAACGGGGCGGGTGAGTGAAAACTCCAAGTGTTGGCTAGTATCCTGAACCTCTGTGTTTGGATTTCAAAAATCTGTTCTAGCCTCAGTATTCTGCTTCCCTTCCTCACATGTGTGTAGAGACACCTTTGCCTTCCACCCCGACCCCCACCATCCCTTGGGGGCTGAAGGCAGTCATGGATGGACATTTAATTTACTCCCTTAAGCTTTCTCAGGAAGCTGTTTCTAATAGGCAAATTTGTAGCCCCTCAGTTGTCACATGGGACATTGCTCCACTGGAGATTTTTAGAGTTCCATATTAGTTAATACACACTTTCACAGGACTCTGATGATAGTTTGCTGCTGATACCTGCTTATTACAAAATATAACTTTGTAATTCCAATAGCTTGGATTAACATGTTGTCTTTAACAAGAAGAGTCTTTAACATCCTTGAGTAAAATCAGATGCAAGGACATTTGATAAAGGAACAGACACTGTACAGCAACTGAGCAGTAACATTGACTCCCTGGATAGTCAGTCATTCCTTTGGTTTACATTATTCTTCAAAGAGCTAGAACAACAATGCATTTGACATGTATTTGCCAAAGACATCATCAGGCTGTCTTTAAAGTATGAGTTATCATTTGTTTAGGAGGCTAAAAAAGCAAGGAATAGACCTTAAAAGTTTGGCACGTGGTTTAAAGTGAAGCTAAGTAATGGCCATCTCTGTATTCAATATTTCTGCTCCCTTTTTGTTCTCAAGTTATTCCTGGTCACTTTGCTCAATAAAACTTATTTTATTACTCATATAGGTTCTGTGAGAAAGCTGGATTCTATTCGGCCTCTTTCATCATCAGCAACAATCTGCATTACTGGTGGTGATGTAAGGAGCAGAAAGAATTGGGAGGGGAGGTTGCTTTCCAAATTTAGGCTGCGTTTATGGCTGTGATGAAAACACACATGCATCGACGCATATTTTTGGTTGACTTGTATGTAGAGCAGTGAATTCCAGCAGCTTTTATGTTTGAACTTCATGTTGCTTTTCTGCCCATAATCATGTTTTTAAAGCACTTGATTGCCATCTTTGACTTTCCATGCCTTCTGCTGACAATCCTGAATCTACTCTGTATGTTTTCCCCCTCCTCAGCTGCTGCAGTATCTCGGAAGAAGAAGCGGAGAATGGGAACCTATAGCCTGGTTCCCAAGAAAAAGACCAAAGTGTTAAAACAGAGAACGATGATTGAGATGTTTAAGGGCATAACTCACTCGTCAGCCGGCATCAAGGTAAGAAATGAGCTGAGCCTGCTACTTGCTTACTTATTGGGGAATAAAATGGTTGATTCTTTCATTAGTGTACATTTGGCACTGGAAGACCAATCCCATGTGTAGGCTTGCGAATATGGCTGCTGGTTACAGGTCTGTGATTTGTACTCTATATGTGCGTTTGCACTGTAACAATTTCTTGTCCTCCTGAGGTGGGTGGTTGGGAATTTCTGGAAATGGGCAATTATGTGGACCCTTCTCGGCTGCCAGGTGTCTCATGGCAGAGACCAGTCCTTGAGCATTTAAACACTGCCTTTCTGATTTTTGTGCTTCCTCTTTCTGTGTGAATTTCCTGGAACTGGGGAGTTCTCAAGGCAGTTTTGATAAATGGTTTTGCCTTGGTGCCCTCAAGGGACTCACCCCCTCAAGTTAGTACTTTTTCAAGGTGAAAGAGGCAGGTGATTTTAAAAGCCTACAGTTGGATTCACTGCTGACCCAATGTGCTTATGGAGTGGGAGTTTGATCATCAAATTTGGCGAGAGCTGAAAATCCTAGCCTCAGAGAACCTCTTTGCCTTTGAGAGGAACCATCCCTGTATCCTTGAGAATACACAGCAGAACTGTCCTTTTGTGAATAAAAATAGGTGCTTTCATTTAACAGGGCAGCCTTAACTGTTGATTGTTGCTAGTAAGGATCAGAGCTGATGGGTGATCCCTCCATTAACACACTGTATGGCCAGGCAACTCAAGATTGCTCATGTTGTTGGTCTCAGGGCTGATAGGTGTAGGTCACTTGTGGCAAAATCTGTATCCAGGGGCATTAGCAGCATTGCTGGACTCCGAAGGGAAACTCGTTCTGTAGGAGCCCTCCTACACAGAAGCTGAGGAGAATCTGTGGTGAGATGCAATGGACCAGTAGCATGATTTGATGTGGCTTTCATGGTTTATGTCCTTGGATGTCTTACAGAGTGACAAGGATCTGATTGGCTCCAGCCGTCATGTGAATGGGGAGAGCCTAGAGGTGGACTCAGAAGAGGAAGACTCTGACGACCTGGAAGAGGAAGATGAACATGGAGCTGAACAATCAGCAGCCTTTCCTGCTGAGGACAACAGGACCTCTAAGGAGGGCTCATCTGATGCTGACAATACCAGAAAGGTATTTGGATGCCTTTCAAGTGGTTGTGAAAGAGCTGAAGGCAGATTTTTGTACAGGGACACAGAAAAGAGAGAGAAACCAAAATTCACAGCGTGAAGTGAGGCCTTGTCTAAGAGTTAGCACTTGAGGTGGCAGAAAATGTGGTTGTGGTAGCAAAGGCCCCTTCACTGACCACCTGCTTCTTCTCCTTGCCTGCTGTAGGAATTTCAAAATTGAGGCATTGCCATACAAGACTGTTCAGTCCCATGTCCTGTTTTGGGACAGTGACCAGAACCAGAGGTGACAGGGATGGAAGCAGAAACCCTAGAGTAGATAGTCATGGAGTTAACCAGTTCAAGGACAAGTTTCTTCCTAATTTTCTTCAGTTGTTGGGTGTTTTATGCCTGAAACAGGAGGGTCTATATTGGAAGCAGGGTCTCTGAATCTGTAAGAGCCAAACAGATGGCAGAAGCATGAAGGTGGCCCTGCTTCTGGGAAGTCACTAAAATGATGACCCTCACACCGGCTTTTCTTTATGGTGAGAGTGAAGTGTCTAATCCTGCTCTGGCTGTGAGTTAACAGAAAAGGGGTTCTTGCTTTGGGAAGCGAATTCTGTTGGTTCTCACTCTGGCTAGAGCATGGATGGTGTGTGGTGTCAGAAACCCTACGGTGCACGATGAGGAGGGTGCTTTGGTTTGAAATAGCCGACATGGCTTTTTCTGTTCTTGGGGAATGCTAACTGCAGATGGAAGATGGTGAGTCTGAGGAAGAACAAGAGTCTGGAGAATCTGGGGAGGAGGAGGAAGATGGAGATGAGTCTGACTTGGTAAGCCAGGCTGCAACATGTTTCTTTGTGATCTTTGCCCTGTACCAGTAGCTTCCCTTTTATGTCCTGCCTGAGAGAGAGAAGCAGCATAGTTCTATGCTAGTGTTACCCGGGCACTGTGTGAACCCTAACAGAACCACCCACCCAGGCACCATATTTCCCTGTGATATGCGATAGGACCAATTGCCTTCTAATGCTGGCTAAAGAACTTCTATTTGTTTGCTGTTTTCCACAAGGTGCAGATTATTTTTCATTTTACATTTAATGTTAATGTAAATATTTGACAGCCCCTCTTATGTTTTCCTTTAAATACAGACCCAACCATTGTAGGGAGTCTGTTACTGTTTCATTTATGAGATGAAATTGTACCTTGTTATTCAGAACACTGTTGAGTTCATCATTCATTGAAGGACCCAGCCCTCATTGGGGCTTGTGAGCCACCATAACATCTCTAGAGAAGGGGGATTTAGGTTTATAAATAACACAGAGTCACCTGCCTCAAGCAGAATGGGGAGATAACTGCAACATTTTATAGCGTCAAGTCAAGATTTTCACTAGTGACTCATGCTTTTTGAGTGCCCAACGTGAGATGTCTCACAGGAACTTGGTTTTCACACAGTGCTCTGAAAATCAGTCCCCCTTTTAAGGCATCCTGAATCACTGGCCCTGATGAAAATTTTTAGCCTCAGTCATTTCTTGCAATTGTTTGCGTAGTCAGCTTACCTGGCTGAGTGGAAGATCGCAGTTGGAACAAATGGTAACGATTACTATTTCTGTTCCATGCGGGAGGGAAGGGAAGGCTTTGATCCTGGTCTGTAATAATGCACCCTTGATTTATGTGTTTGTTCCTGGTCTCCAGAATATCCCTTTTCCTGTGCAGTTTCTTGCTACATCTCATCATCCCCTCCAGAACAATTCATGGTGTGGGCTTTTGATCTGTAGACCCCTCTATAATTTGGATCCTGGGTGTCTGAGAGACCCTTGGTCTCCTAATGAGCCATCACAGTAGAATAAGGAATAGAAGCATTTGGCTGACAGTCCCTGTAGTTAAACATCTGGATCACAGTGTTGTCAATAGAGAGCCTTTGGTTCTGTACCTCACTCCTCTCATTGGTCAATATGGATCAGAACCTATCCTAGGGAACAGTAGCTCCGCACCAGCGATTCTCTGAGTGGACCTGGTGTGATGGGAGAAACCAGTATGGAGTATTTTGGTGAGGCAGGTCTGGACCTCTTCATTAATTTAAGTAAGAGTTGGATTGGGCTGTTAATGACTGTTGATTTAAGTTTAAACATGGACTCTGCAGAAGCTTCAACATATCTGTGTTTCTGGTCACCACAGTGACCAGTTTTAATAGCCTGTTGCATAGTTCCACTGCAGAAATGTAAAGAAGTGTCGTCTGGTAACCAAAAGTAAAATTGCTTCACCTAGCTGTGAGCCAGTTTTGTTGACACCTGACTTAGTGGTTGAGCTTTTCAAGGGTGCCTAAGAGATTTGGATGTCCAAGTCTCAATTGTAGTGGCTGCTTTGAAAACCCAGCCTGGAGGATTTTGTATAAACACATTACATACAAAAACACATCAGCCTGGACTTGTAGCCCTCACTGATGAGACTGCCATCCAGAGTGCTGGCTGGTCTGTCTCTGTAGTGAACATGATTAGAGTGTGTGTATGCCCAATACCTTGCCCTAGAAAAGCATGTTGAAAGTGAAGTATGCGCCATTTAAATGACAGGAAACATCCTCATGTATCTGTTTCCAGTAAGCTCGAGAGACTTCTTAGCCACACTTTGATTTCAAACCCTGATTCTTAGTTAGAGTGGCCTCCTCTTACATAACTCTGACAGTGTAAGTGGGTTTTTAAAGGGTGGGAATGAGTATTGGGCCATTGGCACAGGGCGCTTTGTGTGCAAATGGCTTTTTTGGTTATTCAGAGCTCTGAGTCCAGTGTCAAGAAGAAGCTGCTGAAGAGGAAAGGAAAAACGGACAGCCCATGGCTGAAACCCACCCGGAAGAGGAGGAGGAGGAATAAAAAGAAACAAGCCGGTGTGTTAAGTAACAGGTTGCGTTTGGGTGCTAATTATATTGAAATGGGCCTTCCAGGTAAAGACAAAGAGCTAACTGAAAGGTGGCCTCTACTCCCAGTTGACTTGTTGCCTTGCCTTTCCTTTGAGGAAGATATGTGGGAGGAGGAGAAAGGCTTTGGTGAAAAATTATGATAGGGTTGGAGTTCACCTGTGTTAAAATGTACATCAGGGTTTGCATAGGAACTTACACCGGTGTCTTTGTCTTTAGCAGCTTTGAAGAAGACTCACTTAGGGCCGGTTTACACTAGAACTTCAGCCATGTTGGGAGACCCAGGTACAAGAAAGATGTCCGTAATATGTTTTACTGTGCTGTTGATTTTGTGTTACCAGCCAGACATTTACTCTGCCCCCAAACTAACTGCAAAACCTGAATTGTTTGAGATTTTGAAAAAGTTCAGGCACACAGTGAAGCAATACGCAACCATGGTGTGAGTTGGGTCCTTGACACAGCTGCTGTTGTAGGCTGAGTTCGTTATTACTTAGATGTATTTTGTAGCATCTATGACCTTAGGACCCCAGTGTGCCAGGCACAGAACAAAAGGACGGTCCCTGCCCCATGAACTTATTGAGAATGAATCCTCTATGCTCCAGAGCACTGATGCCCTGCACCCAGTTGGTGTGTGTAAAGCTCTTATGGGCACTTGTCCCTTCACAGTGGAATCAGCAGGTTTTGGAGGTGACATGGTAGATTTGGGAATAGCCCCTAGTCTTTGTTCTTCCTCCAAGACAGTGAAAGGCAGTGAGGGTTGGGTAGAAGGCAGTGGAGGCAGTTTGGTTGCTGCTTCTTAGGTGAACATTTCCTGCTTATCAGTAAAGTTGTTCGCCTACCTGCCTTGCCCAGCCGATGAAGAGCACCATGTTTGGAGCCTACAGAAAAGGAGCGAATCTGATGGCTCCCCTGTGATAAGAATTAAGATCCAAGAAAACATCACAAACTCATCCAAGTTGTGGGGTTAGGAGCAGTGAGACCTTGCTTATGTTCAGAAGGGAAGCAGGGATGTAGGCTGGGGCATGAGATTTTATTGCTTTTGAGCAAATGAAAGGTAAAGTTGCCTGTGCCTGGTTTCAGATATGCTCTGTCACATGGAAGCAGTGCAAAGTGTGTGCTGATTGGCCTCTTGGCACTGCCACAATGATGGCAGAGTTCAGTGTGTCAAATTTATTTGACCCAAAATGTGCAACCTATTATATAGCATACACTGCCTTTCTCCCATGAGCTGCTGCATGGCCAGATTGAGGGAGGGTGGGACTGATCAATTATCCGGCCGCAGGGCGAAACAGGTTGACAGTCTCCAGAAGTAAGCTGTGGAGCCTGAGCAGTGAAGCTCAGTTATTAAATAATTACAAGAAGTATAATATATAATATTTAATAGATAATATAATTAATAAGTACATTTGTGAGTTTTTAAAAGTGCCACGGGACTCCTTGTTTTTCAATTACTAAAGGTTTGCACTTCTCCTTCACCACTGAATGGTTTATCCCATAGGGTAGGCCCTCCTTTTTGCAGATTTTCAGCAGACACAGTGACTGTTGCCAATTTACTCATAACTGACTGAGAGAATGTGGTTCAACCCCTGAGCTGGGTCATAGTGTGTAAGTGATCGTATCAGTCAGGCCCAGTGGTTTTTTACCCCCTTGATTGGATGATGGAAACTTCATTAATAGGAAGTGGGTGTGGCAATCACTTCTGGACACATAACAGCTCATACTAAAATTCAGACCTATGTCCTCGTGCTGGCTTGCGAATAAGTATGGGCATGAAAAATGGCTATTCCTCAAGTAAAAGGCTGCGGACACCAGTGTTAGTGGGAGCAGTAAGCAAGAAACAAGCATGAAAAAGGTTGAATCTAAAGAGGCATGAATAGATTCTCAGATATTCCTCTTCCCTCTCAAAATCTATTAAGCAGCAATCTTGCTCATTTAACAGTAGGACTTGGCACTTGCTCTCCCTCCTTCATTAAGCTGAGTGTCAGCTGTCCCATTCCCTTCCTGTGTTATGTGTACATAAGTCGTTAGGTTGCACTGCCTGGCTAGGGTAGTGGCCTAGGGCCCTTGGCAGCAGGTTGGAGACAGCGATTGTAGGGTAAGTCAGAGTGAGCTAGTCTTCCATCCTTTTCTCTTGCCATTTAAGCTTCTGCTGCTGTTGCAATACAGCAGCAGACAGATGTGTTTGAAAGGCAGGAATTGTTTGTCTCATTTTTGTCTTTTATCGTTACCTAAGTGGAAGCGAAAAATCTACCCGATCAAACAAAGAAGGAAATAAGAGATAAGAGATCATTTGTAACATACATGCCCAGATGTTACATTTTCATTATTCTGTGTGCATCTGTATTTATAGACTCTCCTAGGAGCATAGCCTGCATACTGCTTGCTTGTGATGAATGTGGCCTTATACACACACACCTTTTTTGTCTCTATAAATATATGTGTATTTTAATTCAGGTACTGAACCGTATAAGCCACCTTTGGGAGGCAGAGGGGGAGCTGGCCAGGAGAATAGTATGGAATACATGGAAGTGTCTCTTGATTCTTTGGATCTCCGAGTAAAGGGAATTCTGTCTTCACAATCAGAAGGTGAGTGTCAGCTTTCTAAATATGGCCATGTACCATTTTGGTTCTTTGTTTCCTTGGTCTCATCCTCTGTATTAAGATGATGCCCCCTTGTGGCTACTAATAGGAGAATTTGAAGCGATGCATCATTAAAGAGGGAGCTAATCTGACAGAGAGCTCAGGAATGTAGGTGGCACTGTCACTGTCTGGGCCCAGAGGTTTGCAGAATGGGGTTTGAGGGAAGAATGACTGTGTTTTGGCAATGAATTTTAAGACACAAGCACTTCTCAGGGAGGATTCAAGTCTTTATTGTTTTCACTGACATATACTGCCTAGATTTTGTCTCCCCAGTTTTTCTGCGGCTTCTTTGTTCTTCACTTTAAATAACCCTCGTTTGATCAAAACCCACCATCCTAGTACTCTGCAGTCATGGTCCCCAGCTATAAGGTCGTGGCCCCCAACTGCAGGGTGCCTATTGCAAAGGGTGCGGTGTTGGATCGAATGGTTACTGTACGTCCTTTCACAGAAGGGCAGGTAGGCTCGGTGAGAATGGAATGCTTCTCCTACGCAGCAGGGCAGTGCCAGGAGATCCTAGCACGGGGCTCTCTGCCTGTTGGCTCCAGAGAGGCCTGTTCTAATGAGAGAGGCTGCTGTTCCCAGTGCTGAATTTGTCTTGAGTCCAGATCTTCATCATAAACCTGACTGTCTCCCACATTGTGCTTTCACTTTGGGAGTCTGCCTCGTTCTTTGGATAACAGCACATCACAGAGCTGATGGGAGTGTCCACCAGAATGGAAAGCCAATTTCTCTCCCTCCCCCACGCCCTCTGAGCTGGGGGCGGGTATTTCAACTGGATCCGCTGAATGTCAGTAGGGCTGCTGAAAGGGTAGCTGGGAAGGAGAAATAAACTGCTCCTCACCTTGTAATCCTGGATGAAGCTTTGTTTTCTTAAGGGTCTCTATTGCTTTTCCACAAAACCTACCAAGGGCGTTCACCCCATGATATTCCTCGTTCTGTCATGACCTGGCCTTAGTGGGTTCATACAGCAAGTTAGCTGCATTAGAGGCAGACTTTTTCCATGGAAGATAGTGGTCCTTGGAAGCCTAATATTTACAGCCTGAGGGCACTCCTTTCAGGATGAAAAGAGATTGGATTTGAATGCTTAGACTGGTGTGCTGGGATGTCGGGGGAGGGAATGTTGATTTCACAATGGCCCTGGAAGGGAATCTCCACCATGACCTGAAGGTTAGTGTTGGTGTTTCAGCCTTTGCAAAGAGCAGTGTGACTCCCCTTTGGAAGCTTTTAAATAAAAAAAGTCGTGATTACTTCACTTTAAGACCTAATAGTTTCCCAGGCGTGGCTCTGAAGGACGAGCCAGTTTTGAATTACCCAAGGGAAACTATATAGCAAGTAAAAATGTATGTGTTTCTGTAACTCAAAAATGTGTAAGGGGCACTGTTCAGATTGGATGAAAATAATCCTTTCCTGGCTCAGACCAAATACGTCAAGGAATATTTTTCAACGATACCTAAAGCCTCTGCAAAAAGAAGCCACTGATGAAATAAACAGGAGTCCTGTGGCACCTTAAAGACTAACACATTTCTTCGGGCATAAGCTTTCCTGGGCTACAACTCAGTTCATCAGATGCGCTGATGAAATACTTTCCTGAAATACATTTTGCTATGCTGCTCTAATAGCTTCAGATTTCAACTTCAGTTGATTCTCTACTAGTTTTCTGCTGTTGGGATCCAAACTCCTGGGTTCTCTTTTCTCTGCCACGGGTGCCCTATGACTTTGGATAGCACTTTCTGGGTGCAGTTTTTAGTTGTCCCAAGTGTCTGCTTCCTTGAAATCGGTGTTAAAATTCCCAAGGGGAGTAAAGTTAGACCAATACTGAACACCTCTGAAAACTCTGTATTGGGTATCTTTGTACCCCCCCTTCTGTAGAACTGAGATAAGAGTAGTTGTTTGCCTGTGTTACGAGGTTTAACTAATGCTTGTTAAGTGCTTTGAGAATCTGGCATGGGCGGTGCTATGGAAGGATGGTGCGAGCGTTGACAAACTGTGTCTTTCTATGTGAATGTTCTCAGGAAATAATTACACAGCTGATGGACTTGGCTTTCACACCATAGGTCTTACGAATGGCCCTGAAGCAATGGAAGTGGATGGCCTTCAAGAAGTGCCTCTCTGTAGCTGTCGAATGGAAACCCCCAAAAGCCGAGAGATTACCACACTAGCCAACAACCAGTGCATGGCAACGGAGAGCGTGGACAGTGAGGTAGGAGCCCCTCCTTCAGCTTCTCACGGGCTTCCTCCTATGGAAGGGTTAGCCCCTCTGCTTCATGTGCTGTGGATTCTGCATGTTCTGTTTGGGGAGAGATTTGATGGACTGAGTTGGTTTTCTGTGCAGCCAGGGTCTTCAGTGTGATGGATAGAGACTTGAAGAAGTCTGTGTTGAGAACGTGAATTCACTCAGTTTACAAGCTAATGGTGTTTCCCAGCCGGGGGTGAGAGGGGCGTGATCCATGCGGAGAATATTTGAGAGCAAATAGGACAGTGATCTCTCTGGCTTCTCACTACACATGCATTGAAAATGGTAATGTTCCTGCCAGCGGTTTAAAAGCCACCTGCCTTCCCTCCTGCTGCCGCCCTGTGTCTCAGCTCTCGAGGGATGTCGCTCAACTACAAGAGCACCTGGTTCAGCTTCACAGGGACACCTGTTGTCTCTTTCCACTGGCTGAGGTATATAATTCTGGTGAGAGTGTATGAGGAGGGGAGAGAGCCTGGAAGAATAACCCTAGTGCCCTCCCCTGCCCAGGAAAGGAGGAAGAAGTGAAAGCAGTGGGGCGTACAGAACAAGGAGGAAAAAGTGAAGGGGAGGCAGCAGTGGGGAGAAAAGGGACAAAGGAGAGTAGACACATGGAAGCTGAATGGGGTGAAGTTCAGGGAGCATCTGTCAGGCTATACAGACGGGCTGCAGCAGGGAAAAACTGGGTGTCATTCTTTTGTCTGAACCATGAGACCTTGGCCTTCTGTGGGCCTGGAAAGACAAGTTCCAGCACTCCCTATACATCAGCCACCCACTGGAAACAGGGATGTGCAGAGGTTACGCTGTGCCTGTCCACTCGAGGGGCTAGAGAGCAAATGGAGCAAGGGCAGGAGGGGTCCTGTGCCACTTGTATCAGGTGATGCAGCTGGATCAGCTTGTTAAAATAAAAGTAGGCCAAGCCAAATGGAGTAAAATACATTTTCCTGTGTCTTATTGAGACAATCCAAAGAGAGGAAGCTGGAGACAGTTTCCCTTGATGAGCCTGAAGGTTGGAGAGTGTTTATGGAGCAGTTTTCCGCCGATTGCCTCCTGTGGTCCTCCACCCCTCCATTACTCTTCTGCTACCAGGCTTTCTATATCCTGGAAGCCCTGTGCCGCTTTCAGGTTTAGCTGACTGAAAATGGCTGCCCTTGTGGTTTGCAGTGAACTGCAACTGGGTTAGTCAGTTCCAGTGCCTGCCAGCAGCCCTGAAGTAAGCCCCTGATTTATTCTCTGCTGGGGCTTGGCGGGACCACTTCAGGCAAGAAAAGGAATCTCTTACGTGTCCTTTTTCACAGGGGGAGGCTTGAGTTTCCTTCAGATGACCAGCAATACACAGGGCAATGCATATTTTCTTGCACAGGGCTTGGCATCAGAATTGCTCTAGCTGTTTCCTGGATGCTGGAAATAATTTCAGGGAGGGAGACAGACTGAGTAACTCTCATACGCACATGTGTAGGAATTCCTTGTGTGAGACAAGAGCTACTTATTGATGGGAAAACATCCCTAGGGCCTTGGTGAGGCAAAGGCCTGGAGTTCCCCTCTCATGGATCTCTAGACCAGGAAGAGGATATGGCAAGGAACACCTCAGCTATGCAGTTCTCTGTGAACTCTCTTTCCCCAGACAAACTGCGGTGTGGGGGGGAGATGTGAATAATGGCCACACTGTGTATTAAGGTTCCATTTTGTAAGCATTAATAAGCGGCTAAGATGTTTTAAGCATGTTACGTGACAAGTATTTATTGTGGAGGGGTGTGAGCACAACATTGGAGGGGGTTATCTGAGGTTATAAGCCACCTGTTGGCCTCTATAACAGTTGATTGTCAGTTTGATAAAAGAGCTGGTAATCATTTATTTACTCTTTTAAAGGTACCTGGAAATGGAACCATAATAGAACATGGGGTGAGGTAACATCAGGGTGGCTTAGTATAGACAGGCCAACCTGCCATGTGTCTAATCAAATTTGCTTAGTTTGTAAGTACAACAAGGGAATTTGTTTGCTAATTTTCAGCAGTCTTTGGGGCTGAGGGGGATTTTTATTAGTGCCTCTTCTCATCTAAGTAGTGGTGTAGACAGCATTTTGATGTGGTAGAGATGGTTTTCACAACAGTACTTAAACAGGGACAGATTACCACATGGGTTGGGGCACCAGGCTACAGTCGCTAAGGCAGGGGTCTCAAACTCAAATCACCATGAGGGCCGAACGAGGACTAGTACAGGGCCACATGAGGACTGGTACATTAGCCCAAGGGCTGCACCACTGAAGCCTTTTCATACAACAATATTGCAAATATCAGTAACAAGAGCGTCATTGCGGGCTGCAGGAAATAGCTTTAGGGGCCACATGCAGCCCATGGGTTGCGTGTTTGAGACCCCTGCCCTCAGGCCTGTACTAATCTGGTCCTGTGCAGCTGAGGCTGGTCTGCCTGTGGAGGTGGGGCAGGATGGTGCATGTCTGCTGTGCTCCAGAGGTGGGGTCAGCTGACGTGCAGGGCAGCCTCTGGCATGGCCTTCCAGGGCCAGGGCTGTCAGGTTACTACGCCAGGGATCCCTGTGGCTCACGGTGGCGTGGCCAGACCCCTGGGTGATGGCCCAGTAGTGCTTCTGGCCCTGGAGGACAGCTCTGAAGGGCACCCCATGCGTCGGCCAGTCCTGCCCCTTTAGGCAGAACGTAACCCAAACAGAACCCCATGGTGCCTCGTGCTTGACACTAGAAAGTGAAAATGATGCATTATGGAATTGCAGATTCAGCAGTGGGAAGCACTAATCTCTCTGATTCAGCAAAACCATCAGTATAGGTCTTGCAAGGTGAACCCTGTGAAAATAGTTAATAGTATAAGGTTGTGGGTGGGAACATGAGGATTCTTTAAGTCAGACATTTATGTCCACGCTATCCCCAGAAGGGCAGGTGTGTTGCTTTTTGGGAAAATTTCAGCACACAGTGTTCACACCATGTGCTGAATGCTTGTGAAAATCCGTTCTTTAACAGGCATGGGCTTGTTCCAGCAAGTGACTTCAGCAAGCCATAATTTAATTGTACAGTGAGTCTCCCTCCATCTCATTATGATGTATTCGCTTTCTAATAGTAACACTCTTTGGTGCATTGGGGCTTGTTCCCTCAGTCAGTGGCACCCTCCATTTCTGGCAAAACGAGTGTGAGCGTCTGGTGACTCAAACCCATGGGACTGCCCATTCTGTGGCCATTTGGCTCTTGTGTATTTTCAGTTATTAATTTCCTTATGAGGTTTGAATGATTCTGTGGTCCATGTGTATGTTTGTTAGTAAATGATGCATTTCTTCCTGTGAGAGCAGCTTTTCCTTCACCTTATTGGACAGCTGATGCTGTCTGGCAGGCATCTGAATGGCTGTGAAAAAGCCAGGTTTCATTATGGCAATGTGCACAAATCTTCCTCAACAACAGCAGCGGGATTGTCTGTGTTTTGGTTTCCAGTGATTTCATTTCCTTTCATTATTCCCGTTCCAGCTGGGCCGATGCACAAACAGTGTGGTGAAATATGAGCTGATGCGCCCTTCTAACAAAGTCCAGCTCTTGGTGCTGTGTGAGGACCACAGAGGGAGAATGGTGAAACACCAGTGCTGTCCTGGCTGTGGATACTTCTGCACAGCAGTAAGTCTTTAATTTTAACCTATGGGTACCCACCGTGGTACTCAGATGTGCTGTAAGTCCCTAAAAAAAGAGGCCCACTTTGCTGATTTTCAGAGACAGCATGCATCTTTTCTCCCTCTCACTGCTGAGAAATGCTAGTTTAAGTGCAGTGGAATGCCGGGTAACATATCATGGGGGATCTTTAGCCTCTAGAGGAACATCAAAGAATATTATTAAGTAATCCGTCTTAACACCTGTACCATGTTGGAGGTCTTGCCCTAAGAATTCCAGGTACGTGGGTGTCTTCTCCCCCAAAACGTGTCTTTCCCGCAGTGATCTTTCTCACTTTCCCTTCGTAGATTCCAAAGTCAGAGGGGACCATTGTGGTCGTTTAGTCTAACCTCCTGTATAACAGACTAGAGAACTTCCCCAGAATAATTCCTAAGAGCAGATCTCTTAGAAAAACATCCAGCCTTGATTTAAAATTGGTCCATGATGGAAATGCTACAAGACCCTTTGCAAATTGTTTCAGTGGTTAAGTTCTAACTCAGTTAAAAATGTCTTATTTCTTTGTAAATCAGACAGTGTGTGGGATCTGTTGTATCCCATGTGCAATTCCTTGTTTGCCATGGATCATGTAGCAAATTTGAATGGTATTCGTAGAGCAAAACAGTGGATTTTAGACCCAGCTCTGCCACTGAGTCTCTGTGTAGCTTTGGTTCAGTCCTTTAATTCAGCTGTGCCTCTGTTTGCCTATCTGTAAACTTGGGATATTAATTTAGCTGTTTCACATGGAGATTGTGAGGTTTAATTGGCTAAGTAATATTTGTAAAGCTCTGTAAGATCATAGACTGAAAGACACTAATCCAAGGGTCAGCAACCTTTGCCAACCCCTGTGCTAGTCCTTCCTTCCCAACCCTCAGCTGGTGCTGGCAGCCCCTCTGCCAAAAAAATGTGGTGGCTGCCCAAAAATTCAGCAGCGGTCACAGTTGGAGTGGGAGCACTTCCCATGCCACAAAAAGCAGCAGCTCCTTTCAGGGGTTCCCAGGCATGCTGCAAAAGGAAGCTGCCCAGAGTGGCTCCTTTGAGGAGCATCATACTACAGAGAGGAGCCGCTCCAGGCAGCTTATTTCTGTGTCACATGGAGGCATAGGCATGGGGGGATCCCCTGTGTCCCAGTTGCACCCGAAGGAGGCCGCCCAGAGTGGCTTTCGGTGGCAGGAGTGGCAATTTCTGTGGTACTGCAGAGGGTGCCACGTGCCAGTCTGAATGGGCTTGGGTGCCACCATCAGCACACGTGCCAGGGGTTGCCTACCCCTGCACTAAACTAAACTATATCTGAAGTGTTATTGCAATTATATTAAATTGAGCCATCATGAGTTTCCATGTGAAGTCAAAGATCATTAAAAGACAAATTTCTTGGAACCCTTAAAGGCAAATGGGAAGGGTGAAGTAGAGACCATTACATTTCTTGGGGAAAGGAGGTGCATTCAGTAGAACAGTAAAGTTTAACCAACCTGTCCACAAATGTTCTGTTCTCTGTGATTGGCATGTCATGCTTCATATCTGCTATTCCAGAGTGCATCAGTCTGTCTCAGGGGCATCGCTGGCACCTGGCACACAGGGCACATGACCTGACTCTTGGCGCCAGTGCCACAAGTGTCCGGGCTGGGCCTGTCCTGGACCAGGGCCCCAGGCTGGGGTGTCTTCTGCAGCTTCTGGCCCCGGTCCTGGCCAGGGATTGAGGCCAGGAAACCCATAGCAGCGCCCATTTCTCCTGGCGCAGGATCAAGGCCAGATGCTTGCGGCAGCACCCCCATCTCCCAGCCCTGAACCCGGCTGGGGATCTGGTGCCAGGCTGGAGGTGGCAGAAGCCTTATGAACGGTTGGGCCTGGGGCTCCAGGTCATGGCCTATAGGGCAGGGCCTCATCCCGTGTCCTGGGTCTTTCCCCATGGCAGCAACGTTCCTGGTCTGTCCCCTCATTAATGGATGCACGTCAGCTAACACTGGTGTTACAGAATGATGGATACTGTAAAAACTTCAGGTAAACAGGAAGTGTTGGACAATTTTGGAGAGAAGAGAAGAAAGGGATCTCAGTCCTGTGCTGAGTGAGCCTACCAGCCAGCATGCAGTTCTAGGACATTGTGTAAACAAAAAGGTGGTATTGATTTAGTTAAAGAGCTTGGAAACTGGAGTTGTTACATCCATGTAACCCCCTTGCATGGATAGTCTTAAACTGATTTAGAGTTGTAACTCTTTGTAGGTAAAGCCACGCATTAACTGCTGTCAGTGTAGCTTGACAGCACACCTGTAAGGGAAGGCCTTCCAAAGAGGGCAACTGTCAAGTTTTTTCAGAGTGCAGGTCTGTCATCTTTAACTGTGTCCCTTTCACTTTTGGGAGCCTCATATGCACAGAGAGAGAATACACTGGTAATGAGGAGATGTTGCTCTGATGTATAAGCCATTGCAACATGCCACATGGTAGAGCTTGTTTCTCTAGAAACACAAGCAAGAATTCTGGTGTTTGAAGATGTTAGAGCAAAGAACAGGGAATCAGGGCTCTTGGGTTCTGTTCCCAGATCTGATAATGGCATGCTTTGAAATCATGGCCAGCCAGTTGTTCCTCAATGCTGCTGCATTGCTCATCTTTACGGTGATGACAGAGGGGTGGAGCACTCTGAGAACTATGGGTAAAGCCCACTAGAGAAGGGTGAAGAGTGTTATTTGTGGCTGAGCATGTGTATTCCTTCTGTGTGATTTTTTTTCCCCCCAGGGCACTTTCATGGAATGTCAGCCTGAAAGCAGCATTTCCCACCGTTTCCACAAGACTTGTGCATCCCAAGTCAATGGCATGAGCTACTGCCCACACTGCGGGGAAGAGGCCTCCAAGGCAAAGGAGGTGACGATAGCAAAAGCAGACACCACCTCTGCGATGTTGCTGAACTACGAGCAGGAGAAGCCAGTGGCTTTGGAGGGAAGAGCAGACACCACCACAGGGAGGTAGGTGGCTGTTCTGAGGATGCTTCAGACCCTTCAGTGTGCTTTGATTTATGTCTGAATCCCCTCCCTGCACTTCAGGGGATGAGTGGATTTTCAGCTCTGGTCTTACATGGCAAATCCAGCAGCTGGCAACTCAAGACTGCACCAGGATGACAGACTACCTTTTCAACTCTGAAGACCTGGCCTCCTACATGAGAAGTTAAATGAGTTCTTGTTATCAGTACAGTCCCCAGAGACATTTGTCCACATTGTAAAATCACTACAGAATTCAGCAGATCTTGCATTCTGCTCAAGAGGGGCCCAGAATTAGCAGGGAGAGCCACAGGGACTGAGGTTGGTTGGCAGAGCTGTGTGAGGAGCCTTGGATTGGAACAGTTGGTTGCCTGCAGTTCAGGATTGGGGTCAGCAGAGGTGGTCTTAGGGGACAAACTTACACTGCAGCTCACCATAACACATGCGGCTCCAACCAGCCACTGTGTGTGCATGGAGAAAATCAAGACATATAGAGTGAGAGAAGCAAACCATCCCCTGTTCCAGAAGTCCTCGGTAGTGAGCAGCTTTTGAAAGAGATCTTAAATCTTGAGGTGAATCTGAACATGTGCCAGTGTTCTTTGTCATCTGCTGCATTGTACTTCCTCAGCAGACTGCTGGACAGCACTCTCTGTTCTGGTAGTATCTGTATCCATTAGTGTGTCACTTACAGCACATCAGCTCTAATGAGAGGGTTATGCTGCTTATGAGCCACACAGAATCCTAGCCAGGAGGGCCATGAAATGTATTTGTTCACTTTTCAAAATGGTTTGAGCCATTTGCATTTAAAATACATTCCCCCCATCCCCAATTTGGCATAAGATATACATGTGCTTGTCTGGGTTTAATGGTTATGTTTGGCTCGCTCTCTCTCCAGTGGCACTGGAACACAGTTGTCTGAGGAAGACAAGACAGAGAGTTCGGCTACCGAGGGGTTTGATTTGGCTGGCTCTTCTGTTTTTGTGAAGCCTGCCACTGGCCTGCCTCAGGGACCAGTTAAGGAAACCTTGGAAAGCGCCTTGATTGCCCTGGATTCAGAAAAGTAAGAACTGGCCTCTGTCTCTCAAATGCCACTCAAATCCGTTGGGCTAGAACACACCAGGCTTTAGTCTCTTTGGGTTTTGTGTTTCTGTTCAAATTGGTTATTCTCCATTGTGGATTCTACAGCATCCATTATGCTGATTGATTTGCTGGTGGGGTTAGGCTGCCTCCCCACAGCCCTTTTCACCAGGGATTGCATTCACGCACGAGAGGTTCCACAAGTGGCTTCATTCAGCCAAACTATGTTGGCTTCAGTTTGAGTTACTTAATCCCTCTTTCACCAGAGCCAGCTTTGACTCTCTATTTCCCGTTGTGAGCAACTGGGAAAATTTGCACTCAAACCTATTTCACAGTTCATTTTTGGTTGGTCCTGCAGTCATATTTTCTTTTACTTTTTGCAGTAATTTTGCAAACCTGTTTCCTTAGGAAAAACAAACAATTCAAGCTTTTCCATGTTTCTTCACTGTCCTGTATTTGTGTTTGAAGCTCATTTTTGATGCTCGGAGTTTGGGGAAATGATAAGGGCTTCCTTGTGAAATGGGCCTGTTTTCAACAAGAAGCCACAAAAAGTATTGGTGATTTCTTTTATGAAATCTCACTATAACATTTTATGGTAATGCATCAAATTCTCCATGAAATGAAGTGTTCTGATTGTGCGTACAAACACACGAGCGTGTTCATGCAGAAGAGCACTGTCGTCTGTGGATGAAGGATGACAGATATTATTATTTGATAGTGTTATTATTTAAGACAGGAGCTTTTCAGAGCTGAGTATGTCCCTAGTGAATCTATTGCAGTGACATGCTCCTCCAGGAGGGAAGTTAGTTTTTCCAGCCATTTGGATTTTCTACCCTTTGGAGCACAAAGCACATAGGCATGTCTGCACTGCATTCTTCTTTCAGTGGCCTATAGGTCACATGTACACCTCTAGTACTCCTAGCAGGGGTATAAATAGCAGGGCGGACCATGAGGTACAGCTTAGATGAGCAAAGACGTGCCTGATGGATATGGATGTGCCCTCGTCTTTCTGCTCACCTGAACCACGCCTCATTGCCTACATGGCTGTTTTTAGTAGAACTGTGGCCCTGTGCATCCCTAGTTCTCCATTCATGGAGCCCTTCCCCATCATAGGGAAAGGCACCAGCAGTGGGGAAAAACTCTGTCGGCTGTACATTGCTTGACACTTGTAGCTACACACTGCAGCCTCTGTTTCACGGGGTCGGGTAGCTCCAAGCAGCTGACAGCCCATTGCTGTTGGTGTGTGTGGTAAATGTAGACTTAACCATGTTCAGCTTTGGGGGTTTATATACGCTGAGGAAGAAGAAATGTTATACAGCTGTTGTTTACTATACACACATATAAGGGACAAAGCCAGGGAGATGCCCATCACCACCTATTGTCACTGAAGAAAATGGGGTGGGGGCTGAGGTCACTAAGTACCTTGTATGATTGTGTCCCTAAAGAAGCAGCCTTAAAGCTCCAGGATGCTGAGAAAGTAGCTAGGATGAGGATATGCATTTCATGGTGCTGCTTCTGTTGGCTGTGGACGGATGACTTGTAATCCCAGCTTCTTTGTACTTGATCCTGTGAGAACATCGGCCAAAAAGCCAGTCTCTGCCTAGACGAGCTTCCAGTCTGTGCATACAGAATATTCAAAAGGTGGCCACGCTCCGGCTCAGAGTATGGCGTGCTCTGAAAAGTGATCCGGATATAGCAGCCCAGCCATATCTGATGACGTGCTCTCTGTGGTCAATCCCTTTTTGTCTGCTGACTTGAGTGGCCAAAATAAATGATGCAGGTAGCCCCCCAAAACCAGCACAGCTTTGGGAGAGGGAACTGTTTATTACTGGTGATGTGTGAGCCAGAGAGAACCCAGCATGGCTTTGGGATCCCAGGTTGTTCACCACACTTCCAAGAAGATGTAGATAAGCATCTTTTTAAGTTGTAAATTAGATATGGAAATAATGGACAGACAGGAAGTCTGCCACATTTTGTGGCAGAGGAGTGCTGTACATACTGCCAAAGCCCCTGGTTTGCAGCTATGGCAGAGGTCTGTTGAGAAGCTGGGATTACAAGTCATCCGTCCACAACCAACAGCAGCAGCAGATGGGTGAGCCAGGCTCTTGAAGTAGCTGCATTCTTTTGTTTTCCATGAGGCACATTTATAAGGGTAGTGGCTGGGTGAGCTCAATGGCTCTGTTTAGTGGGCTTGGGAACAGGGCCATCCATGGTAAGCCTGCGACAGGACTGCAGAGCATGGCAGGAAGGTGCTGTTCTGGGAAAACAGATGCACTTGATACTTCCCATGTTCCTTTGGAGCAGACTTCTGACAAGAACCAATGGCAGTGAGCAGGGGGCAGAGCTCTTGGGGCTTCTCTTTATGAGTAAATAATAAGGCTGTTTCCTGCTACAGACCCAAGAAGTTACGGTTCCACCCAAAGCAGCTTTACTTCTCTGCCAGGCAAGGGGAACTTCAGAAGGTCCTGCTTATGTTGGGTAAGTGGATCCTTCCCAAAAGGTCACTAGTTCAGCAGTACTCCTGCTCCCGCCTGTCAGTTGCCACAGTCCAGTCCCCTCCTTTGCATTCCCCATGGGGGGGAGCTGGAAGCACAAATCAGTTTTGCTGATAACTTAACCATTTAAAATAGTTTCTTCTCTACCTGTCATATGTGGAGCCAATTCCAACTTGAATCTGAATTGGGAAGCAGTTTTATACAGCAGACAAGCCTCAGCTGCCCTCAGACGTCCTCCATATAGTCCAAACTGACAGTATTTGCCTAGCCGTGTAATGGGTGAGGGTGTGTTTACATGCAGTATGGAGTGTGTTTTAGATTAGGACTCCCAATGAATTTGCAGAGAATGGACGCTCTTCAGTGCACAAAGCTTTATTATGAGAGGGCTTAACAAAATGAAACTGGAGGACTATTTTGAGCTTGTGCTATTGTTTTTTTGACTGATCACGTGAGACTATTTGGGGGGGTTTTTGGTTGTCATATGCTGCCGAGTAATTTTTTTATTGATCGTTTCCACTCCTCTCCAGTGTTTGGTAATAAATTTTTGCAAATGTTTTCAGTCTTTTGTCCTTTTGGCAAATGTCAGGTTTGTTGTCTGTGTCCCTGTAGTGCTGAAATTTGATTCACTGGTGCTTTGTTTAACTACGACTTCATCCTACACAACGTTACTATGCCCAGCCATCTTCTAGCCATCTTTGCCTGGCCTTCGTCACCATCTGTCAGTTTCTGCACAGCTGTGAGAATATTGGGCCAGATCTTCAACTAATGTTAATTGGAATAGCTTTATTGATTTCACTAGACCCCACTGCTTACAGAGACAGAAGAGGAGCACTAGGGATCTATCAGGGACTTGCTGATGGTTCAGATAAAGCAAACTGGTCCCATGGTGTAGGCCTGTCTGCAGGGCCTGGGATACTCAGGGTCAGTTCCTTGCTCTGTCACAGGCTTCTTTGATCCCCTTTGGCAAGGCACTTTTCTCTTTATGTCTCAGTTCCCCATCTGTAAACGGAGTTAATAACAGCACCCTACGGCACAGAAGACAAGTCCATTAGAGACCATGAAACACTTTGAGATCTACTGATGAAAAGCACTGTGTAAGAGTTAGGTTGTGGTGGGAAGTCACAAGGATTGTAAAAGAAGCTACAGATCAAATAAATAATTTCCCAGTTACTTCTCCATGTTAGCTATTGCTGTTGCAGCCATAGGGATGTTGGAGATTTGTGAGTGACAGGACGAGAGCAAACGGGAAGAGAGGTATCCTTGAGACCCTCTCTCTGTTCCGTGGTAGCTTATACCATATCTGAGAACTGCCTGGCCTGCAGAAACAGTCCCTCCTGGCTTCCTTTATTTTAGAGTTTGGGGGTGGCAATGATGGAACAACAATTTAATTTAAGCTCCCAGACGAGAAACTTTGTGACCAAGTAAATGTAAATGGCCTGTAGCTTCTTGAGCCTTTAGCAGTGTCCCTTGCATGTTTTCTTTGGCGGTGGTCCTGCTGATCTCTGTATCCCGACTGGAAGAGTCTCTGTTTGTTTTTCAGTGGATGGGATTGACCCCAACTTCAAAATGGAGAACCAGAGTAAGAGAACTCCTCTCCATGCTGCTGCGGAGTCGGGGCACGTTGACATCTGTCACATGCTGATTCAGGTTTCTCTCAAATATTATTCTTCAAATCAAGAGGCTTCTCTCTATGCCATGTCACCCTTCGTTCTTTGGCTGAAAATCATTTGGGAATTAACCTACTGAGCCTTTGCCTTCCATTATAGCCTTGTAAATCTCAGAATTTGCTGGTCTCTTCCACCCCCAAATCTGAATGTAGGCTCAGCATTTTCTTTGTAAATCAAAGGCATTGTGTGAAGGGAGACACCTGGTTAATGTAAAGAACTGGAGTCCGAAAAGGTGATTTGCACTGGAACTCTCTTCACTGAGTGCTTTTAAAAGAAGAACAAGCTTTTTAAACTTGTCCGACCTAAAGCAAAATGAATAGGCCCATGTTTTCAGGGTGATGAGTGATTTTTGGGTGCCCGATTTGAAACATTTTGAAGGGGCTTGATTTTCATAAAGGGCTGAACCTCCTGTGCTCTGAGCTCCTTAAGGATTCTCAAGTTGAGTGCTCATAAATGGAGATGTGCAAAGTCAATGGTCACTTTCAGAAATGTAAACCTTTGGTTTTAGTCCCCCTGCTTTCATTCAGGCGAGGTGTGCTGTGTGAATTCCATAGAACTACGTGTGTGAGGAGGCTTGGAGGACTATTTTCAATGAATCATCAAATAAACAAATAAATGGATGGAGTATAGGAAAAGCCCACCGTCTATCTCATGGTTCTCCCACAACAGGGGTGTTGCAACTGTACAGTGCTGGGGCAGTAATATGCCCAGCTTGTCTAACATGAAACATCCTTTCTTTTTGAGAATTGGGTATTTTAGCTCTTTAAAATAAAAACAAGGCTGTCTACTGAAGGGCGCCAGAAAGCCATAGGTCCACCTTTGTATGCGTATGTGAAGATGAGTTGGCCTGTTGGTACTGCAGATAGGTTTTCTCTTAACAACACCAATAAAATCCAGGTGCCTGCCCATGAATTGCTGAGGATGTTTTTTTTCTTAGCTTGTTTTGCTTATTTTGTAGCAGTTTGTGAGTTAGTGGGCAAAACAGAGCAAATAAACAGGCTGAATTCATTGCACAGTAGCATTCTGAAAACAAACACAGGTGGGATTCCCTGAAGCCCTCTCATTCATTGGCTTCCTGGAAGTCCGTGAAAATTTTACTGGTGACTTCAGGGAAGCAGTTAGCCCCCCATCCTTGGAATCCGTGACTAGGTTGTTCAAGAACAGTCTGTGATGAAGGGAAGGGACAACTGTGTGTTTCCCGGTCTCCATGAAGTTGATCAGTCTTTGGGGAGAGGGAGCTTCTCTTTGGATAGAGAGAATATAGTTTTTTGATGCATTGTACAAGTGACGATGAGAGACCACCTACAATGGCACAGAGTGAGTTAATAACAATGAACATCTAACTCCCGTTATCTGGTCCTTTGTGCTCCCAGTTACTGGATACGGAAGAGAGCCAATAATGTGATTCTTGGACACAGTTTCGACTCCCCCTCTTTGCCATCATTTTTCTGTGTCTGTATGTGGGTGAATCATTCTCTTGGTAGAAAACCTGCCAGCAAATCTATATTCCTAGCCCTTCCCTTTGTTAAACAATAGCTATTCTAATGGCTGTTGTGTTTGCTTTGGCCATTTGACAGGCTGGTGCTAACATAGATACCTGTTCTGAGGACCAGAGAACCCCACTGATGGAGGCAGCAGAGAATAACCAGCTGGAAGCTGTGAAATACCTTATCAAGGCTGGAGCGTTGGTGGATCCCAAGGTAGCAGTTGATTTCTTGCGTTTCTGGTGGAGAGGCGTGGCAGCTTTTCTTGGAGGGGTGTGAGTCTGGAGGAAAGTTCCAAGCTCTAGGAAAAGGAGGACTCTGTCATTCGAGTGGGGCTGGTCAATAGTCATATATTTTTAAATTATTTAGTGCCTAGATTGGGAGCATTTGGGGGGAAGGGCTGACTCTTACTGTGTAAGTGGACCATGCGGATCTGTTTCATGTTTGGGGGCTCCAAATGCTACCGTAATAAAGTATTAATGATGATAGGTTCTGTATTGCATGGGTGCAGAGAGAGTTGAGCTTTCTAGCCCTTGGTTTTGTAATCTGTGCCACTAGGCTTTTCAGGACAGTTTTAAATATGCCTCAAACTAAGTGCCCACAAATCAATTGATGGTGAAAGAGAGGAATGATCTGTCCAAATACCCAATTGTGTAGCTGTTTGCAAGCACAAACCTGCAGTGGCAAAATCAGAATATGCCTTTAAAGTTTAGTCCTTCTGATTTAAACAAATACAATAAAAACCTGGCTGGCCAGCTTCCCATAACATGTTCCTGCTTTGACCCTCTTGTAAAAACCATGGACGGATTACTGGTCTCATAAACCAGATGTCATTTGGAGGGCAGGAGCTGCTCCTCACTACCAGCTTTCTAGAGTTACACCACCTGCTCCCTGCAGCTCACTGCCCGTGATTTTGCTAGGGACCATTATAATGCAGTGATGAAGAGGAGCCAGCCTCATCTGTGGGATTATCCTGTTTGCAGACAAGAACAGGCCAAATCCACTCTGTTGTTGGGCCTTTGACAATTCCCCAGGAGTTCTTCTCGAGCCTGTGGGAGAACATGTGGGTTCAAATGGTCTGAGTCCAGGGACATCCCCAAGCAATATCCAGATGCCTGTTGTCTGATTTAATAATGGCGTGGTGCAGAGATTTTTTTTAAAAAATAAAGGGAAAGGGCAAAAAAAAGTCTGTATCCAAACCAGCAAAAGCAAATTAGAATTATCATAATCCTGGGATTGTTACTGAAATTCAATCATATCTGAAGTTTATTGTGTTAATAAGTTTCCTGTATGAAATTAGTCATGTTTGAAAGTAGGAGATTTGCAGTGCTGAATCAACTGGTGTTCTTTTGCAGACAGACAGAAATGTTAGCTGCTGCTCATCTGCCCTCACCTAGCTGGGCAAGAGAGGGGAAGTTAATGACCAAGGACTCTCCTGGGTCCCCCTCAGAAATGCTGCTGTCCCTGACAGAGGGACACCGTAAGAGCCAGAGTCTGGCCCCACTGTTGTCAGTGGGAGTGCAATATTAACTGTGCTTGCTCTCACATAGGTGTACTGAGAGGTTGCAAATACTGAGTCCTGCGATACTTTTTAAAGACTAAGAAATACATTCATCGCATGAGTTTTCATTATTGAAATCCCACTTTGTCAGACGCTTGAAAACACAGCGTTCTGGTTCCATTTTGTATTTTTAGGGGCCTGAATGCTGATAATAGTTTTCAGGTACCTAAAACGTTGTTATGAGGAGGAGGGAGAAAAATTGTTCTCTTTAACTACAAATGATAGGACAAGAACCAATGGGCTTAAATCACAGCAAGGAAAAATTCCTAACTGTCAGGATGATTAACCACTGGAATAAGTTGCCTAGGCCAGTTGTGGAATCTCCATCATTGTAAGTTTTTAAGAGCGAGTTAGACGAGCACCTGTCAGGGATGGTTTAAGAGGGTACTTGGTGCTGCCATGAGTGCAGGGGACTGGACTTGATGACCTCTCAGGTCCCATCCAGTTTGTATGATTGTCTCTCCCTGAAGAGCTCTCTTCTGATATAAGGAGCTTCATGCTACAGCCTGTGCTGAAGCCCTGCCTGTGGAAAAGAGAGGAATCCTCTCAACTTCCTGCCCCATTGGCTCCAGTATGAGGACCACTAGGGGACTGTCTTTGGAAGTGCAAGGGGGGGGGAAATGTCATCATCAGCAGTTTTGAGGGAGCAGCTGACAGCCAGCTTTGCAATCTCCGCAAAGATGTCAAGGGGCCCTTTTCACCTCCCACCTGTGCTCTCTCGTGGTGGCTTGTCAGGGCTTCGCTTAACCCTGTTGTCTCACTCCTGGGCATGAGTTGTGGCTGCCTTTCTTGTCTCTGGAGAGCCACAGCAGGTGGCCCCAAGCTGCTGGTGGGGTCTCCCAGATCTGACCACTAGCCCAGTGGTTTTCAAACCACAGGTCAGGACCCAGTACTTGGTCACAGACCCTCAGGTACTGGGTCGCAGCACCCCCTGCTGCTGCCACCAAAAGACTGGAGAGCATTGCTTAAAGATGTAATTGTTGGGTCATGGATATAAATGATTTTTTTCAGCTGGGCCTCAAGGAAAAGGGTTTGAAAACCACTGCACTAGCCTGTCTTTTTCTGTTATTCCCAAGGATGCCGAGGGCTCCACGTGTCTGCACTTAGCGGCCAAGAAAGGGCATTATGATGTAGTTCAGTACCTTCTCTCCAATGGGCAGATGGACGTCAACTGCCAGGTAAGCCCTGCTGTGGGGTGCAGAAGCAAGACAAGCGACTTTTCTGCCACTCACAAACCTTAGTCTGTCCCTGTGGTCTCAGCAGGATACCCCATGCTTATTCAGCACTGGTCTACAAGTGCCGCAGTTTTTGGGTGGCTTTACAAGGGAGGGACACAAATTACATAACATACCTTGCATATCTCCCTTCGACTACTTAACGCTTATTCACCAGTGTCTTCAGTGCACTGAGTGGATAGGAAATGGCCTTCTGTTGACACAGCACTGCTCTTTTTCAGGGGGCCAGTCTTACCAGTTGACTTTCCAGTCGATTGAATGGGTCTCAACTGACCTGCTCAATTGATCTGGAAAGATTGAGTGACGGTGATGTAAGTGTAGACCTGCTCTCAGGCACGCTCCAGCCCTGAAGAAGCACACATGCTTAACTCATGGGGCCATGAGCCATCAGTAATTTGATCCTCTCTTCCAGCCTTCAAGGCTGCCACAGAGAGCCCTGCCTTCCTAGATGGAAGATGGTCTGCCACACACTCACCAAATCAGCTGTGATAGGGGTTGTCCATGGCCTACTGTTCTCGAGTCACTGTTTCCACTTGGGCTCCACTGACTATGGGGCCTTCATTTCAGGGATCCATGTACATTCTTCATCTGCCCCCACAGGCACCCCTCTCAGCCTAGCCTTGGGACTGAAGAGGAAGCTGACCTATGGCCCATTTGAGCTGTTCTGGAAGGGGTTGGGTGGTACCCAGCAGCGTAGACATTTTCAGTGGGACGTCTAGCCACAAAGAGTGAGGCAACAGTGCATCCAGCTAGTGTCTTCCAGGCCTGTTCCAGGCTGCTAGATGGATTTTCTAGATGTGATTGGGTGTGTGTAGTGCTGTCTTGGCAGTCAGCCTTTTTCATGTGCTGGTTTGGGTGCTGATGCTGCAGTCTTATCTCTATGGACAAGGCCTTTATCCCTGACCCTTGCAGACCCATTTGCAGTCTGTGGAGTGACACAGGAATGCAGGAGTGTGGGTGGGTGGGTTGTAATCACACTGCATGACTTCCTCCAAAATGGTTTCTGATCAAGTGTCAAGGGTTACCTAGGGAGGTGGTGGAACCTCCATCCTTGGAGGTTTTTGAGCTGTAGCTGGGATGATCTATCTGAGGTTGGTTCTGCCTTTGAGCAGGGAGTGGGACTAGAGACCTCCTGAGATCCCCTTCCAACTCTACAAATGGTGGCATGAGACAGAGGGTCAGTAGTTTCCTTTGCACCAGTGCTGGACTGTCTTGGCTGCTGCCAGCGGGCTGGTGGAGATCAAGGCAGGCAATGCCTTGCCCATGTTTGTGTCTCATCATCTTCTCTCCTCCCCAGGATGATGGAGGCTGGACGCCTATGATCTGGGCCACGGAGTACAAGCACGTTGAGCTGGTGAAGCTATTGCTGTCCAAGGGGTCAGACATTAATATTCGAGACAATGTAAGACTCTTACTGGAGTTGGGTTTTTTAGTAAATAAATGACTGTCTTTATTTACAATCACCCAAGACCACTAACAGCAATTTTACAAGCCCCTGGAAAGGGAAAGCAGGGAGCAGTGGGTTTGATTGCCAGTCTAACATGGGAGGAAGTAGCTGGTAAATGTTTTCTGTGAGAGAATTTGTGTTGCTTGGACTTCAGGTAGGTCCTTGCAGGACAGTCCATTAACCTTCAGCTCCAAGTGTTTCCCATTAGGCTATGTTCACACACACAGTGCTTGTTTCAAAACACCTTATTTTGAAACACAAAAAAAGTGTTTTCGAAATAAGGGAGCGAAATAGCATGTCTACAGTGTGGACATGCTATTTCGCTTGGGGAGGGGACTGCAGGCACCCGCGGGGTGAAGCACAGCCAGGCGCCTTACCCGGCGGGTGCCTGCAGCCCTGTGCAGGCACCCGCGGGGTGATGTGCAGCTGGGCGCCGCACCCGGCCAGCTTAAAGCTGGCAAGGTGAGGCGCCCGGCTGCACTTCACCCCGCAGGTGCCTGCAGTCACCCTCTGCCAGCCAGGGGATACCCCTCAGCACCCTGGGAGGAAGGGTCAAATGTTGTTTCGGAACACTTTGTTCCGAAACTACATGTTCGCACAGGGTTGTTTCGAAAGGGAAGTCGGTTTAAGCCCTTTCGAAAGAACAGCTCTCATTTCGAAGCAAGGGGTTTCCTTGTTTCAAAATGGCTGTACGTCGTGTGAACATGGCATTTCTTATTTCAAAACAACCTCTGTTGTTTTGAAATAAGAAGCCTGTGTGAACACACCCATTATGGCGTTTAGAAATCGTGTCCATAGTGTGCCTCCGAGTCTGTGTAGTAGTAAATCCTCTGTCTAGTAGGAGCCACAATGTTGAGCCCATACAGCGTATAACATTACAGGCTCCAGAGAGCTTGCACTCTTGGGTCTGGACTGGCGGGAGTGCAGAGCACCTGCTCAGTGGTGGTTCCCTGTGCTAAGCATCTCCAAGGATCAGGCCTTCAGAGCCTGATTCTGCAAACCTCCTCACATGAGAAGTTGCAAATGGGACTGCTTGCCCAAAAGTGTGCTGCTCTCCTGAAACCACGGTCTCTGATTGGGAACGTACAATGCAGGGCAGTAATTAGGGATGATGTGTGGAAACAAGTGGGGGCAAGGAAGAAGGCAGTATCTAGTAGTAGTCCTTTTAGATGAGTCAGTCCCACCACTGCTGCTTTATTAATTTCTTGCAGCATCTTTCCCATTTCCCCACTCGGTCTCTGAGAAATGCTTGTGAGTCCCATGGATATAAGAAGCTGGTTCCTATTGGTCTCTCCCAATGCCTCTTTCTGTGTGTCTTTCAGGTGCTGTCAGGGATAGATAGAGGTACAGTATCTCACTGTGCTCAGAATGGCTCAGACGATTTACCGGGAGCCGTCTTCCCCAGCCCAGAAGCTGCTCCTCTGTAGGGGCCTTTGTTTCTTTGATAGACAAATGCTTTCCAGGCAGGGCTTTCCAGTTTGTTGCAATTGACTTCAAGTCCATAATAGTGATTCAAAACAAAACTGTCTCCTGTCTGATGCATCACAGAAGCGTCCGGCTAGCAATCACTTGGCTCACATGTTAATCTAACAGTGAAAATCAAATCGTTCTGTCCAGCATTTTCTTCACATGTACAAGATCCACATTATCTGGTCCAGAGTTCCAACATCTGCTCATTGTAGGTCATTAAGGGCTGGCTTCTGTCATCTTTACTTGTGTTCAGAAGCCCCTGATTCCTCGAGTAACCCCATTGATTTTAATCAATGTGAATAAGAACGGCGAGAGTGGTAAATTGTCATGTGCTGTCTGTTCTGCAGCATGTGGAGTTTCAACCTTGTGATTCAATTAATCCTCAGAACAATCCTTAGAATTGACTTCCCCTTTCTAGGTGGTGGCATGGTGGGGAGCAGAAGCCATGTAGAAAATGTGCCTTCCCTGCTCCCAGACAGCTGTTAATCTCTCCATTAAAGAAAATATCTGAGGAATGAACTATAGGTTTTTTTGCCGTTTGTGAAAGACACCCAGTTATGTTCACCATCATCATCCTTATGTTGTCACCAGCAGCCCCTTTACTGCGTGTCATGCTGAATGAACATCCATATCAGCAAGGTGCATGTTCACCTATTTCTAGAGCTCTAGTGAGAGGATTAGGAGGCCTGAAATCTGTCTGCCCTCCCTTTGGCTGTTGTCTAGCTTTTCAGCCACGTTGTACTCTGCGGCTTGTGCTCCGCTTGGTCCCACTGGGCGCTCTCTCCTTGATGCTGTAGAATGAGGAGATACTCTAGTTTTGCCACTTGTCTGGTGTGGATGGTTCAACTCCTAGCCCTGCCCTGGTGCTCGTTTACATCTGTTGTGTCTCCCTGTGGATCGATCCAGATCAGTCTGTGGCTTAGAGACAAATGACTCGTCTGTATAGATAATGAGAGCAAGGCAGTTGTTATGGAGGCAGCTTGCTGGGAACTCCCTGCCTGCCTGTTGCAGAGTTGTGCTCTCAGACTTAGAGAGAAATCCATAAAAGGAGAAGGCCGGCCATGCGTTTAACATTGCAGCTACAGAGGATGGTAGGATTTTAGTGCACTAAATAGCCTCTCCTTTGTTTTCCCCCTCCAGGAGGAGAACATTTGTTTGCACTGGGCAGCTTTTTCTGGCTGTGTTGACATAGCGGAAATATTGCTGGCTGCTAAATGCGATTTACACGCAGTAAATATTCATGGAGACTCGCCACTGCACATCGCAGCCAGAGAGAACCGCTATGAATGTGTTGTGTAAGTATGGCTCCTACCATGCCCTCTTCCTTCTGTTACTTTGTTCATTTCTCATTTGAGTGTTGGCTGGCAAGCTAAGGAGGTGCTATGAAATGCCTTTACCTTTGAACACAAAACAGGGTGAAGAACCTGATTCTCCATTGCTTTGTACCCAAGGAAAGTGGGTGTAATTCTCATGATCACCAAGCTCTTTGTTGCACTGCAGCAGTGTAAAGGGGCCTGAAATTGATATGATTTAATATTGCAAGCACTGTAATATCTCCTTTCTACTGTCAGAGTGATGTAAAAGCGCCTTTGAGTGAAGAAAACCAGGCCATACTCTTCTGATTCAGTAGCACATGCACAGCCATGACTGATTACACAAAGCACAAGGCAGTGGAGAAGCAGGCTGCTTTCATAAGCGTGTGAGTGGAGCTTGTGACACCTCTGAGCAGCAAGACTTATGTGTAGGAGTGTGGAGCACAGAGCCGTTGAACACTGAACTCATTTCCAGTGTCCCAGCGGAAGCAGAAATCTCAGTTAGTGAGGAAGAGTTCCACTGAGTAGGTGAAATTCACCCCTGTGCAAAGAACTAGGCCTGGGTCCCTTTCAAAGTCCTATCGATGTCCTCAAAACAGGGCTTCAGTGTTGCCTAGACCTAGTTTTGTGGCCATCTGGTTACAAGCAAACTGCTTTTTATGCTTGATATAAGGCAAGATTTAACCCCAGCTGTCTAGATATGGCAGGCTGATGTGCCAGTCGATTGCCCTGCCCAGCTTCCTAATTAACCATTCCCTTCAGAAAGTGTCATTCAATGAATCCACTTATGAAAAGGAAATCAAAGCAGTTCCTTTCTATAGCGGTGGAACTTGTTCTGATTCATCATTCTCACGAGTGAATGGTCCTGCTAATGTGACTTCATGGAGTGGCTCCAGAAGGGCACTTGACTCTTGCTCCTCTGAGATGTTCTTCAGGAGGGGGGTTATTTATTGTTGTTACTATTTTGCAGCCTCTTTCTCTCCCGTGGCTCGGATGTCACATTGAAGAACAAGGAAGGCGAGACCCCTCTCCAGTGCTCAAGTCTCAACTCTCAGGTCTGGGTGGCTCTGCAGATGAATAAGACGCTCCGGGAATCATCTACTGACAAACCTGCCCAGATAGAGAAGACAGTGAGCAGGTAAGAGTCCAGCCTGCCTCTGTGGTGAAGGCCAAGTGTGAGCTCTCTAGATTGAGGGCTTTGGGAAAGCTTAGGTTTTAAGCATGTGCTGTTCAAGGGTAGTGCTGCAGGTACTGAATCAGGTGGCATTTATGAATTGATGATCCATACAGAATGAGCCAACAGAAAGTCATAATTTACAAGTGCAGTTGGAAAAGGGGTTCAGAATGAAACTGAATTCCTTTCCATCCTTAAATATTCAGAGATCAAATACTGCTCGGGATGCATTTCGAGCTGCATCTGTTGCTTTAGTAATCCCTGGATAGTTTTGGGGATGGGAGTATTGTGGTTTTGTTGCATAAAGCAGCTATTCTCTTCCCTATCTTTCTCCTGCTGTGACAGAGACATTGCCCGGGGTTATGAGCGGATCCCAATTCCATGCGTCAATTCAGTGGACAGCGAACCTTGTCCCAGCAACTACAAATACGTTTCTCAGAACTGTGTGACCTCCCCAATGAACATCGACAGGAACATAACTCATTTGCAGGTTCGATGGGCAGTGTACAGGCATGGGTGAGGGAGGCATGTCTCTCATGTCGTGGGATGGAATATCACAAGGAACATTGCAAGGTGCAGATCAGAGAGGAAGCTGGAATGTCCTATATGAAGGGCGATGTGTGTGTGTGTGAGTCTCTCTCTCTCTAGGTGGACATAGTGATCTAAGAAAACATGGTTGAGCAGCTTGATTGTGCCTTCAATGACACATTTGTCTTTTTGTGACGGAAGGAAGGAAATTCCTTCCACTGTTCTGTGGAACTGAGAAAACACTTTGTTTCATGGAAATTTCAAAGAAATGCTGTGATGCAGGAGGTGTAAGCTTTACGATGCGAGAGACGAAAATGTAACCCTTTGTTTTTTGTCTTCATTGAAAACCCTGTGGTGTTTTTCTTTTAAGAATTGGGGTGTATAACCCCAATGTCCTGGCAAACTCCAGCATAGGTATTTGGACTCTGTCACCTTCAATTGCCCCAGCTGTTTGTGTTTGGATGTAGCATTCTTCCTCTCTTATTTTCTCAAATTGCAGCTAACTATGCATTGCATTCCGCCCTGTAGATGGCTGCGTTTCACTGGTGGCTTACATGGTTCTGATGTTCTCTTATATTCCTCCTCGGTGTAGTGAAGCTTTAATTAGTCAGTGTTTGTAATCCCTCAGACAACAGATGCTGTAGATGAGCAAAGTAATATTGTCCATTAATGATAATAGTCCAGGCGATTGTGATGTTCTGTGTGGTATGCACGAGGGCTGTGTGCATGAAGGGACGGTCAGGCGTTCATGGCTTCCCAGGCTTGATTCTTGCAGCTCATTGTATCTAGGGATGGAGCCACAAGCCCTGAAAAATTCTGGTTGGTAGAGAATTTAGCAACTTGTCTACTTAGCCGCAGGGGTGGCCAGGAACACATCTCCCCAGCGTTCCATTCACTGTTCTCTCGCCTCAGCAAACACACCATCCATTGCCAGGCTTGTGTCTTGATATTTAGAGCCCTCCAGTCGAGTGGCAGTACCTATTTGAGAAACCTCCGTTAACCTGATTCCTCATGGCAGCTGTTTTCCACTGGAACCATGACCCTGTCCATCAGCGGGTTGGGTCATGAGTGCACGACTGCTTTCACAGGAGCCGGAAGTATGTTGCAATACTCTCCTGTGAGAGAGAAAATTGAACAGAATAACCCACTGTCAGAGCTAAATGCAGAATTGCTCTCTGTGACCTAGCTTCCCCTCTGTAATGTCACCCACAGAAATAAGCAAACAAGTAAAAGCCCTGTGCAACCAGTGAAGCTGATCAACTTATTGTCTGATGAGAGAGGAGGGAATTGTTTGATTTTTAAATCTCTGGGAGCTCCCATGAACTTGGTGTTGGGAGGGAATGGGGTCTACCATGAGCTGTTGCTTTTCTGGCCCATTTCCTCCGAGGTGCTCTTTCTGTCGCATGTGTGTGAAAACCAAATTTGTTCCTTGTTTCTCCCTTCCAGTACTGCGTGTGCATAGATGACTGCTCATCCAGTAACTGCATGTGTGCTCAACTCAGTATGCGCTGCTGGTATGACAAGGTGAGGACTTTGCGTTTGGTTATTTGAGTTGGTGGCTAGTCCCATATTGAGTTCTGCAAAATATCTATAACTGGCCCTTAAAAACAATTCTTCAGGGTTTTCTAAGTTCCAGCATATAAAATACTTTAGGCTGTAATCGTGGCTTCTGTTTACACATGGCAAGAGCCACAATAAATCTCAAGAAAGATTCTGCGATGTCATTTACTTGTGTTGGTTCTATTAAACCTACATGATACACAGTGTTTAATAATCCACGCCTGAGATGTAAGCCCCATCGAAGAATGCAGTGTGAGCTATTCAGGCTCTGTAATTTATAAATGAGGGGAGGGAACTAATGATGTTTTCTTTTTCTTTTATTTATTGTGATCCACCTCCTGGGAAGGCTGTGTGTGTGTGTGTTTTAATTACAGGGTTACAAGGTGGCTGCTGTATTGTTTTGTGTATATATGCTTAAATCCTTGGGCCGGTTCCACTGAAATCAGACATTTCCTGAACCTCCATAGGCTTCTCTCTTGGGAATTTTGTTGTCTCCTGGCTTTTGCCAGGTATCCATTTTAATTGTGTTTTACAGACTTCACAATCTGCAGTGACGTCTCTGCTTGGATCGTTTGAGCATTTATGGCTAAATTTGTTAAATATGGTTCCCTGTGCACCTGCAGCTTTCTTAGCTCTGTATAACTGGTCGTTACTGAGGTGGCTTCTTATAGGAAGAAATGTGGTTCAGTAGCAAGGGTTCTGGCTTCAGAGTCTGGGTCATGGATTGTGTGCCAGGCAGTGCCACAGACTCTCTGTTCACCTGCTGCAAAATGTGGATGATGATAATGCACTTCCATACAGCACTTTGAGATTTGCAGATGAATCGCGCTGCTTGTCTGTGAAGTATTGTGTTTGCTTATTGCTTCTTTTGTCTATCTGATAATGGCCCAGAGAGGCCTAATCAGAACAGATTTGAACTCCCTCAAACTTTGGGTATGTCTGTTGTGATCTGAGTGAACTCTAGACGGTGGATCAGTACTGGTGTTCAAGCTCCAGATTGGCTTAAACTCTGGGAAAATGCAGCTCTGGCTTGGAGCTTTTCAGCTTTATCTCCTCTTCCAAACAAACACAGGAATACACAGTTAATCCAGTCCTGATCTCATGTCTCTTCTCCAGGATGGCCGACTGCTGCCTGAATTCAACATGTCTGAGCCGCCTCTGATCTTCGAGTGTAACCATGCTTGCTCCTGTTGGCGAAACTGTAGGAATCGGGTAGTGCAGAACGGGCTCAGGTGAGAGGAAAAAGAATAAAACTCCCCGTCTGCCTGTTCTTGTTTGTCCATAAATGGAAAGATTTCCAGAGTTGACGGACAAATGAGGTAGCAGTATTATCATCATCAAAAGAAATATTCTAAACCAGTGGTTCTCAGCCACTGTGTCAGGACACATTAGTGTGTCAAAGAGCTGGAGAGATGGCTGGATTTGGTGGGAGGTGGGGTGGAGGCTGATGAGTCCTGTAGGGTTGCAATATGCCACCAAGTGTGTCGCGGCCTGCAAAAGGTTGAGAACCACTGTTCTAAACCGTAATCAAGCCTCTAGAATCTGCTAACAATCAAAAACACCGGGGTTCGTGTGGAGTTACCATCCTGATGCTGGCCTTGACACTTGGAGCCCCATGTTCTTTAGTCAGTTCAACTGTACAGTTGATTAGTTTCTTTCAACAAGTGGTCACTTCACTGGCAGCTCAGATGTAGTTTCAGGGTAAGGTCTCTGAGGAAAACAGAATCCTGATAAAGAAACCCTGGCCATTTATATCAAAATGATAAGTTAGCAGCCAGGACCAGCCAAAGGGTTTTTGGTGCCCCTCCCTGACATTCAATACAGAGAAAAATGAAAACATTACTAATATATTTCAGTGAAATAGAGGGTGGAAAAGTCACTTCCATCTAATTTGGTGCCCCTTAAAACCTGGTGCCCTGGGCAACCGCCTAGTTCACACACATGGTTGAACCAGCCCTTTTAGCAGCTCATATCAGAAAACTAAGCCCAAACTTACAGACGTGGGTTTCTAAAGCTCCTGTGTAATTGGTCTGATTTTATTTTTTTTGGAGATGCTCAGCACCCACTGACTTCCCTGCTGTCCATCACTTGGGGGTTTTTTATGTTGCCTGAGGACAGATCCATTTCCACTCGTTTTGGAAAGGTTGGCTGTCTCCTTTCAGACGAGGGAGCAGATGCGGTGGAGAACTGACTATGAGTTAAACTGATGTCAGGCCTTTGATTTGGTTTTATTTTGTAAAGAGCTGATTGCGGGTTTTTTAACTTGGAAATTTTGATGAGAATTTGACATTTATGTGAAACATAAACAAATAGATCCCACTGAGGAGATTTCCCTGATTAAATTCTTGGCAGAGCTTCCTCTGTTTTTCCTGTTCTGCTCAATGTTTTTGTTCACTTAGGGGCTGTTCAAATAGCGCTGCTGGTATTGCTCTCTGTTGTTAAAAGTCTTACTAAGGGAGGCAGGGTGGTGCTGAACCCTGCTATTGAAGTTGAGGGATAAGTCCCTAAGGAGCTTGTGATAAGGTCGGATATTCCCAAAGCTCTTTCGGCAACATCCCTCGAGATATGAATGATGTCTCCTGGCTTTTGGTCTGCAAAGGGACTGCTCAGTAATGATGCCTGGGTGCTTCCTCTTCATCCTGTGTTTCCAATCACTTGTGCTCCAAAGTAATGTTACATGTTTCCGTCTAGCAGGCCAACCAGCTCTACCTGGCACCTGAAAAAAAGTAGCGCACCCTCCCCTTCTTGCAACAACCCCCCACCCCCACCCCCAATGTCCAGGATCCAAAACTCATCTGGCCTCTTTTACTGGTGAGGAATGAGGCAAAACTGAGTGCAGCTGCCGCAGGCCTGAAGCCATGTCACTGCATGTTCTGAAGCTGTTAGTATTCAGGAAAGCACATCTGGCTTGATCTGTGCGCGTGGTACCATCTGCCCATATTTGAAGTGCCAAGGTAGGAGAGGAGTGTAAAGGGCCTGTTGAAGGAAGCAACAGGGTGATATTAAGGAAAGGAAACTAGGGCTGCAGTGGGAGGTAAAAGAGACCAGCATTGTGAGTTGATGGTCCTAGGGAACATCTCAGCAGTGCATGCATCTTTTCTGCGTCCAGTTTTGTAGGTTGTATCAGTAAAATTGCATATAGGGCCAGGAGGCCCAGCAAGTTTCAAGTAATGTAATTTCCTCCCTGCCTCTCAGCTAGTGATTAGGGATGAATGAGCAAGACCTACCAAATTTCCAGCACCCTCTAGAGGGAAGGGATGTCTTTATGGTGACACTGTGCGTTCTTAGTACTGAGCAATCCTTCATTCCACTTCTCACCCCCATGTTGCCACACACTTCCCTTCACAGCCTTGGTCCCGTGGGCTCCTGCTGACTTCTCCTCCATCCATTGTGTGGATGGGGAACATGCAGGAGGGAAAAGACATTCCACGTCAAATCCCCAAAGATACCATGGAGAGTACCCAGTCACATATGCCTCTCTCCCCAAACTTAGTCCTGTCCCCATGGACTGTGGTAAAGAGGGCTCTGTAGGATGAGGTAAAAGAGAGATATTACAGAGCCACTACTTTCCCCTCTTGCTCTGCCATCAGCCAGTTTGCATCTGGTTTTCCTTCAACTCGCTTTAGTAGGAGAAAGTCCTGGGGGGGGGAACGGAACCAGGGTTGCATAGTGACAAAACTAGACGTCATCTCTTGAAATGAATTCTTTCTGATTAAATTTGCCATTTCTGTACCACCCTCCCTGCCCCAAAAGAGCTGACGCCAAGCACCACATGTGCTGCCATCAACGGGACTCCCTTTCTTGTCTTTCAGGGTTCGATTGCAGCTTTATCGGACGCAAAAGATGGGCTGGGGTGTGCGGTCGATGCAGGACATTCCATTGGGAACCTTTGTGTGCGAGTAAGTTCATTGCCTTGGAGTAGCTCTCAAAAAAAAGCATCAGACTTACGTACTGTGATGGGGCCCTGGATGATCGATATCAGGCACCAAAAGTAGAGTGCTTCTTAAAGAAAGAGGTGCATGCAAAAACAAAACAAAACAAAACAAAAAAAACAAAAAACCACCCTTGATTCATGTAGAACATTCCCTAAATAATTCAAACATAACTTCTAGGTTTCCCCGTTCCACTGGACTCTACGGTTGACTTATAGACCATCCTGCTTTAGTGAGGTCCATGCATCATTTTGGAATGAGAGTAGTATCACAAATCTACACTGTGCACCTCATTCAGGAAAGCACATAAGCATGCGTAAATTTGTTGGGATCAACAGGATTTAAGCACATGCTTAAGTGCTGTCTGGAAAAAGAATGCTTTCTTGAATCAGGGTTTTTGCCACAGTGAATGCTGAATTGGGAAAGATGCCTGAGAGAGACACTGGTTCAAGTTCTGAAAGCTTTGAGTGTGTAGCAGAAAGGTGCAGAAATTTCTGTTGGTGGTGAGCTCAAACTGCAAAATTCACATCTGGATCTGGGGTATCCCAGAGTTTGGGAGGTCTGAGGTGTATCATTGTGTTTGAAACTTGCCTTTTGTGTTGGGCCAGTCTCTAGTCAGTGGGATTCAGTTCAGGGTTTTCTCTAGTACTGACATTCTGGTTTGGACCCTGATAGGGGGAAGTGCTTAAGCATGTGTTTAAAGTTAAACACACAGTGTTTGGCTGAATCAGGGCCTGAGGAAGAAAAGGATTGCTATCATTTATGTATGGTTATCAAATAAACTCCTGTTAGATAGAACCAGCCATTTCTTAGCCTTCAGAGTGGTGCTGGAATGGGATATAGAATTAATATGAGTTTTACTGCTGAGAAATCCAAGCCTATGAGACCTCCGAATAGTGGCAGAAATTTCAAAGGTTTTCTCTGCCTACATTGCTGCAAAACTTCATGAAAACCTGTAACAGCCTAGAAGTTTTCATGGTTAGGGCCCAAACCCAAGTCTGCTAGTTTCTACTGGCACCGCTTCACTGCCACCGGGCTCTGGCTGACAGCCAGGCAGCTCTTTCTCTCTCTAGGGTCATCCATCCCCTGGGGCAGTAGGTCAAGGGTCTTCTCCACAAGCATTCCTGGGCCTTGCTGAGGGCTTGGTTTCTCTAAGAGGGACATCTGCCACCTTCCCTGACCTGTAACTCAGCTGTAGGGCCTTGTTCTTATATGTCCTCCCCCCCAACGCTTGAATCCTCTGGGGGCAGGCAGGGTAGGTTTTGCTGTGCCTCCGAAAGGAAGTTAGCCCCCTCTGCACTGGGTGGAGGCTGTTCTGCTTCACTGTGGTAGAAAAAATATCCAAGTTATTTGAGGAACAGCTGATTCAGAGAAGGGTAATTTTAAACTCAGTCTAAAAAATTAAGGTAATAGGGTAATAAATAGGATCACAAATGTGATATATCTGGGACTGTAGAATTGAGTGAAAATATCAACCCCCTCTTAAACTCACCTTATCTCTTTCACAACTTTTACCTGTGGCACCGTACTTCTCCATTACCAGAATGAACCACATACTAACCAGCTGTGAACTAATACGTAACCTGGCCGCCATGTGTATGTGTCACCAACGCAACCGTAGGCCAGTCTTCAGCAATCCTGTCTTTGGTGAACGAGCCACACTAGTTTCTTGCATTTAACCGTCTATATGCAGTGTATGGAATTGTGTGTCCCCTTAACAACTTAGTCGCATATGGAGAGAAACCCCAGTGTTTATATACCTCAAGGCTTGTTTGCAAGAGGAAATTGATTGGAATCAATTGCCGGATAACCTGTTCCACAGTAACTACTTCAGAATAGCTCCCTTTTTGGACATTCTACTCCAGAGTAAGAAAATCGCCCTGTTTAGGCATAATTAGTGTGGTTTCAGACCAATTATTCTGGAACAGAAATGACTATTATTCCAGAATAGAATGGATATGTGGGGAGCTCTCTGATCTGGAGTAGCCATTGTGGTATTACTTATTCTTCAACAGCTATTTCATTCTCTTTTCCCTCACAGACAAACTCTTGTTGTGCAAAACACCCTTTCTTATTAAGCTGAGAATTCGCAGGAACTTTTTCCCCACAGTCTGGACCAGGTCTTAACTAAGTGTCTTCCACCTCTCCTTCACAGTCACTCAAGCCATCTCCCTTCCTGTTTATGATTGCAGAATATTCCTTGGCAAAACACAGCAGCTACTTGCATGGAGGGCATTTAGCTGTCTTTCAGCTTTAGTTTGGCAGCTAGAAGGAAGAAGGCCTAGCACCATATGACAAGCTAGCCCTTCTCCAGTTGCCAGCGATTGCACGACTGGTACATACGACTCTGTTGGAGAAACCTCCTGTGCTGCTGCCACCTCTGTGTTATGTGCAGGTCCTTGAAATGATAATCTGCCTGTCGAAAAGCGGTGCTGAAATGTAGGTCGTAGCCCTTCTGCTAACCCATTCCCACTCTTCAAAGATGGCTCCACAGTGCCAGTCACTCCATCTCTGAAACTGGTGCTTATGTTACCAGCCCCATCTGCAACTGGCTTTCTGGGGAGAATGGATTTGAGTCTACAGCGTAGTGTGTTTCCTTGATAATAATGCCCCTGTTAGTTTCAAGAAGTTCACAGTAGCTTTTAAAAAGGGTGCTCAGGTTGGCGGGAGCTAAGGGGACTGTAATACCTCAGTTTTTATTTCAATACACCACATGTTCTGTGATTCTCCCTGCGCCATCCCTGCTGTAGAGACAAGACAGTTTTCACCCCAAAAAGGGAGAAGAGTCTTCTTAGGGACTTTGCTTTTGCTATTGATCTTACATGAAATGCACTCAGATATCTAAGAGAAGGAGACAGTATAAAGCCCTCAAACAGACATACAGACTCCCTCTGTTATGCTTAACTCGTGTTTTTTTCCACTGACTGCTCATCTGGGAAATCAGTGGAATTGACTGAAAACGTAGAAGAGGGGTAGCAAAATAGGGCCGTAAAGGAATATATAATATAAATCTTAACTTCCGTGTTAACTAATTCTTCTTTGCTTCAGAATTGCTTACCAAAAACATTGTCACAAAGTAGAATGCTTTTCCCTGTGCCATTGTTCAGTTCCTTTTTAACTGCCATTGGTTTTGGTGACTGCATGACACTAAAGCAACTTTGCTCCATCCATAATCCCCTATTGCTCTAGGTCGTTAATGATTTTATGACTTCAGTAATGCCACAGTCTTACAGGAGCAGCTAATAAATATTAAGATGCCCCGAAGGCAAGATGATAGGATTCCACATGCGTTCCTAAATGCCACCTCTGTTGTGGAAAGTTGGTGCTTCTCTCAGCTGATGCTTCACCCCTTCATCTCCACAGCCCTAGTGTCAAATGCTAGCAGCACAAGGGTAAATACACCTAGTTAATGTTAAAACCACAAGAGTCCTGTGACACCTTAAAGATTAACAAATGCATGCATCTGATGAAGTGGGTTGGAGCCCATGATAGCTTGTGCCCGAAGAAATTTGTTAGTCTTTAAGGTGCCACAGGACTCTCGTTGTTTTTGCTGTACACGGACTAACACAGCTACCTCTCTGGAAATAAATGTTGCGAAAGTGGTTGGAAGCTGAAAAATGCTGTTAAGAGTGTTAGCTACTAGTTTGTATGGAAATTTCTGTTTTCTCTTCAGGGGACATTTACTTCTCTTGCTACCTCATCATGACTGCTATTTATTTATTTATATTACTGTAGCACCTAGGGATCAATAAGCAATAGACAGTGATAGCTGGGCTTGCAACACCACAAGTATGGAGGAAGTTAATACAAATATTTAATCCTTTACTTGAAACAAAGCCATTTCAAATCAAGAGGAGAGGGCTGGCATCTCAGAATACTCACTAGGCCTGATTGTGGTCCTGCACTGGTTTTAGACCAGTGTCATTGCATTGATTCACCATAAGAGGTCCAGTTGTTGCTCCTTAATGGGGACACTATCAGGTTAACTTAGTGCCAGTATCTTGCTGATGGTTAGATAAGGGCTTAAATGAATAGCTTCTGTGATCAATAAAAATATTTCCAAGCTTTTTACACATTCCCAAGGAAAGAGTTTGTACTAGTGTGAAAATGTCCTCTTAATGTTTAAAGTGTGCCTGACCCAGGAGTTCACGGTATTGTACATGAGAACCAAAAAGTCAGTGGTCAGTAAAGAAAAGCAAACCTAACTTGTTGGCTGTCATTAGGCAGCTGAGAGTCTTGCAAAGGGAAGTGGCTTTCGCAGGGAAAAATATATTTTTCTGAAAATTCATTTTTAATGTGCAAAGGTATTATCAATAATTTGACTGAAGGAATTTTGGTTTTTATTTTGGGCCAAGTTCTCAGTTATTGGAAATCAGCATCTCTTCCTTGGCTGTGATGGACCAGTGCTGATTTATACTAGCTGAGGGGCTGGTCCCTGATTTTTTTATCTGACCAAGTCGCTTTCATTGTCTGTCTTTGCACAAAAAAGGCAAGGTGTTAAGATGCAAGATGGCATCTGCAAAAGTGTCTTATTGCTGCATTTCCCATTCACCCAACAGGTATGTTGGAGAGCTGATTTCCGATTCAGAGGCAGATGTACGTGAAGAGGACTCCTACCTCTTTGACCTTGACAACAAGGTAGTGTGTTCAAGGGACTCTCTGGAAAAACAAGAGCTGGAGCTTGCTGCTCTAACGAACAAAATTATCCCATCTTGACGGACAAGTAATCCAAGAGCTTGTGGTATGAGAAGTGCTTTTCACCACATGGTAACCAAAATCTCTTCACGGCTAAGTAAAGTAGGGCCTGGATGGCTTAGGGGATTGATCATGGAGTACAAAGCCTGACTCTGTTATTAGAGTGCCGGTGTGAATGACACTCAGGTCAATAGTCATTGTGTTATTCCCATCTCATGGCTACTGGGCTAGTGTGAATAAATTGGTTGTCTTGATCTGGTTTCTAATGTTCAAGTATCTATGTAGGAAAGCCTACCAGCACTGCTGGCACCAACCAGTACCCAAGTTGGCAATCATATTAAATTGCTCAGCAGTTAATGAGCTGAAAGACTCAAATACCAGCTTACGTGTAAAGAACTTTTCAGGTCAGGCCTTAGGTACCCAGGCAGGACTGTGTGAGGAAGCTTGGGTTGCTGGTGGGAGGGCTGCAGCTGCTCCGCCTTACTGCTGTCAGCTCACACCTTGCTCAGGACTTTAAACTCACCTTTAGACAAGGGAGTGAAAGCATTATGTGAAACTTCCCCTGGCAAGAACAAATGTGCAGAAGGATGATGCTGGTAACTTCAGGAGAATAGGGAGGAGTGCACATCTGAACTAACAAAGAGGTCAAGGGGGGCCCTGCTGAATGCTGCGCCTCAAAAATAAATTAGGCACCAGTGACAAGCCCTGTGCACCTCTGGCAGCTGGCTCAGGCACCACCATCCCATGCTGTGTCACATCACTGCCCAGCTTGCCCGACCTCTTGACTGGCTGGTCTGCCAGGTCCTAGTGCTGTCCCGCCCCCCACAGCTGAACAGGCTGCGGGCCCTAGACTCCCCTAGCACCGAGGACAGGGTGACACAGGAAGCCTGTGGCTGTTCAGGACTTGAACTGAGCCAGTTCTTGAGCTAGAGCTCTAACTTCAGGACCAGCCCCCCTTTCTGTTTAGATAGCGATTGCGAGCTTTGATGGGAAATCTGTGGGTTAATCCTAGATTAAGTCTTTTGGTAGCCACATGTAGTCCCATTTGCAGAAGGTTGGTGTTGAATTACTAACCTGGAAAAGGAGGTGTGAGAATCTCTTCACAAGTGTCTGTGGAGTGGAACTATTTGGGATTTCACCTCTCTGTCTGTGGAATAACAGCCCCCAAGTGGGAGTCTCAGTCATAAAAAGAAACCTGTCAGCCAAAACCAGACAGAGGAGGCAGGATCCAGTCTGGTGGAGGCAGGAAACAGAAGGTGAAGTCCTGCCGGACACTGAGTAATTGGAAAATATGTCCAAAATGTCATTGCCTGGTCTCAGTCACTGATAATTCAGAAAAAAATGATCTGGAATGCTGTGGACCAGTGTCTTAATAGGTGAAGCATAAGATGGGACATCAGCTGGTGTCCACTATAGACCAAATCACACTAGGGAACAGGGTAACCAGATCCTTATGCATCTTTCTGTAACATATAGGAAAAGAAGAGCTGTGTGATCATAGAGAACTTCAGTTTGAGTGACAGGTTCTGGGATCAGTACTAAAACATCCTTGAATTTCTAAATATTTCAGGTCACAATTTCCTAATTCAAAAAAACCAGCACAAGGGAATTCTATATTAAACCTTGTCTTGACAGAGGGAGAGGAACAGATCTCTGAATGAAAAATTAATGGTAGGTTTAGGTACAAGTTATCATGACTTGATCACGTGTAAGGCGTAAACAGAATACCCCCATCTCTCTGCTTTAAAAGAGCCAATTGCACCAAATTGAAAACAGTTTGAGTCAAATTAATTGTGAGGAAGAGTTTAATTAAAAAGATGTGAGAATTGCTTAAGAACACTTCCCCCACCATATGCCCAAAAATTCACAATTGAGAAAGAAGACTATTGGTTAAATAAAAGACTGGTTTAGAAGGAAAGGGAAGGCAGCTATAAAAAAACAAAATTAACAACTGCAAGAAAAGGGAAATTGTTAGTGATGAATATGAATCAGAACTAAAAATTATAGAAAATCAGTAAAGGAAGCAAGTGAACAATCGAGAGATCTGTGGTCAGCAGAATTAAGGACAATAAGGGGAGTTTTATTAAGTACCTTAGGAAAAAGAGAATTCTGACTCTGACAATAGTGTTTACGTAGTAGTAGGTGGAAATTAATAATAATGCAGAAAAGGCAGAAGTGGTAAAGAAGTATTTCTGTTCTGTATTGGGAAAAAAGAGGTGAAGTCATATGAGAACACATTTTTCGTTACACTAGTATCTCAGAAGGATGTTCAACAGCAACTACTAAAATTATGCTTTTAAATCAGCAGATCAAGATAACATCCCATCAAGAGTTTTAAAAGACTTGGTGGCAGAGATTACCACGTTGTCAGTGTTGCTTTTCAATAAGTCTTGAAAGCTGGGGAGGTGCCGAATGACTAGAAGAAAACTATTGTTGAGCCAATATTTAAGAAGGGTAAATAGGATGACCTGGGTAATTATAACTCTGTTCATCTGACATTGAGCCTGAGTTACATAACGGAGAGTCTGATGTGGGACTTAATTATTAAGGAATTAAAGGAAAGTAATATAATTAATACTAATAGATATGGGGTTTTGGAAGATAGCTCCTGTCAAACTGACTTGCCTCACTTTTTTGGATGAGTTTGCAGGTTTGCCTGCTGAAGGTAATAGTGTTTGTGTAAAACAAATGAGGAGTCCTGTGGCACTTTAAAGATTAACATGTTTGTTTATTGTGTCAGCTTTCATAGGTAAAATCCCACTTCATCAGATGCATGAAATGACTGTGCTGACTTAATATACCTAGACTCCTACGGTGATTTGACTTTATACTTCATGACATTTTGACTAAAAAAAATTAAAATAATATATCATTAAAATGGCACCCATTACATAATTAAAAATTGGCTGTTAGATCTCAAAATGTAATTGTAAATGGGAATCGTCACTGAGTGGGTGTGTTTCTAGTGGCATCCTGGAGAATTGACTTCTAGGCCCTATGCTGTTGAATGTTTTTATTAATAAGCTGGGTGCAAACTTAAAACAATCACTGATAAAATTGGCAGGTGACGCAAAAATTAGGGGAGTGGTAAACAAAGAGAAGGACAGGTCACTCATAGGGAGCCATCTGGATTACTTTGGAAAATGGGTGCATGCAAAGAATATGTATTTGAATATGCCTAACTTTAAATGTATACATCTAGTAACAATGAATGCAAGCCTTGCTTACGGGAAGCAGTAACTCTGAAAATGATTTGGGGGTTGTGGTGAATAATCAGCAGAATATGAGCTCCCAGTGCAGTGCTGTGGCCAAAAAGGCTAATTTGATCCTGGAATGCATAAATGAGGAACTCGTAAGTAGGAATAGAAAGGTTATTTTACCCCTGTATTTGGCACTGGTACAGCTTCTGCCAAGGTACTGCATCCAGTTCTGATGTCTACAATTCAAGAAAGATGTTGATGGATTGGAAAGGTTTCAACAGAGAGCCATGAGAATGATTAAAGGATTAGAAAACTTGCCTTTTAGTAATAGACTCAAGGAACCTAATATATTTGTCTTAAGGAAAAGAAGGTAAAGGGATGACTTGATTGCAATCAGCAAGCATCTACATGGGGAACAAATATTTAATGCTAATAGTCTAGCAGAGAAAGGTAGAACATGACCCAATGGCTGGAAGTTGAAGCGAGACAAATTCAGACAGGAAATAAGATGAAAATTTTTAACATGAGTATAATTAACCGTTTGAACAATTTAACAAGGGTCGTAAATCACTGTGGCACTGACAATTTTTCAATCAAGATTGGATTTTTTCTGAAAAGATTTGCTCTGGGAATTATTTTGGGGGAAGTTCTCTGGCCCATGTTAAACAGGAGGTTAGACAAAATGATTGCAGTAGATGGTTTTGGCCTTGTAAGCTATGAATGAAGGAGTGTGAAGCCCAACACAGCCCGGCAACAGCTTCACAGAACTCAGTCAGGGTCACTGGAGATTAGTTACCAAGTTGGCACTGTTGTGCATTGTACCGAGAGGGGTGTTATTTTAGATGTTTTTATATTGATCATTCCAGGCTGGGTGTGTCATGATTTATTTAGCATGCTGGATCCTACCTGCATATTCTGTTCAGTGTTTGAAAGAAGTTAAACGTTGGTTTAAAAGCGAAACTCTTTGCCAGTTCAGTGCTTTGGTTGATGTTGTCTGGGTTTCCTCTTTTAAAGGGGGAGTCCTCTCCTTTTTGTGCCAATGAGTTGCAGAGAAACACACATGCTTTCAGGATCTTTGGGGAAGATAAGACTGGGTTTTGTCTATCACAGTCTCTCTTTAATGAAAGTTGCCTGCTTTAGAGGAAGCACTTGAGTCTCCTTTAGAACCTTTCAGGTGAGGGCCTCAAAGCACATTGCAAACCCTAATGAATTATGCCCTCTCCATCACATAAGTGGTGTTGCCCCATTTAATATATGTGGAGATGGAGGGCTGGTCCAGGTACATTCGAAAACTCCTCTGTGTTAGAATACACCTTAGCTAACGTAATGTAAAACCGTGGCCAGCTAAAACAAATGTAAACGCTGCCTCTGTTTACACTAAGCGTTTCACATGGGGTTAGTGAACTATTTTGAAGACAACGGTTTCCCAGCCCAGAATGAATAAGGGACCTGCCAAAAGACACCCAGCTGGTCTGCAGCAGAGCTGAGACTAGAGCCCTTGTCTCAGGACTCCCAGTGATGTACCACCCCACGCTGACCGACCTACATTGTAGCTCAGTTCTGGATGGTGTTGGACTTCTCCCCATTTCACAGGCAGGGGACCAGCTCCTGCAGCCCTTTCTTATGCAATTGTCCCGCTGACCTCAGCAGGGACCATCTCCTTGAGGAAGACCCTGCATAAGTGTGGCAGGATCAGACCCACATCTCAGACCTCTCTGTGTGATTCATTCCTTCAGCCTTGCCCTTCCCCTCTTGTGTTCTTTTGGTTAAAAGAGGCAGTGCCAACCACTCCCCATGCTTCTTTCCCATTCACATGGGGTCTCCCTGGCTCCTGACATGGAGATTCTCATTTTTTCCACACATATTGTCATATTGGCAGGCTCAATACATCTGTAGAGCGCCAGAATCACAGCTAAAGAAGCAAAACTTTTCAGTGACTGACTTTCTCGTCCTTTGCTGCAAACAGCTTAGGCACCTTCACGTTTTCATGCTGTCTGTTCACTGTGGAATGAACAGTACGTTCCTCATCAAATCCTAAGGCAGATGCTCATAAGATTCCTCCCATGGCCTGACTCAACACCCTAACCCCGTCCTCCCCCAGCACATGGCCCTGGAAATATTTCATTCTCTACCCATCAGGACTGGAAACCTCAGCCACAAGAAGGTTGCCCTGCTTTGAAATCCCCATTGAGGAAAACTATTTAGTATCCATCTTTTAGTAGCATGGGGTCAGCTGATCCTGGAAAGAGCAAAAATATCTTAAGTGAGAGATTCATGTCAACTTGCAGAAAAAAGGGAGCGGAGACTCCAAATCTTTCAGATGGCCATTAGCTGCAGAACCATTGCGTTGGTGTCACTGAATCTGAAGGAATGGTGATGTGTAGGTGGGCATGGAATAGCAACCTGAAATAGATAACCATTAAAATTTTTAAAACCTGTAGCAGCCTGTTCAGTGTGGCTAGACCATGTGTGTGTCTAGTGTTTTCAGATGTCTTCTCCTGGGGCTCCTGGATCAGTTGGCCGGTAGACTTCTGGCACAGCCGATCCATTAACAATTGCAAGGTGCTTGCCCAGAAGGGAATGTGAACTGTGCTAATGGATCCTTTTGCTTTTGGCTTCTGTGTGACTGAAATTAGCTTCTGTAATTAAAGCTGGCTGCTTGCACAGTCATTCTCTGCTGGAATAAAAAGCCCTGAGGGGGTCTCTTATTTTCCAGGAAAACAAAATATTACTGTTACTGCTGTGGGGGCATTATGGGAAGAAAGGATTTCTGTGTTCTCCCTTTCATTGTAGTCTGCAGGAAGTGGTATGTTTGCTGTAAGCTTTGGCTCTGTTCTTCTCAGCTGTTATGTTCAATTAGCAGGACAAGAGAGACACCATTTCCTGAATCTACTGTCCTTTTACCCGCCAGGTGTGCATGCTTGGAACAGAAATACTCTGTAGCAGATCGGTGCCTTAGCAAAGCAGGTCGTTGGAGAGTAAATCTGGTAGTTCAGTTCTACACTGCTTCTCAGGTCAGGAGTTTTCAAAGAGCCTTCAGGCTGAGTGCTGTGTGGAGAGGTGTAATTTTTGTATTGTTTAATATAACGGAAAACGCTGTATGCTTTGTCTTTTTAAGTGTTCTTCTTGGAGACTCCGTAGGAGGCTTGAAATTCCCTTGTAGGCTAACTGAAATGACCTGTGTCTCAGTTGCTTTTAAATAATGATGATCATATGAAAACAGCTCCATCTAATGCAACATTCACTGTTCCTCCCTCTAGGACGGTGAGGTGTACTGCATAGACGCTCGTTTCTATGGCAACATCAGCCGCTTTATAAACCATCTCTGTGAGCCAAACCTCATCCCCGTGCGAGTGTTCATGTCGCACCAGGACCTGCGCTTTCCCAGGATCGCTTTCTTCAGCACCAGGCAGATCGAAGCCGGCGAAGAAATCGGGTACGTGCTGCCCGTGGGATCTGCCTTTCCCACAGGGATTGTACTGTTGCACGCGCTCCCAGCTGAGCGGGTTTCGGAGTCATTCTGAAGCTAGGCACAGAATGGTTTAGAGACGACGCTTTCTAAAGCCACCTGGCTGCTCAGCCTACTGCTGTGTAACATGATGCTGCTTGTGTTTGTAAGAGTGGGGGTGTCTGGCAAAGGAATGGGTTTTTGGCCTACTGGTTAGCGCAATGATTTGGAACTCAGGAGGCCTGGGTCCTATTCCCAGCTTTGCCAGTGGCCTCCTAGGAGACTTTGGGCAAGTTGCTGCCTTGCTCGGTGCCTCAGTTTCCACATTGTTAAAAAGCAGAGAAACAATGCTCACCTCCTTTGTAATGCACTGACAAAACACACTGTACAAGAGCTGGGCGCAGATATGGATGTCGGGTCAGTTGCAGGCTCCAGTAAGGGTGAACAAGCCTCGTTCCTGACAGGCTAAGACGACAGGTTCAGGCACTGGGAAGGGAATTCCTTTCCTGTGCATGTCACTGCCTCACTGGTGAGCTGTATTCTGGGTTTGTCTCCCTGAATGCTTCCAAGGATTTCAAAAGCGCTTTGCAAGCATGTGATGAATTTCATCTCCTCCCCTTTTCCTTTCTGGAGTTGGGCTGTCTCTCCAGCTGGGCAGATGGAAATACAGCAGAACAGAGCTTTTGCTCCTTTGCACCTCATGTCGTCACTCGCATCTGTGCCTCTCCGCTAGGTCAGAAATACAGAATCTCATGCTTGCTTTGCCCACAGGGTGCCAGGATGGGAAGAACCAATCCCAGAAAGCAGTGCTGTCTGGATTCACATGCTGTGTGAGCCCTGTTCAGTCAGAGGGACTTGCACGGGATGTGAATCACAGCCAAATCCAATCCTGAAGTGACCCTGACAACGTCACAGTGAGCCAGAGAGAAAACTCAGCTATTTAGACTCCCTGTATTTTGCTGTAGCCATTAGACGACCCTTCCTCTGCACCATCCAGTGGCGGACTTCGCTGGGGTAGCATTCAGGGCCTCATCTGTTCCGTTCCCAAGATCTCAGCTTAGCTTAGCTCCAGACCCGTGACTGTGGTTTATTGGCATGTAGTCAAACTGCCCTTTGGTCAATCAGGCTTAAGGGGTGGGGGTGCATACAGGCTGTACCACCTATCCAAACTGACACAACCAATCTCTTCATTTGTGGACTTGCACACATTTCATTGCATTTACTGTAAATTTTATCGCATTTTCGGGATTGGTTTGGTTACTTTGCAGGATCCAATCCCTGTGCAGCATTCTTTTGACTTCACTCCTTGCGTCATTTTCACACTCCTGTCTTTTCTTGTCTTTAGTTGTTTTTAGTTAATGGTGCCCATAGGGTTCCCCCCTCTTCTCTTAGCTAGCTCAAAGGTTCTGTCTTTTAGCTTACTGACCCGTTGGCTTAGCTTAGTATAAAAGTCTTTGTTTCCTGTTTGCGGACCTGGTACCTTTCCCCATCCTGTTTTCCAAGAAATGAGGCCTCTGGCTTGTTTAATTGCTCATGTCAAGGTAGAGATAGCGGCCTTGGTGGCCTAATGCTGATGGCTTCATTCTTTGTGCCTTGCTATTAAGTCACACAATATAAAACCTTGCGATCAAATCTCCCTTTTCTTCCTCTTATTTAATTTTGTAACCCAGGAAGTGATGGACACAGGCTAGTGGTAAACTCCAAGCCACATATGATGCTGAGATTACAACTGTAGTTTCCACTCCATGCATCTGATGAAGAGGGTTGGAGCCCATAAAAGCTTAGGCCTGAAGAAATTTGTTAGTCTATAAGGTGCCACGGGTCTCTCGTTGTTTTTGCTGAGATTACAGAAACTATTGTTAAGCAAATACTCATAGGTTCAATGGCTTTGCCATGGCAGCAGGGCTCTAAATTTGACCAGCCGTACAGCTCAGATGCCATCTGCTTTGGAAAAGGCCAGAAGCATGTGCTGGGTGCCTGGCTGTAGGCACATGGGAAGTCCCCATAGATCTGACCTTTTAAAGTGAGATTCAGAAGGGAAGCTGGGTGAAGTGGATTCTTTGCTCCGAGGGAGGGGCTGAATTCAGGGTGATGCAAATGATGATGATGTACGCCACACATTCAGGATGAATTGACAAGAAATCAGGCCTGACCAAGTAACTAACTGTGTAAAAGAAAATCAGCACAAATTACAGCAATCTGGTATTCTGAAGGGATCAGATTCAGTCCTGAGTGTAGCATGCATAGTTCCCAGTGAAGTAAATGGCCTGGTTCTGGATTCACACTGTAACGCCACTGACCTTAGTGAGTTACTCCTCCGTGTCACTAGGGGAGTGACTTTGAAAACTGTCCCTGTTTACACACAAGCACTGGGACTTGTGTGGCAGAAGTTAAAGGGGAAGAAGGGCTGCTTTATTGTGTGTTCTCCTGTTACTCCTTGATTCATCTCCATTCAGTCCCTTCAGTGTATAAGTTGCACTGTTTCTCCACACTCAGCAAATGGTGGCATCACTGGGCCTTTTCCACGCCCATGTGTTTCCTGATCAGTGCCCTGCACTGTTTACACCACACCTGTAGCTGCTCCCACTAGCTCCAGGCTTTCCCCTCCAGCCTCTGTATCAAAGGGATACAGAAATCCAAGTGACCTCTGGAATGGGCATTTTTCCTGGCAGGTGAAGAGCAGACCTAGGGGCCCAGCCCCTCGGGGAGCCAGGGCCTCAAGCTGACACCACGCTGGTGCTAGCAGTTTTTGCCACTGCTTCTGATTCATTTGATTCCAGGCCAGGAAGCTCACTGAAGCAAACAGCAGGTCGTCTGCTTATAAAGGTTTCTGGGTCTCCAGCTGGGAACTGGATTTGAAACAGCAGATCTGATTCATTGGTTTGATCCCCCAGGTTTCTTATTTTACGTAGAAATCTCTTCTCTCCAGAGACTGACACTATGCAATCACCTCTACTGTCTTGGCGCTTTCCTGTCGGTGCCTAAAGAGAATGAGCCAGATTCCAGCCCCCACCCAGCCCCTTTTCCTCTCTCCAGCTGTATAAAGGGGCTACAGGGGTCCTAGCACAGTAACACAACACACTTCAGTGGGATAAACAGTTCCACAGCACCCCTACTTTTTTCAGCTAATTGATTGCTGATAAAGGCCACATTTACTTACATTTACCACTGTTATGGTCTTACTAGGGAGATTTGCAACATAGTGTTGCTGAAGAGGTTTCAAACATTGATTTTCATCACCTTTGTACAAAATTTCATGGCACAGTTGGACAGTTCTCATGGCACACAGGTTGAAAACTACTGCCCTAGGGGAATTCCCAGGGTGCAGGACAGCAGACAGCCCATTGTGAATGCCAGCAGGCCATCTGCTCTCGTTATAAACAAGCTTCATTAAGTGAGGTTTTTTGAAAGCAGGTCCCTATGATGTCTTGTATTTCTTAGCGGCGGGAAGGTTCCTGTGTTGTGATTAACAATAGAAAGCTACAGCCTCTGTGTCTGAGGCTTTATCACTGCGCAGATGCACAGGCAAGGCTGCAGGTGGGTGTCTTGTGTGTTTGCCTCTGGGAACAAGTTCTAGCTGTACTGTACAATGGGTCGGGCTCACAGAAGACTAGGGTAGGAATGGACCCCAGAAGGTCATCTAGTCCAGCCCCTGCTCGATGCAGGACAAACCCCAACTAAATCAGCCCAGCCAGGGCTTCACCAAGCTGTACCTTAAGAACTTCTAAGGATGCAGATTTCACCACCTTCATGGGTAACCCATTCCAGTGCTTCACCACCCTCCTAGTGAAAAAGATTTTCCTGATGTTCAACCTAAACCTCCCCCTATACAACTTCAGACCATTGTTCTTGGTTCTGTCGGCTGCCACCACTGAGAACAGGCTAGCTCCATCTTCCCTTGAACCCCCTTTCAGGTAAAGGCTGCTATCAAATCCCAGCTCATTCTTCTCTTCTTCAGGTTAAACACACCCAGTTCCCTTAGACTTTATAAGTCATGCTCCAAAATCTTAATCCTTTTCATTGCCTTCTGCTGGGTTCTCCAGTTTGTCCTCATCCTTCATGTAGTGGGGATGGGACCAAAACTGGACAAAACTCTCCAAATGTGGCCTCACCAGTGCCAAACAGGAGGGAGTAATCACATCCCGCAATCTTCTGGCAGTGCTCTTACTGATGCAGGCCAGTCTGCTGTTAATCTTCTTGGCAATTAGGACGCACTGTTGACTTGTATCCAGCTTCTTGTCCGCTGTAACCCCCAGGTTCCTTTCTGCAGAACGGCTGCCTGGCCAGTTGATCTCCAGTCTGTAGCCAGTACATGGGATTCTTACATCCTAAGTGCAGGACTCTGCCCTTGTCCTTGTTGAACCTCATCAGATTTCTTTCAGCCCAATTCCTTAAATTGTCTAGGGCACTTTGTATCCTCCCCCTATCTTCCACTGTATCTCCCCACCCCCTTTCCCCAGCTTAGATTCTTTGCCTGCGGCAGACTGGGAGCTTAGCGTCATGGTAGCAGCATAGGGAGTCTTCCACATGCGAGCGTCCTGTTCAAATCCATCTGAGGGTAGCAGTGACCATAGTCTGTTCTTGTTTGATGCCTGTTTGGTAGGCCTGTGAGCTCCTAGTGACTAGGTAACCACATCACGCACAGTTTTCATCACCATTTGGGCACCAGTCTTGTCCTACTGCTTTTGTTTCACTGCTAGGAATGTTACAGAAAGAGGTAGCAGGAGGAGCCACAGAGAAATGGGTTTTCCCAAGACGTCTCCTAGAAATGACAAAGCAAAAACCTGAGGGGGCTCCACCAGTGCCAGAGAAGGGGGAGAACATTGCAAGGAAGAGAGAAATACTGTTTTCCACTTAACCATGCTCCTAGTCAGTTCATAGCTACAGTGTGGATAGCATCAACCCTGATGTCTTTATAGGGCCCCAGCCTTGAGCTACAGGAACCATCCCGGGGGGTGGGAAGGGGAATCACAGCTCAGACTGCCACAGCTACATAGTCGTCCCCCTGCTACAGTGCAGCCGACTGCGATTGTAACTGGGGGCTCTGTCCGGCAATGAATGGGCCCCTCTTGGCCACCTCAACAATGATGCTAATGTTCCCTGAGGCTGAATCACCCATAGATGTGGTTCTGCCAAGTCCGGACTGAGGCATATTAAATAAGGCTGGCTGGGGAGGGGGATTTTGACCTGCTGCTGCTGTCCATTTTCTGGGCCGTAACATAGTATTTCCCCTGGACTGATGCGACTGCCTCTGCAGGATGTGGTGAAGGCATGAACCCTTCTGAATTGTTCCAGCCTTTGCCTCCAAGTGCCAGGCAGCACCCCCATAAGAAGGGATCTTCCGGAAAGGGTTCAGCTGTGCATACACAGTTTCCATCGAGCCCCTGGCGTGGAGGAGAGTGGGGTGCACAGATGCTCTAACCAGAGGGAGATCGAGGGACTCTGCAGTGGGGGAAAGGGGATTGGGGGCACCTAGAGACTCTGCCATGGGGGAAGACCATGGTGGTAGGAGTGTGCACACAATTCCTGGTAGAGCCTGTAAGTTTTACACAGAGCTCTGCCATGTGGTCTCCTTTATGCAGGTGTGGGGGAAGCAGGAGGGAGGTGCACACAGCTGGTGCTACGTGGAAGAGAATGGAGGGTGCCGGTATGGGAGAGGAGGGGTGGAGAGCACAGACGCCTGGCAGGAGAGAGATGGGGTGATCGTGGGGCTCCCTACAAAAGACAGGATGGGAGGGTGGTACCCAGGGAGTTTGGTGGGGGAGGATGGAAGGTTACAGCCCAGGGGTGCACAAAGAATTCAGTGTGAATAAGCTATGGAGCGTGTGAGTGTACAACTTTTTGTGTTTAGTTCTTCCTGCATGTCTCCATCAAGGTGTATTTATTTGCATGCCCGTGCACGCCTCATGACCAAATGTTCTCCTCCCCATCTTTCTTCCAGCTTTGACTATGGAGACCGATTCTGGGACATCAAAGGCAAATACTTTAGCTGTCAGTGCGGCTCACCCAAGTGCAAACATTCAAGCACAGCCCTCGCCCAACGGCAAGCTAGCACATCATCCCAGGATGCACAGGAGAATGGGCTCCCTGACACCAGCTCGACCATGGCAGCCGGCCCCTTTTGAGGACTCGTTTCCCCCCCCCAGACTGAACTGTTTTAACTCTATAGATTCACATACTGTTTGAATTTCCATTTAAAGAGAAAACGCATTCAAGGCAAGCCAAGGGGTTCGCAACATCTAGGGATGTGCCACCGACTGTTACTTGAGGAATAAGTGAATGCAAATCCGGACTCCATGTTGTAGTTTTTTCCCCACCCCGCCCCTGGAAAGCTGCTGGTTTTACAGGGAGTGCAAAGGGACAGCTTGCTGGAGTTTTTCCACGCAGGATGGTCCTAACCTCTGTCTCTTAATGTGCTATGTGTTGTCAGAGCCAAGGGAAGAGCTACCCCTCCTCTTCGGAAAGCTCTTGTTGATGGATGGAACCGTCATGCCAAGTCATCTCCAATTCATTTGTAATAAACTTTGAATACTTGATGGAACTTAATTTTTAAAGGAAGGGGGGTTAAAAGGTTCTGACATTGGTTTACTTGACGTGGCCCTTGTGGGGCAGGTTCTGCTGGTCTTTTAAACCATGAATTTCTCCTTCACCCGCAGGACACTGGAGTGTGGTCTTTCCTGGCCCTGTTGCTGGGACCTAGAGATTATTTGCCTCTAACAGACACCCGTCAGTTACCAAATCTGCTGTTCTATTTTTTTCCTAAAGAAAAATGGAAAAGAAACCTTTTTAGTATTCCTTAGTATTCCTCCAGTCCCTGTCTCTGCTCCAAGCCTGCTAAATGTTCTCTACCCACCTCTCCTGATCCCTCACCAAACTTTCTCCGTTAAAAACCAGCTCTCGCCTCTGCCCTTCGGGCACGTTACATTCTCAGTGTTGGTTTCACCAGTAGAAGGATTTGCCTCTCCTACCGCGTTAGCAGTCTTAGTGAGGGAACGTTGACGGGGATTGTACAAGACACTAACTTCTGAAAGGTTACTTCTTTCAAAACAAAAGTCATCTGTATTCAGTAAAAAACCTCTACTGGCATTTCTCAAGAGGATGCTTCAGGCTGGGAAAGCATCAGATAGGACACATCCCAGTGAGAGGATTCCATCTCCACCAGCTCATCCCCTCACTTTTCTCAACTCTGGGCACCTCCAATTTAATTTTTAAGCCACACACTATGAAGTTTAAATAAACCAATTTATTTTTTACCATTATGGAAACATTGGGGACAAAGCATTAAAACAAAAGAAAAAAAACACACACACACACACACAACAACAGCAACAACAACAACAAAAAGAAACCACAAAATGAAAACGGTGCTGATTCTGGTGTGATTTTTACTCACCACGTGAATATAAACTATCAATTGTATAAAAAGAACAAAGTGATTTTAGTATAAAATGCAGGAAAAAAAACACAAAACCTTTTTTAAATTGTTAGTATTGTAGTGTGAATAAATTTGCCGTCACCTTTTGTGTGATGGCTGGGCAGGTCATTATCTTAATTTTTTTTTTTTTTTTTGCATATATCTTTAAATACTGTAATTAGTGCAGTAACAGGTTTTTTTGTGCATCTCTTCTAAAACATTCATAATGCCGTCATGTTTATTATTATTATTATTATTTTCTGTTAATGTTTTTGACAATTTTAAAGGAGCAGTCTTTTGGCTCTGGTCATTTTCTTGTTCTGTTTTCAATGAAATCAATAAAAAAAAGTGCTTTAAAATGAGTTTGACCCTTTTATTCATGGAGCACTGTTGCCACTTTTCAAGATTGCATGACGAGTATTGTGAGATTTGGGGTTTTATTAAGTTTAAACTTCCCTTCCAAGTATCCTGTGATTATATGAAAAGCTCAGTTTTGCAGCATTTTTTGTTTGTTTGTTTGTTTTTGGTTTGGTTTGGTTTGGTTTGGTTTTTTAGTTGCACAATTTTTTATTTTTTTATGGCAAATTTCTGACCCTTATGGTTGAAGAGAAAAGCTGGAAGATGTTTCCAGATTCCAGAGGGGCAGCTGTGTTAGTCTAGTTCAGTAAAATAGACCAGGAGTCCTGTGGCACTTAAAGACTAACACATTTATTTATTGCATGAGCTTTTGTGGGAGCAAATCTCATGCTTCCAAGCATCTGATGGAGTGGGATTTTCTCGCACAGAAGCTCATGCAATAAATAAATGTGTTAGTCTTGAAGTGCCATAGGGCTCCTTGTTTATTTTGCTGGAAAATATGTATTCTGAAAGAAAACTGAAAATCCCCAAATTCAGTAGTGCTGTCAGTCTTGTCCTTTTAAGCCACGGAGGATATTGTGGGCAGCCTCCTTCATGTTTTCTTTGCTTGAGGTTGACAGTTCTGCTCTGATAATGATCGGAACAGAAATGATCTACCATCAGCCTCCACAGAACAGATCAGCAACAAGTTAGCCTTGCAGAAATAGGCCTCTGTTGTGGGTAGGTTGCTGTTCCTATCAAGAGCCCTGTAGGCTTCCATTGAGCTCTGCCCAAGACTTGCGATCCACACAGGGCGAACAAGTTGAAAACCCAATGAGCCTCGCTAAAACAATAAATCTAACCCAGCAGAAGAGACAAATGGACATTTCTAAGATGCTGAGAGGGCATGGAGTTGCCAGTTTTTGTTTTCAAACCGGCTTTTCTTGGGATCCTCCCTTTAATCACATTCCCACCCCTTGGCCTCTCTGAGTGTTGCTCACGTGGGAAAGAGGATGGCTTGGCTGTGTCTCCACTGCTGCCAAGGGCTGAGTGATTTTATATACAGCTTTCCAAAGGGACCTTTCATTCAGTAGTTAAAAGGGACCTGCAGATGGAAATAAAGCATGGCTTTCTGCCCATGTTAGCTTATTTATGCTTAAAGAAACTTTTTCCTCCCCTCCCCACTTCTGTAGGGGGGATGGAAAGTGTAGTTCTGCATTTCGCAGAGGGGTTAATTTAAATGGGGGAAAAACCCTTCTTGGCCATACATGTAAATGATGGCTCCCCTTAAGAGACAGCCCCTGGTGTTCCCTGGTGGTAGCTGCAACCGTGCCTGGGCTGAAGCTTGCTCCCCTGGGAATCTAGCGAGGTTGAATGGCTTCTCTCTGATGTGGACAGAGAGGAACCAGACCCTGCCTCTTGATGGTTGGAGCCAGGCTGCCCCAGAAGCAGTGGGGTGGATAGGGAAATATAAAGGAGGGGCCCGCTCAGCTGGGAAAGACAGGGAAGAAGTCAGATGCTGTTGCCATGCTCCCGGACCAAGCCCTGCTCTGGAAGGATGCTTGGAGGTGCTTCTGCACCGCGAGGAGCTGCTGGCTGCTGGGTACCCTGAGGAATATGAGGGCCCATGAGCGATGAAGCCCCATGAATGGGTAGAAAATTGCCCTGGGAAACCAGATGTCGGTCCCGTTGTGTTTGATGAAACCACGGGCAGCCTGTTTCAGCAGGATCCCCACTGGGCCTGTGGGGGATCCCTGCTAGTGCTAAGGCCCTGGGTTGGGACCCGCTGGAGTAGGGTGGGCATGGATCCCCCTACTCCCTGATACCAACTCCACCACCATCTGGAGAGGCGACAGCCTACCCACCTTAGGCCAGACGGCTTGAGTTTATTTGCTCTCTGCCCAGGTAGCCCCTAGCTTTTGCTTTGTGCTGCTCACGGGGCTTGAGCCTGACCAATAGCTTTGTGTCAAATCTCAGGATGCCAAACTCCCCATCGACTGGCTCTCAGCCACTAGATCAATAGTTCCCAACCTGGCGTGCAGGACCCCCTTGGGGGATGCCAAAGATTACATGGAGCTCATGAGACTTCAGTAATATTGGCGTTTAGTCCTCCACACCAGCTGGGCGCAGCAACCTCAAGTCTATGCTGGCTGGAGCAGAGGAAAAAAAACGAGTCTTGTGGCACTTTAAGACTAACATTTATTTTTCGCAGGTGCTTTCGTGGGAGAAAATCCCACTTCGTCAGATTCTTCAAAGATGGGTGAACTTACAGAATGGAATGAAAATAAATGCAAGGGGGTGTAAAACATAGGATCAGGTCATACAGTAACAGCAAATCAGAGCAGTTGTTAGGTTCAAACCATGGGAAGCCTGAAGCCAAATTACCTTTTGTAATGGGAAAAGAACCCATAAAGTCCTGCTTTCACAGAATTTAGCTTGCATATTAATTCGAGTTCAGCTGTTTTGCTTTGAAGTTTTGATGTCCCAGCCACATCTCTGATGGCGGTCGTTAATAACTCATTTATCGAGTGATTAGAAAGATGAAAGTGCTCAGCAACTAGTTTCTTTGTTTTGTGATTTCTGATATCAGCCCTGTGGTCATTTATTCTTTTGCGCAGCGATTGTCCTGTTTGTCCAATGTATAAGGTGTTGGGCCATTTCTTGCACATGCTGGCATAGATCACATTAGTAGATGAGCAGGTAAATGAGCCTTTGATGGAGTAGCAGGCTTGATTAGGACCTATGATGGTATCTATTGTGCAGATATGTGGGCAGACTTGGCAGCATGGTTTGTTGCAGAGGAGCAGCCCACCCACCCCATTCAGCCCCTAGCCATCCAGGTACTCAGCCAGAGCAGAATGAAAAAGGAGTCCCATGGCATATTAAAGACTAACAAATTTATTTATCGCATGAACTTTTGTGGGAGAAAATCCCACTTTGTCACATGCTGAAGTAGGATTTTCTCCCGTGAAAGCTCATGCGATAAATAAATTTGTTAGTTTTTTAAAGTGCCCCAGGCCTCCTTGTTTGTTTTACTGGACCAGACTATCATGGCTGCCCCATTAGACCTAACCAGAGCAGCGGAGCAGGGCCCTCCAAGTCCCACGCTAGCTGGAACGGAGACACAGGCCCCCTAAGCTGGTCAGGTGCCCAGCTACCTTGCCAGCCCCCACCTCCTCCATCATCCTCTGTGCACGAGAGATGGGAAATGGGGCCTGGGGGCACACATGGGACGTGGTGACAGCTGCACCAGCAAAACTGGTGCTTCTTAGGCAGTTCAGAGTAATTTATTATTATTTATGTAACTGAGTGTATTGTTATAATGATGTATGGGGGGGGGTTATATGTGGCCATGGCTGTGGAGGATGGAGTGCACACTTCACCTAGTATTAACCAGTGGAGGTCTCGCTCACAAAGGTTGGGAGCCACTGCGCTAGGTGACCTAGCAAGGTGACGTGGTGCCCCGCTGACGCAGAGGGGAGGACCCTTTCTGAGGCGTTTCAGTGACTTTAACAGGCTTTGTAGCCAGTCCAGATAGTGGAACAGCAGCTAGGTTGGTTTTTGGGCCTGTTTGCTCTGAATTAAAACACGGGGCCTGTGACAGACAGGGCCTGGTGGGGATGGCTGAGAGGTTTAAGTGCTGGTGCCTTGGTGATAATTGGGGGGGGGGGGTCACTCTTCAAAACCTTTGTGCCTGAGCTCAGGCAAGCGAAATCGCTCCTGAGGCTGTGGAGAAAACAAGTGATGAGGGCCTTCCCCTCAAGCGTGCGTATGCTTTGATGCCGATGGTGTGTGAGGGCAGCAACCACGTCAAAACCTACATGGTGATTAAGCATCATCACAGGAATCCCTCACCATCAGTCTACCTTTTAAGCCCAAGTAATAAACTCACTGAGGCATCTGCAGTCTCATAAAAATAGTCATAAACAGCCGTAAAAGGCCAGCTTGACCCCAGTTGAGCTGATAAGGGGAGGCCGGGTTTCGGTGGCATTCCTCATTAGCCATGCTGCTTGAATGTTGGTTGACCTTGTTTTCCCCTTTGCAGGCAGAGGCCTTTGACTCTTGTTTGAAGCCTCAATACCATCCAGCTCCTTGGTTCAAACAAGGCTCCTATTGTGGCATAATGAGGGACAGTGGGGTTTCTCACACTGGTTAGCTACATCTAAGGGCCAGAGGTGGAGGAAATGGCTCTTCCCTTCACCCCCAGGTTACCTCTTCTGAGATCCTGCAAATTTCTAAGCCTGCAGAGAGGCAGAGATGAGAAGGGCAGAAAGCAGCACAGAGAGCCCACACCGAACACCGGCAGTCAAGAGCTAGGATGCAGCGAGGCGATGAAGCGGACGTAGTCCCCCACCTTCCCTGGTGCACCCTTAGCTGCATTTGCTCCCTTTTGCTGACAAGGATGAAAAACCAAAGCCCGAATCTTCTCTAACACTGGTGTGAAGCAAGAGTAACTCCAGGTAAATGTGTGATATTGTCCTGCTGTAAAAAATCAGCTGAGGTGAAAGGCCATTCAACCCCACAGCACAGTCAGGGCAGGGGCTCTTCATCCAGCTCTGGTACACAACAGGCCTCTCCGTCCGTCGACCTGCGCTCCTCATACCTGGCCCTCTCCTGAGCCAAGATTTCAAATGGTGGCACATTGCCCATTTTGCGATGAGCACTATTTTAGATGGGAAGTTGGCTGATGAGCTAAACGCAATTTGAAGTAGAAGCTCCCAAGCTGAAAAGCTATCTGCACTGCCAAGGTCCCTGTACTAAATCCCTCCTGTCCTAACCCCATCCATATTTCATATGCGCCACAATAAACCTGCAAGGCCCTGGCAGGGGGAATAGTAAGCCAGATGGCATAGTGTCCTTGTATGAACGCTGAGGCTATGGCTGCAACACTTCTGTGTGGGCTCTGACTACAGCAGTTTCATAAAAATAGCAAGAGGAAGGACTCCCCATTGCTTGAGTTAATCCACCTCCCTGAGAGTCGGGTGCCAAATTAACAGATAAATTCTTCCTGAGCGTTGGGTGCCAAATTAACAGATAAATTCTTCCTTTAACTTACAAACAGGACTTAGGTCAGTTTAGCGACATCTAGGGCTGGATTTAGGAGCAAGAGACCCAGGCAACTGCGTGGGCAGCTACGCTTGGGGGTTGTCGGACTCGGGTGCTGTTTTTGTTAGCAACAAAAGGGAAAATAGATGGGCATCAAATGTTTCTGGTGTTCCCAGTATGGAGTCATTTGTCACTAACCTCCTGGAATATTCTGGCCTTTTGCAGAATCTCGTGGAGGCCTCCAGACGTGCCAAAAACGTTTCACTTTTCCTCAGACCTCCTCCAATGTTGTCAGCCAGGCCCCCCGTGAGTACGGAAGGGGCGGGCATCACTAGTCAGTTGGCGAGACACACGGCTGAAGTGAAGTGAAGTGAGAACCCGGCTGTAGTAGTGTGAACCCTGCTCTAGTGTGTAATTGTGATAGGAGACTTGGTTAACCAGTGGTGTCACTGGCGTCGGGCAGGGGAGGAGGACTCCAAATGCACCTGGAAGTGCCTCGACCTGAGTCACGCCGGGGAACTGAGGCCGGCAGGTTCATTTTAAATCTCCTGCCCTGCTGTGCCCCCAGGCACGTGGTCCAGGGCAGGAAATGTAAACAGCAGGGGCTCAGCATCCGGCGGTGCCCCGACTCCAGCAAAGGTAAGCGCTGTGCTGGGCCAGGGGTGCCTCAGGAGTCGGGTGCAAGGCTTGCCCTAACACTCCCCCCATTTGTCAGCTAATTTCAAGGCCTGGGCTTTGGGTTGGGGTGGGGGGCAAGGAAAGGGGCTTGGGGCCAGGATGCACAGGACTGGGGGGCAGAGGGACTTGAGGGGGGCGGGTAGGGGAAGGTGATGTGGCTGGGGGCTTGGGTGCATGGGCTGGCGGGGGGAAGAGCACAGGTACCAGGGCTGCAGACGGGTGGGGACGAGGGACTAAGGGGCCAGAGGAAGAGCTCAGGGGCAGGGGAAGGTTCATGTGGCCAAGGGAAAGGGTGGGGGGAAGATGTTGGGAGCCTGTGCCCCAAATCTCTTTTCCGGACAGTAGTGTCCCTGGTTTTATGACTTGAAGACTGTAAGTGGTGACTACTAAAGGATATTTAACGAGACACCAAAGATATTTATTGAATCCTTCTCTGTGCAACAGCAGAAAAGAAATACTTTTGTCAGCCTTAATGTGTAACGGTTGACAAATTGCTCAGGCTGCAGAACATAGACTTTGGTTTTCCCTAATACTCCCTGGTGAAAAATAAAAGGTGCCCCCTCACGCAAGCCTTCAGGAGCTCTGTCTAGGAAGCGAAAAGCTCAGTTGCAATCTAGTTTGCAGCAAGGAGCAAATGTGATGGGAAAATATCTGGAACAAAACAGCATAGACTTCAGGAAATTGCAGTGGTCTCATTTTATCACTTAGAAGTGTCATTCGCCAGTCTTTGGATCTCTTTGATGCTGTGCTTCAGGTGGCAAGGACGAAGGTCAGAAAAGGGATCTAAAGGAGGAGGGGTAACAATTTAAGGCTGTCACCTACTGCAACATCATTAATATTGGTCCACCCCATTTTGGTGCCCAGTTCAATTTCTTGACAGTGCTACATTTCAGTTATTCTTAAAATTAAAATGTTTCTAGGAGCTTCAAGCAAACAAACGGGATTTTGCTGCCTGTTTGGCTCTGTCTACCTCTTCTTTCTCTGTGTAAGGGGCAGGGGAGAAGCCAGGCTCTCAGTGTCGGGGAAGCAGCATCACAGGTGACGAGCTAGAGACAGCTGCATCCCAGAGTGCTGCTTGGTTGAAAGCTTTCCTCTTTCTCCAACAGAAGTTGGTCCAATGAAAGATTTTCCCTCACTCACCTTGTCTTTCAGGTTCTTAGAGTAATTTCTATGCAAACTTCTCTTACTCCCTGTTAACTTCTTTAGGCAATCTCTGTACCCTTGGTTTTCAAGAAGGTCAGCTCCTCAGCTGGTGTGAATTGCTCCACTGACTTGGAGCTACACCAGCTGATGATCTGGCCCATTAACAGTAATATAACTTCTTCAGGTGTCATTGTGGTAGAACAAAATATCTTTTGTTGACTTTTTTTCAACCATCCCTCATTGCCAGCATCTCGAGCTCTCTGCGTGCACTAGCACTGATATAACTTTCACAGGTGTGAAAAAACACCCCCCCCCAGGTGACATAAGTTTAACTGACAAGCGCCAGGGTGGACCACACTAGGTTTCCCTACATTTTCCTGCTGACACAGCTACCACAGCTCGTTGGCAGATGGTTTAGTTCCTGTCAGCATAGGAACCACTACACAGGAAATCTTCCAGCGGCACCACTGTAAGACTGTGAGTATAGACAGGGCGTAACACTTCTCTTTCGCTGTTGGGGGTGAGCCGAGGCTGCATCTTGACCGGGTAACATGATTTCAATTCAAAACATCGGCTCGCCCTACCTACACTGGGGTTTGAAACAGCACTAGCTAGCCCATTTGCAAACCAAACCAGTTCCTTTACTACTCTGGAGATCCTTGAGTGATCTGAATAGGGGCCAGATTTTCAGACGTGTTCAGCAACCCGTGTAAAAATCTGATCCCAACTGTGGAGAACCTGGCTTCTTATCTCAGTGAGGCACTGGGAAGCTGAGCGCTCCCAGAGCCCCGGCTCTGTGCGCTGCTCACGTCTGAAAATCTGGCCCTTAATGCCTCTGCTGAGATCCCCAAAGATACTTAGGTTGCTAGCTTCCACTCATTTCAATGGGAGTTAGGTGCCTAAACATGTGTCCTGATCGGGCTCCATATGGACTCTTTGGGTATGTCCACACGTCTGTTTTATTTTGAAATAACACTGGTTATTTTGAAATAAAAGAGATTAGGTCCACACAATGTATTCTTATTTCGAAATAAGAGCTATCATTTCAAAATAGTTTAAACCTTCTTTAAATCGAAATGGCTGTTATTTCAAAATGGTTATTTCGAAATAACACCATTCAGCCATGTTATTTCAAAATAACCATTATTTTGAAATAACACTTTTGTCTTTCTCCTGCCCAGGGTGCCTTCCTTTTAGCCTATATTGGGTGGAGGAATGGCCCAGGGAGGGGGCCATATTGCCACACCTCCCATGATGCCCCTCTCCTAAAGCAAAATAACAAGTCCTGTGTTTGGCCATGCTATTTCGCTTTGAGCTTTTCCCTTAATTCGAATTAACATTTTCTTAATTGCATTAACGTATTTTGAAATAAGAACTTTATTTCAAAATAACTCATTTTGAAATAACTTATTTCGAAATAACGATGTACGTGTGACCATAGCCTTTATGTCTTGGTCCCATCCTGCTAGCACAAGTGAGAAACCCTGGAGTAAAGAAACACATCATTATCTATCCCCCCCACCCCCCCGGCCACCCAGTCTCTGTTTCATCACTGTCAGTAGGAGGCATCTCAGTATCCTCTAGGAAGAGCTCAGAGGGTTTAATTGATCCAAACCTGCTTCCCATGATGAAGGGAAGGTGATAAGAAAAGGGTTTACTGGCTGGGTGTCTGCTGTTGCTGATCAATCTGCACGTGCATGAGCATCCCTCTTGGTGGGTGGGTTCCCTGTATCAGACTGGCAGTGGGCTTCACCTGTTGTGAGCTTTTCAATATACGGCTTTTTGATGGATTTCCTAAGAGCCTCCTGCAGACTTAAGCTCTGTGCCCTCCTCCTGTTTAATTATTTTTCAGCGATGCCTGGGAATTTGTGGTGGGGACTCCAAGGATGTTCTGAGCAGGCCACCTTTGGGATGCTGCTGCTGTCTTAGGCCCCATATAGCGATGGCTGAAACAGTTTCTGCTCAGCTGTTCACCTTGGTGCTGGGAGACTGTTGGATGATGGATACCGGTGAGGCAGGTTAGGCTCCTGTGTGTTTTCAGCTCTTGTTTATTATCTGCAGGGAGTAGGAGCTGTGCATGCCCCCAGGCTGATGGGCTGTTGTGCTCCAGGGCTTTAGAGATGCTCACTGGCCTCTGTGCAACATTAACAGCTTGTTAGAGATGCAGGAACAGTCTGGGAACCATGAGGCTTGGGTTGTACACACCTCCTCTTTCCTTTCTTTCCCCAAACCAGTTTCTTATCCATGTTTCATCCAGGGCCTGAATGCATCCTTGGGAGCTCCAATGGCAAATAATGCCCAGTGACTTCAATAGGAACGATCGTGGGCAGATTCTGGCCCCTTCATGCTGGTCTCATGTTGTGCATGACTCAAAAATAAGGGTAGAACAGCTACCTAAGGAATTCCAGCCAAGGAGGGTCAACATGAAGGGGACAGCGGTGCTGGCCACCCCAGCCAGCTGAAGAGCCCCTGGATCTGGGGGCTGCATCAGCACACAGACAAGCCCCAAACCCAGGAGACAGAAAGGTGCCTCAAAGCACCTCATCTAGGCAATATTGATTTGCACTGACTGCAAAACAATTGTTACAGAGCTCTGAATTTTGCAGTTTCTTGCTTTATAATGGGTAGAACTAAAGCCAGATATGTGAATGCCCCCAGCTATGGGGAAAAAAAAACAAGGAGGCCTGTGGCACTTAAAGACTAACAGATCCGTTAGTCTTTAAGTGCCGCAGGACTCTTGTTTTTTGTTTTTTGGGGTTTTTTTTTTTGCTGGACTAGACTAATATGTCTGCCCCTTTGGAACCAGCTATGAGGCAATTCTGATCCAAATCAGACCCCCTCTAAAAAAAAAAAATCTGCTGAGTTTGTCACTTAAGATTTTAGACCACTGGGGGCAGGGGGCATATCCCGGCTCCCTGACTTGGTTTTCTTACCAGTGAAATGAGGTTAATGCCAGGGGCCCCCAAGATTGATCTGAGTAGTGCTTATAAGCCATCTCTTCACAAGGAAGAGGCTAGCCAAAGGCAAATCTTATTTCTTTTAGCATTAAAACCTCTAAGTGAAATGCCCTCAACTTTTGTAGACACCTTATCAATCACTGTCCACTGCCAGCCAATCAGCGTTCTCTGCTTTCCTGTGCCCTGAAGCTTGGCACCCTAGGCATAACTCTGTGATGGAAGTTTTCCTCATGAGCAGTTTGAATTAGGTCCAGGGGTTTGGAAACAAATGGGAAAGCTTATAAAATGGAAGCACCCTCCAGGCAACAGAGATAGACTGTGCAGCATGCATTTAAAGAAAGAAAGGTTTTGTAATTTCTTTCTGGATGTTAAGATTTTATTCCAAAAATTCCCCTCCAAAACACAGATCTGCTTTCCTCACCCCCCCAAAACATACACTCATTAATATGCTAGGCCAACGTTTTGGAACAATTGTGTACAGCACCTAGCACAACAGGGTTCCATACTTGCTTGGTCCTTAGGCACTATGGTAATAAATGTGATTCATAACAATTAACAGAAGCAACCCTCCCAGAGGTCATCTTTGGTTTTATTCCCAGACCCAACTGGTGCTGAATTTTTGGGAGTGTCTCAGTAACCAAGAGGCTGAACTAGGTGTGTGTCATATCTACCATCACTACAAATGGTGATGGCTCTTCTTTTCTCTGCAAAGTGTTTACAACATGCAAGGATTAAGTTGTACGAGTGTACAGATGTAGGCGGGTGCAACCCACAATCAAGTATTTTGGAGTGTTAAATGAGAAGGCTAATTGCTGGTTCCAGAGGACTTTTCTTTGTGTGGGTCTTTTTGAATATCACGCTTAATAAATTAGATGTTTTTAGATGTATATTATTAGCTGAGAAACAAAGCTGGTGGCACTGTGTACTGTTTAAATCTGTGGCTTAGACCCCTGAAAAATTAGGCTGTATGGGAGGGCAGTAGGTCTGGGGTGGGGGGGGGTCAGTGGGCTGTCATTGAAGAGATGTGGGTTCAAGTCTAGCTGTCCCCAGCCTGTCTGTGAGACCTTGTGGCAAGTAGGCACTCTGTGCCTCAGCCCCCCAACCTGACAAACAGTGGTCGTAATCCCACCTTCATCCGCCATGCCCGTTTTGGCGGTAGCACCTGCAGAGCAGGCACTCCCTGCTGCCAGATCCCTTCCCTGCTGCTGGAGGCTTTCTCTGTAGAGGGGAAAAGCTCGGGCAATGGGGAAGCCACAGAATCCCATGCTATTAAAAATAACTATGTTGTGGGAGGTGCTGCTTGGGTGTGGAGAGATATAGATGTGGGGTCTCACCGTCTGCACTGCTCTGTGTATCCATGCAACCTGCGCCTGCACGTCTCCATTTAAGAGCAGACATACTCTGTATGTATGCCTAGTACCTAACCCTATAAACCTCAGATATTAGCCAAAGCCTTTGAAGTTACTGTAATACAAGTAATAGGTGCCAGATGGGCAAAAAATGATCTGCCCCCTTTAAAAAGCTATGTACCACTGCCTTGTTTTCCCTGTTTCTAAAACTGCTGATGACAATTTAATGGCAAACAGAAAATGGACCCATTTTGAATCCTGCAAAACCAAACTAATGTCGACACATCTTATGAAGACATTTTTTTTCATTTACCAGCCTGCCCCAATTAAGAGTTCACAGTAGAAGCTGTTTCCCAGATTGCATATAAAGGTCCATTCTGCACTCTGGGTATGTACTGTCCTCTTAACACGAGTTGCTATTCAGTCTCTGGATTGTTCTCTAAGGTTCGTTCACTGGCCTGGTCCTACAGGTTTTGGAGCGGGTCATTAGCGTGCTGGACAGGGACCACAGTATTACACTCACCCCCAAATGCAGCAGGGTGGCTCTTGCTGTTCGATAGCGGGGTGGGAGTGGCTGGCGAGGTCGAAGAGTCACCTGTCACAGGCCAGCGCAGGGTCTGTGAATGCTGATCAGAAAACGTGCCTCTGCAGCATGAACTGTTAGGGTTGTGGGGATAACCTGCCCCCCCCCATGTGCTGCTCTGTCCCCTTCTAGTGGTAGGTTGATGCACTTGTTAGCTGAAATGGGTCTGTTAGCTCAGGAAGCTTTTAATGTCAAAGGTTGGGTTCAGGCCTTACGGCTGACAACCACCCCGACCCTAGCACTTCAAGCACGTTCAGGCATCTGTAAAGTTAAAAATCAGACCTTTTTGTTTAACACAATCTGCCTTTGTGCAAATGCCTGGAAGATGCCCCTAAGCCTGGCTCTGTGTTAGCTGGTAAAATGACTTTCACTTGAAATAGGCCCTGGGTAAGAGACTATGGTCTCTTCAATATCCTGGATCGACATGGCTACAACTACATATGACACAGTTTCACACTTTCAATGGGCTTGTGTTGACCGGCTGTGCGCCTCCAACACTTTCCTCCCCACCCTCACAGTCCCTTTGTCTCAGATTCACTCTGCACCTGCCCCTCATTCCCCTGCCCTGTCCTCACCTCTCTTTCCCTTCCCTTTTCTTCAATCCCATCCTAACAAAACCCACCCAACAAAATCATGGAGCTAACTCACGTTTGCTCCCATCACATCGTCGACTTGGCTTGTGTGGGTGCTGTTTTCCCCCTTTGCACCTGTCCTTTCTCTGTAGCTTGTGAGCTCTTCTTGGCAGGGTCTGTCTGCTCCTCTGCATTTCCAGGACTGGCACAATAGGGCCCCATGCCTTTTTGGCCCTTTTTTGTGCTATTGAAATAATCTTGCCTAATAAGTTTCACCTTGATGGCTTGGAACCACTGTGCCACCATGAGTGGCAAGAGTGTTAAATCCGTGCTGTTTGCCTGGCCCTCCTTTCCACTGGAGACATTTGTTTAGTGAAACACACTATTTGATAGGGCACCCCAATTTTAATGGTTTTGTTTTGTCTCACTGCCTAGCACATAGCTCCTGTGCAACCACCTGATGTTTGTTTCTGAAATCTGGATCTAACTCCTTAGTGGTGAATGCCCTGTGGTGCCTGAGAGCAGAGGAAATATCTGTGGTGTCATTTTTTATTTTGCTTGAAAAGATACTTTAAAAAAAACCCCACTATATTGAGGATCTGTTTGAAGCTTTGGTCTGAAGCTGCTGGCTCTGATTCACCTCTGTTAATTACTGGGGGACTTGTTTCTTTTATTCAGCACAAAGTCATATGCAGACTTTTCAATTACAAGGTGCTCAGAACAGCTTCTTAATGGCTCTGTATGAGGAGATACCAGTTAAGCAGCCACTGTCCCTCAATTTCCCTTCCATCTCAGCCCAGGAAACAAAGAAGCTTTAAATAATTGTTGGCAAGGATTTTAGCCTTTGCTGTGTACCTTCCAAGCTCACAGGGCTTACCAAAGGGGGTGAAGGATGCTTGTCTCCTGTCTATGGCTGGGAGCAGCCAAAGTGACTTACCAAAATCCGACAACAGGTCAAAGGTGGAGCTGCGGATAGAACCAGGTGTCCTGACGTCCAGGCTGGGACCCTAGATGTGGAGCACGCTCTGTTAGGAAGCATTTATAGAATTAACGCTGGAGGTCCGGCTGCATCTCCTGGGTTACTTGTGGGTGAGGTGTGCGCAGTCTGGAGTGGGAGGCAAGTCCTGGGGCAGTGGAAGTGAATAGGCTGAGCAGTGAAGGAAGCCCGCTGGAGGGGGGCCAAGAGCGGCACAACAGCTAATTCCTAGTGGAGGAAGATTTCGAGGGCAGAGCTGAAGAGAATCATGCCTTCAGGGGTTTGTGGTCATGGCACCTGCTTTTCAGGCTTTAATCCAATTTAAAAGTGGGTTAAACCCACCCTTGGGGGGCCCTGACCCATGGCTGACACGTGTCTTTCCTGCACCTGTGGCCAGCGGAGACAACATAGGAGATGAATCAGCCCCATCCTTCCCACTGGATATTGTGCTGCCTGCCTGCTTGGCCAGTCTCAATCCAGTCTCTGTCTTTTCAGCCGTGTTTTCATTGTGCCTTGCCTTCCCCTACATGGCTGGGAAAGAGCTAATGAGGCCTTTCCGGTATTTATAGAGGACAAGACCTGATTACACACAACTGACAGGGAGGCATCATTTTCCTTCCATGCTCAGGAAGTCTCTCCTCTCCCTCCTGCCTCAGCCCCAATAAATATTTATCTGGCAAGGCCCCTGTATGTCTGCAGTTGCTGGGCCTGGGGCAGCACAGTCTGGGTCTGAGCCTGGACTTGGGAATATGAAATATTAATAATCATCCTAGCATCACTTTTGTGCTATTTAATTTTTGATGTCCAGTTTACAACAAGCCAGAAAAACAACCTGTGCAAAAAAAAAGCTCAGGGATGCCCCAGAGGGGCTGAAGGGAAATGTTCTGTGGTGTCTTGTAGCTCCCCGGAGAGCCTGTGTTGAGCATGGTGGCTTGTGCCACTGGGGTGATAGCTATGTGTGCATCTTCTGCAGTGGGTCCTCTCTCATTTGGCCAGAGATGCCCAAGTGGCCAAGCACCTGTAGAGGGGACAGCGGGATAGATTATTATTTGATTTAAGGGAATGGGAGTGGGACAGGAGGTGTAACTGTATCCAATTTGTCTTTAAAAGTGCCACCGGATTCTTTGTTTGTTTTGCTGAACAAGATTAACACAACTGCCCCTTTGAAACTCCTAATGCTAGGTAGGAAGATGGGGCTGCGCACTGAAATTTGAATTTGACTCCTGTTGGAGGGGCCCATTCTGTGTCCGTGGCCATGGCTGGAGCTCACTCTTCCCATCTCAGCCCTGACCAGAGCGCACTCTCACATCTCCAATAAACAAGATGGAAAGAAACCCACCCCAGAATAGCCAACAGTCCTGGGATTAGAGTACACGCTGGTTTGTGTGTGATCAACATGCCAGTCTCTGCTTTGCCTGGTTGAAGCAGGATTTCAGCCTGGGTCTCCCACACTGTGGATGAATGCTCTCACCACCAGGCGATTGCTTATTCTGGGGAGGGTTCTCAGGCTTGGTGAACATTTTTGAAAGGTCTGTTTTGCCCAGTTTCTCACCAAATGGAATTCTTGTTTTCTGGCCAGCCCCACCCAGTGTTTCAAATAAAGAAGTTTGTGGCTAAAATATCACTTTTTAAAAATACACAGGGTCAGCCCTTCAGCAGAGGTGAGTTCATGTTGATGACAGCGGAGCCTGGCTAACTTGCATCAGCTGCTGTGAACAGGCATAACTCCCCTGAATTCAATGAAGCCCCACTGATCAGCTGCAGATGAGGATTTGATCTGGCCCCTAATTAAAAACTGAAGCTCCCTTTCTAAACCAGCACTGAAATCCCATAAGGTTACCTCAAAGCCTGGGAAAATACAAGGAGCAGGGAGGGCTCTACAAATGTTGTTCAGGTGAGAGTTGTTATACATACACACACACAATTTTGACCCATCTCCTTACTCCTGAAGTTCTGCCAGCTCCAGGAGAAATATTAGTTTAGCTCACCAATAGCACAGCATATTCCATCCTCTGCTGAAAGAGACTAGCTATTACCTTTTTAATTTCCTTTTCAGTGGTGCTGCGTTGTGTGGGGAGAAAAAAATATGGATGCTATCTCTTCCACAGAGAGGAAGACTCAAAGGTCCTGAAACAGTCACAAAAGATTTACCTGCATAGCAGACTGAAATTCACATGCACTGAACCTTATTGTGCTCCGAGTTTAAGCAGTATGGTTTGTTTTGTGTGCGTACATGTTAAGCAGCAGGCATCAGGGAGTATCTTTTTTGGTATAGCTCTGACGCTGAGCTAATTTCTGCCCTCAGATGTCTACAACACAGCTCCATTTATTTCAACAGAACTGGCACAGGTTAAATGAAACCAGAATTTGTGCCCTTAGGCCTTCTCATTAGACCATCCTTTCTAGCACCTTTGCCTCTGACAAGCTCAGGGCATTATACAAATATAAATGAATGCAACCTCAAAAACAGACCTGGCTCTTGAGCGGCAAAATATGGATCCATAGGTCAAACACCTCCTGGTTCTGCCTTGTTTGCAGCTTGGCTTTTGATTCATCCTGCTACATAAATAGGAGCCAGCTGTACCGTTTGGATCTGGCCGGTATTCCATGCCTCATCTTGGGAGGCAGCAGAGTGCCGTGTAGCACCACGCTGGGCATTAGATTAATGCAATCGCAGAGGGAACAATATTGCCTGTTGGTTTACCAGCCCCATTTCCTAAAGTATCACACTAACTTTGCCTTGGAGCTGTGCCAGCCTGCCTTTAATGGCCTTTGAGAGAGCTGCTGGGGTAAATGTAATGGGAGTGACACTCACACAAGTCAAGGGGTGAATTAGAGCTCCAAGCCAGGCTGAAGCTGCAGTGCGTGCAGTCTCTCCCTTCCCTTTCACAAGCCATAACGGAATGAATGAGTGCACAGAGAAACCAGATAGTGCTTAATACCATCTATAAGCAGAGGTGAAATGTTATAGTCTTAATTGGGGGAAGGAGGCTGAACAATGTCACCCCAGCTACTGCCTTTCATTATTCACTGCCTTTAATTTGTGTTTACTGATATGGGAGTTGGGAGTGTGAGAGAGCAAAACAGCAACCACATTAAGCAACGGCAGCAGTTTCTCTGCTATGCTGGAGGAGTAGGGCAAGGAAGCAAACTTGAAAAAGGCTACACAAAAATAAAGCCACTCTGCTGACGGTCCTGTGTTCCACTTTGGTGAAGATACAAGTCAAGCTTCCTTTACTGCATTTATACTATTTGGCTCTGCACTAACACCTAGGAGCTGTATTGGTGGATCGGCACCACACTGTGCTAGGTGCTATACAAACAGACTAAAAGGACAGTCCCCAACCCAAAGATCTTACATTTTAACCTACTGCAGGTGGCTCAGCCATGGTCTGCTCCATGGTGATTTGCCGCTTCCTGCCCCTCTGAATCTACCAAGACTCACGTGAGCCCTTCAGAGCTATTCAGTAAAACCTGACAGCATTGAATTCCAGCTGGCAAACAGCAGCCAGGCTGTACAGCTGATGTACCTCTGGTTTCACTGAGATGCCAAGAAGGAGACTAGTGGCCACCATAACAATAACAACATGTTTATGTCCCCTTTCATGAAAGGATCTAAAACCATCTTATACGCATTAAATTCGCCACATCCCCTCTGGGGAGGTAATTCCTGCTACCCCTGTTTTAGAGAGTGGAGTTGAGGCAAAGAGCAGTGCATGCTATGAGCTCCAGACATCCTGAACTACATGAAAGCCTTGGCTACACCACAGTGTTTTGTTGACGAAAGTCAGCTTTCAGCAGCACAACAGAGAGGTGTACACATTGCAAAGCTTCTCCCACCTGCAGATCTCTCCTGGTCTGCTGACAAAAATAAAACCAATGAGAGAACTTTTGGTGGCAAAGCTTTATTGCCGAAGTATCGGCGTAGACACCGTGCTTGGTTATGTTACTTTCCGTGGCCTCTAGAAGACTTCCTACACTGCCCAGCCTGACAGCTCTGGTCAGCCTTTCAAACTCTGCAACCATGCCAACCAGGTACACAGTCATTCGCCCTTCCATCTTTGAAAGCCTGGGAATTTTAAAAATCTCACTTCCTGGTTTGTTCCATGTGGGGAGCACACGGTGCATCTTCCCAGCTGACCATGGTGGCTCCAGGCAACACACGTACTCCTGCATGGAGCGCACCAGAGCTATTGGTGCTGCTGGGTCTGTGGGCTGAAGAGACTGTACAGCCCCAGCTCGGCGCCAGTCACAGGAACTTTGATCCTACACTCAGATTTCTCATGGTCTATTGGAGAAGGGCTATGAACGGGGCATGCATCAGCACTGTGGCAAGATAAAGGAGCTGAAGCAGATGTGCCAGAAAGTAAGGTAGTCACACCATCATTCTGGCACTGTGCCAAAGAGCAGCCATATTTTAGGAGCTGGACACCATCATCTGTGGCAAGTCCACCTCCACTACCAAGAGTCCCGTGGATATTTTGGTGAGGCTGCGGATAGCAGGCACAACCCCAAGGATGAAGTAATGGCTGAGGAGGTTGAATTGGGGGATCAGATGGGCCAGATGACAGTATGGTGGAGAGCCAGGACCTCTTCTTGATCCAAGAGGGTTTGGGTCACTCCCAGTACTCTCCCTCTGGTGTGCATGATGCAGGAGAGAGGAGCTCTGACAAATGATCTTTTTGAGTTGAAGCTGTTTAGTTAGCTGAGGTAGAGCTGTCCTTTGCTTTGTTATATTCCAGAAGTGGGTGAAGGGGTAGACCATGTAAGACTAGTTGTGTTTGCATGTTCTTCACACTCCCCTGTGCAGCCATGTGGTGGGGGTGGAACCGTGGGTTAATGCGAACTGAGATGTCACAGGAATCTTCTAGCGAGAGCTCCAGGATACTGTCCTTGAGATACTCACCAGTCCACTGCCAAAAGGTCCTTGGCAGAGCTGCTTCGTTCCTTCCCCTCTTGCAGGAAACTTTCCTGCGCCATTTGGCAATCACATATGCAGGACCAACGTGGCACATAGGTGAACAACATAGGGACCTGGCCTGAAGCTGCATGAATGCAGCCGATGCATCCTTGCTTACCCTCAGGAATGAGCCCTAGGCTTCAGTGATACCTGCTTGTGGAAAATGGCAGCAGAATTTACAATTTTGTCCCTACTTGCCTGCAGTGACCCTGTAGCAGGTGAAAATGGTTACCCACCGGCTGGGAGGTAGCCGTCCACCCGCACTTCCCCTGCTGGCCTGAAGAGGCCTTGTACAAAAGCCGGCTCCGGCACCAAAGAGGCCCGAAGGAGAGGGAGGACTATATAAAGGGATGGACCAGCCAGCCTGGTGGAGACAGAGAGGGAGATGTCTGTTGGAGTTAACAGATCTCCCTTCCTGGGAGCAGCAAGGGGATGACTGACAGCAAGATCTCTCTCCCAGGGAGAGCCAAGGGGAGGAAGGCTGGCAGGCTGCTCCCCTAGATGCAACTCCCCTGGGTGAGGGTCTTTGCTTGGTGGAAAGCTTTGACGAAGGAAACCAACCTGATGCCCATGAAGGCCTGGAGGAGCTTCTCTCAGTGGAAGACACTAGCAAGCTGGCTGTTCTGAGCCCCTGTGACCTGGAGGAGCTTCTGCTGGCTAATGGACCAAAGGAATTAACCCTGCTGCCACCAGTAGACAGCAAGAGCCTGGCTGGGATGCCCTAGGTAGGGTTCCCAGCTGTCAGCAGGGCTGGCTCTACTATGAGGCAAGAGACAGACATGGCTTCAGGTGACAGTTCTTAGGGGTGCCTAGGCCTCCTCCCCCTGTGAACATCAAGCTGGCTCCCACCTCTTCAACTCTTTCCTAGCAGCTCAGGCACTGTTAGTCAACCTGCAGCTTAAGTCATGTAGGCAGAGTGCACTTTAAATCCCTCTGCAGGCAGACACTGGAGCTTTATGCACTTTGGAAAACTGTTTTCAACCTCCATGAATGAGATGGGGGGGGTGTCAAATCAAAATTTGGCTTGGGGTGCCACAACCCCTTGAGCTGGCCTTGGATGTCAGGCAAAAGGAGGACATTGCCTCCTTTTTACCTTCACATCCTCTGTCTGGCAGCCATTTTAAAATACATGATTTTATAGGGGCTAAAGTATGCTGGAATGCCACAGAATGCCTTATTTTTAGGGGAAAGTGTTCCAAGGCCCCCTAAAAACAGAAGAATATTACATTTTCTCCTTGTGTCCTCCAATGTCCTCCTTTTTTACTTCTCTGTCCTCCTTTCCAGTCTTTGGTATCTGGTAACCCAAGCCCAGGGGTACATATCCTGAAGACCTGGAGTACAGCGAGCTGAAGGTAACCAAGGGGGAAAGTGGGAGGCAGTAGTCTAGGGACAACTGGGGAGTGCCCAACTACTTTGTGCGGTCAGTGTTTCAGCTGGAGCCCACTCACCTGGTGGCATTGCACTGCCACTGATAGGGCCCTGGGGTAGTAGTTGTGTTTGCCTCACCCTGCTAGGGGTTGAAGGCCCTGAAATCTTGCTACTGTGTGTTTGCCTTACCCCACTGGGGATTGAAGGCCAAAGACTTTTGGACTCCGCCTTGCCTTAGTAGGGCTAGAAGGCCATGGACATGGGGGGGTTGGGTCGGACCCTGCTGTGGGTCCTGGCCTGCCTACTGGGAGGCAGCACAGCTGAGGGCTGCCCCATTTACAGACGCCCTTAAAAAAAACAGCTAGATCCATTCGTGGGCTGAACTCACCACTTTTAGGGCATTTGTGGAACTGTGTTGCTTGCCAAAGGACAGTGAGAAACTGAGTTGTTTTTAGAGGTGGGTTTTTTTGCTATTATGATTCGATACTATGGGGGCCTTAATAATCATGCTTCTCTTTATTGTTTCACATGCTTCTGCAGCTGTGGCCTTCAGGAGACCCTCCGACATATGAGGGGAGTGCCTCATCCAGATAAGGAAGTGACCAAGAACATGTTTCAAGGAGTGCGCCAGTTCTCAGAGACAGAAAAATAAGACCACAGGGCAGCAAGAGAGACTTCAAATTTAAAATTATAAAATGGACGGAAAGGGGGATGAGGAGTGATGGGCCAGGGGCACATAACTGTGATGGAGGACTAAATGGAGATGCTGAAGTCCCTAATCAAGCTGCAAGCAGTATATATGGATGCTCACCCCCTCTGCAGCTGATATAGAGCTGTCTTCCATTCCCTCCTTAAGCTCCCCCCCACACATTCCTCTGTTCCTAATTCACTCCACCCCCATTCAGGCAGTTTCCAGACTGATAGCTGCACTTACATGCCGCTATGCAAACCTACACTGCTGCCCTTTACTGTTGTGTCCCTCCTCACCAAGCATTCTGCATGTGTTGTTAATTGGTTTTTAATAAAAACATACCCTGAAAAATAATCAATCATCTTTATTTGTCTCCTACACGCTGTGGTTGCTGTTGCAATTAATAGAGATGCAACTGGATCATTTGCAGAGTACAAATCACAGTCAGAAATCATAAAAATTTTCATGCAAGGTGGCAAGTTAACAAAGTGTGGCAGAGTGCTGTATAGAAACACACACTGCTTGTGTTCACTGTCAAAACAGCACCTCAAGATCTCCCTGACTTGCATAGCCTCCTGTTGTGCTCCTGTAATAGCCCTTGTATCTGACTACAGGGCTGTCCTGGGGGGGGCGGCAAGAGGGGTGATTACCCCTGGCCCTGCTGTTCCATGGGTCCCATGCTGTCCTGTCATGAGCAGAGCAGCACAGGTCCCTCACTGCTGCCCCCAATAGCTGTGCTGGCCCACCCCCCTCCCAAAGGCAATGGAGGGGGAGATATGGCAGGGGTGTGGAACCAGCCTCTGTTCTGGGCTGGCCCACGCTGCCCTGAGGGCAGAACAACCAGCCCAGGGGCAGAGCAAGCCAGCTCAGCTGCCAGGTTCTGCTCTCTCTCCTCTCTCCTGGGCTGGCTGTTCTCCCTTGGGGGCAGGGAGGGCCAGCCCAGAGGTGGGGCAGGAGAGCAGAGCCCAGCCCCTGGACCAGCCTGTTCTGCCCCACAGTGTAGCTGGCTCAGGGGAGGGGCACGTGTGCATGGCCAGCCTCTAGGCTGGCTCACCCCACCTCCTGAGCATGGGGGGCAGGTAGGGGGCCACCACAGGCCGATTGGCCCTGGTCCTGCAGCCCACTAGGGTGGCCCTGTCTGACTGCTCCAACTCCATTGCCATGCGATTCACCTCTGCACGCCACCATGGGGGAAACTTTTCACCCTCAGCCTCACAAATGTTATGGAATGCACAGCAGGCTGCTGTGACCATGGGAATACTTTTCTCTTTTAGGTCTACCGAGTCATAAAGGCAGCCAAATGCATATTCAGCTGTCATTCTGCACCTGCTAAGCTGATTGTCAATGTGCCCCTTGCTGCTTTCCATAAAAAGATTCACTAGCAATGGGAGTATGGATACACTATGGACATGTCAGCATCCCCTGCTGGAATCTTCCAGTCTGAAGAAAAATTCCTGCTTGAAGTTTTCCATACAGGCTGGTGTTCCTGAAGAGGACTGTGTCAAGCACAGTCCTTAACCCATGCCCTGTTGATGCAAGTGAAACACCCATGGTGTGCTACAAGCCCTGCAATACCATAGCAAAGTGTTTCTTTCTACTCATGTACTCCATCACAAGATGGTCTAAAATGGCAAAAACTGGGATATTCATGCCATCTTTTGTCCCAGTGCAGTTATGGAATGCTATTGCTGCAAAACTATCCATTAGTTTATGCATGTTTCCAACAGTCCCAGGGCTTCAGAACAGGATGCAATTAATAGCGCTGAATACTTGTGTTAATGCTACCCCAATAGTGGATTTCCCAAATGATTAGCACCTGACCAATAGCAGTCTGGAGTGACCAGCTTCCACACAACAATTGCCACACATTTCCTCCAGGAGGGCAGCTCTCATTTTGATGTTGCAGTGCCGGGAGAGCATCACGCACAGTTTCAGGAAGGTGGATTTCTACATCTGAAAATTCTGTAGCCACAACTTGTTATATCAGAGCTGCATTATGATGGGATTTCACCACTCAGCGCTGAGGTCACAAGCCCTCAAGTGACAGTCCACTGTGTGCAGCTGCTCCATGAATACCACACGTAATCTGGCATTGTTTGTTTCCATGGCACACAGCAGATCATGCACCGCTGACTCCTGTCTAGATTGGGAGCTCATGTTGTAGTGTAGGACCCTCCATAATGGTTTCATAACACCGACCACACCAGTGGAGAGCAGTGCAGGATCCCTCCTTTTTCAGAGGTGGCAGGTGCGCTGTAAATCAGTGCCATTAAAAAATGATGTGAAATGCAGCTGGGACCCCATGGACCAATGGGGTGGAAAAACCCTGCATCATAGGACATAGTGCCTGCATCCAGAAGATGTACCAAGAGCCACTCTTTCTTCCCACAACTCCTAGCTACAGAAGATGATGAGCTGCACAGAGGGAAAGCTACCCACTGCTCTCATTGTCAGTGGTACAGCACCAACTGTGGATGTGCTCTGCTGACAGAAGAAGCGTTGTATGAACTTGAGCAAGCAATGTAACTAAAGTGCTGTTTGATTGTCAGCATAACTTGCATTTACAAAATGCTGTGGTGCAGACAAGGCCTAAAGCTGTGACCAGGGAAGGACTGGTGGAGTCCTGGCCAGGGGTACGCTGTACAGCAGGCGTGGCTGACCACACTCCTGACAGAACCAGTCCAAATTGATCTTCAGCAGACCAGGCAACTGGGGAGAAAGAAGACATTTCCTTAAGGAGTACCCATTGGCAATGGGAAGAGAAATAGCCTTCCCAACTGCAGGGGTCTGGCTGTGGGTGCACCCCTCCCCACCCCCAATAACATTACCCAAGAGAGCGGAAGAACCACATATAAAGATGTGATGGGGTGTTTGCCCCACACTAGCAGAGACAGGGTTAATAAAACTCCAGGAAGGCTGGCTGGGAAGCAGCCAATAGGAAAGGGGCTGGGAGGAACAGCCAACCAGGGCCTAGCAAACGCCTATAAAGAGAGCTGCAGGGCAGAGTAAGATCAGTTGGTTCTGGGGGTCCTGGGCAGTGAAGAGTGTATCCATGCAAGGCTGAGAAAACTGTAAGAGAAGTGGCTGGTTCCTGGGGCTGAATGGCTGTTTGCCCTGGGGTGAGTGCAAAGAAGGTTCTAGTGCCATGGGAAAGTGGCTCAGAGAAATAGAGTGGCATTGGTAGTAATTAGAAAAGAGCAGCAGGAGAATCCTGCTATTTATATGGTGTCTGGGTTTGGGTCTGGATCCCCTGCATTTGCCACTGGGGAAGTGGCTGGACTGTTGGAAAGAAACACTAGCTCCTATAAGGGGAAACCTGCTGACAAGCTAGCCTGAAACCTGAGTAGAGAAGAGGATGCTGAGGTTCTGGGAGCTGAATCTCCCTTGGGCATGTAAGATAAATGCTCCTTGTCTGTCTGGAGCCAGATAAGCACATTTTCTTCTCCAAGCCTTGGCTTCTCCTGTGTGCTTCAGTGCTGCTGTAATTCTGTGCCGAGCCTAATAGTGTCAGTTGGCTGGCTGAGGTTGGGAGGCCACCAAGTCAATGCTACAAATGATCTTTGCTGGATGGCCAAATAGCAGAAAGGGCTACGCTAGCAGTGAACCAATGCTCTGGTAGCTACTAAATATGACAAGAGATTTACAGCTTAAAATGGGTTTTATATTTTAAGGCGGATCTGCCTGAAAGCATTTGCTGTCAGACAGGGTCTCCTGGGATCAAAACAACTTGATGCCTCCATCTCCTGTCCTAATAATCTCTGATGATGTGTTTTAGGAAATGCATGGGGTATGGCCATCCACAGACAAGCCTGGTTGAGTGCCCCTTTTGGAGGAATGGGAGTGTGGGGTCAGGAAGGTGGTCCCTGAATGGAAGGGTCTAAGACTTACACATGGCCAGGGCAGGTGGAGTGTTAGCTTGGTCTCCCAGAGTGGTGGAAAGGTGACAGCTGGTTTCTCTAATCACAGGATTTGGTAGAGAAATGCAGCCGGGACACATCTGTGGTCAATTAGAGCAGGCAGGGCTCTGAGGAGATGAGGCTGGCAAGCAGTGAAAGCACAGACAGATGCTTAGGGGCAGGGAAACAATGAAGTGCTGCAAAAGCCCTCAGCACTTGGCTGCCCAGACCCTTCCTTTGGTTAAGTTCCTTCCCAGAGCAGGTTGCAGAAAGCCCTTTCAGCTTGTACCCTCAGATCTAAGCTAAGTGATGGTATTTGTTAGTATTGTTAACTATTTGTATCATAGTAGGGCTTAGTGGTCTCAACTGTGGTGGGGGACGTGTTGCTCAAACACATGGCAAAATCTGGTATAATCTGACCAGACAAAGGATAGGTGGGGAAACCAGGGGGGAAGTGACTTGTCTAGTGGCACGCATAAAGTCAGTGGCAGAGACAGGATTAGACTTTCATCTCTTGAGTGGCAGCTCAACATCCAGTTCCTTGGACTTAATAGCATCTAGGCTGTTTATTAAAGAACCTAAGCATGGCTCCCCAATTCTCTAACTATGCAGCATGGTGCAGGTTAAAATTGTTAGCTTCAGGGCATCTGTATTCACCTTCCTTGGTTGCCCACATTCCTGCTGCTGGATGTTACCCCTCTTGGACAAGGACACACTTCTCCATCCCTCCTGACGAGGGACTTCAAGGCTTCCTGTTTCACTGTGGGACATCCCCAGCAAGGCAGCTACCCCAAAGACCAGCGTCATCACTTTCCTGGCTCTCTGAAAGCCATTACTACTTACCCTGCAACTCTTCCTAAGCAAGCACATTTCTTCTTAAAGTGAAAGTGTTACAGAAAATATATTCAGACAACAAAAGTTACACTTGTGCTTGAAAGTGGAGCAGAAGTTACCCCAACCCCTACTCAGGTAGGTTTCACTTATTCAAAATGCACAACGGGATTTTCTGATGGTTACAAGTTCATCCGTGTTACAGCGAGAACCAGAACAGAGACCAGGCAGCTCAGATCTTTCACCTTGGCTTTCTGTAACAGGCTATCAACAGACAAGGACTCTCTCCCCTTGTAGCTTTGACAAGCTTGGGTTTTGCAAAACTAGATTAGGGGAATTTGTGTTAACCTTGTCCTAGATGTTACCTGTGAAATCCATGTAGCAGGTATTGCCTCAAAAGGCCATGCATGTCTGGCACTTTTCCAGTCTTTTGAGCGCCTCCACCTCAAATCTATCACGCTTCCCCCCAAGTGAGGTTACATACCACCCTGGCCCATAATATGTAAACTGAATACAGTAAGGTCTTCCGAGGCTATGTGCCTTCTCTGTCACAATTTTAAGATTATTTGTCTGTTTTTTAAAAAAAGAACTTGGCTAACCTTGTTTAAAAAGGCAAAACAGTGTACAAGGAAATTAACTTCCATAGAAGTAGCCATGTTGGTCTAGTTCAGCAAAAGAAACAAGGAATCTTGTGGCCCTTTGAAAGACTAACAAATTTCAGAAACCAAGACCTCATGGAAGTAACAGCGGTTCTGCGAATAACACACCATGTATAGCTCTGTGCTGAGTAAGGGGGTCTCATTAAATTTATAGGCTGGGAAGAATTAGATTTTTATCAGATGTTTGTGAATACTCAAAGCCCTGGGAAATTTATTTCTATCAATGATAATTTAAATTTACAGATAGGCTAAGTAAGAAAAAGGCTTCTTGAGAGCTTATTGGAGTTTCATTTAAGGATATTTACTGCATGTATTTTGACATGCAATGTTTGCAGTGATGTTTTAATGGCTACAGAGCCTTATCCTTTTAAATCTGTCTGCTGTCATTAAATAATTATTGACTGATCTCCCCATTTTTTTACACACCTGTGAAAATTTAAAAATTTTGTGCAGCTTTGTGAAAACTTATTGTTTTTGTTTCCATCTATATTCAAAAAGAAATGTTGATATCTGAAACTATATATATAAATTTAATTCTGCCGAGGCTCTGACTGTGGTATAAAATCCAGCTACTGCAGTACCCAGGCTCTGTAGAAAATACTGAGCAGCAGCAAATACTTCACTTTGTATTGACTACACTCCATTCTGTGTAAACATGATTCTGAAGACCAATAGCAGATAAGCCTTACCCAATGTTAATGAGACAAATACCCCTCTCTCTTTTGGCTCTGTTGGGAAGAGAGTTCCTCTCTAGTTGTGCAGCTGTCAAAGGAAAATAGCTGGAATAAATTGCCTAGGAATTTGTGAATAATAAATGTAGCCTGAAGCTTTAGCAAAATCACTGCTATATAAAAATAAAGCTGTTGGGAAGAATATTCTCATTTATACCATGAATGTGCCTTAAAGAGGGTCTTGTGTTGGGACAAACTTGAAACAAAATAACTCTTGTGTGAAAATGAAAGCATTTTGCTTTGCCAAGGACTCTCTGTGGCTTGAATTCTGTTATCACAGGAAGGGTGTCTTCAACTGGCGTGAAAACTCTTGTCTCTATAGAGCAGTGTAAAAACATGTCTTCTCTTTCAAGTTAAGCAGGCTCAGGTCTATAAGTGGATGGGACAGGTGGGTGGTTTTGTACCTGACTGGTGAAGGAAGGGGTGAGTGGTGGTGGTTCAGTAGGTAGATGCATCTTCCGTCTTTGAATTAGTACCAAACCAGCATTAGCATGAGGCCTCTGGCTTTTAAAAGGTAGACAGAAATAAGTGACCAACCTGGTTCTGGCTGTTAGATTCCTGCAACGGTGAAGTCACATTCTGCTTATGTATTCTACTTCTGCAGTTTAATTGGACGTAACATTCCTTTAAAGTCCCTGTTTTAAAACTGCTGAATAGTTTTGTCATGCATTGTTACAATATCTTTGTGCCACACCAGAGATGGATGCATTTAGTGGTGGATGAGCAATTCGTATACTATGTGCTTGCTATGAGAGGTTACAAATCTTAACTGGTTAATATTTCCATGGTGCTCTGAAAGCCTTTAAAAAACAAAACAAAACAAAAAACAAAAAAACCCCATAACTACAGGATGGCAAAGAATGAATTTTCCCTGTTTTAGCTGTGTAATTTCTGTGCCTCAGTTTCCTCTCAGTATACTGGGGTAATATCTCCATGTCTGTGTAGGTTGCAGGTTTTTCTTTTTATTTGCATGAAAAACACTAGCACCAGTGCTTGACTGGGGCCTCTAGACTGTAATAGAAACCAGCATTTTCAGTGATTTCAAAAGCCTCTAACTGAGTTAGGAGTCCAAATTCCACTCTGAATGCCCATTTCAAGGTAACTAACTTGGAGAGGGTGAAGAGATACTTAAGTTTGGCTTACATACTAGATTTTTAAAGGTATTTAGGTGCTTAAGGATACTGTGATGAGGGGTGTACCCCATGCAAGCTCTGACACCGTTAATATGAGCCTCAGAGGCCAGTTAGGTACCCAGGCGCACTGGACAGAGAGCAATTGGCCAAGAAGCCTGGATGGGCTGGATTATAAAGCCAGGAAGATGACAGCAGAAGGGGCCTGCAGGGACAGTGTCTGTAGTCACTTTCTGGGAGCTGACCCAAGTTAACAAACCCTGGTTTTCTAGCCCTGGAAGAAGAATCAACCCCAAGGAGTTGTGGGGACAGATTCCTGAGAGAGGCTAGGGAGGAAGAAGCCCAGAAAAACAGCAGCAGGGGGCAGGACTGTGTAGGCATTGCTTGGTATGGGTCCCTGGGCTGGAGTCCAGTTTAAAGGGCAGCCCTGGGTTTCCCTGTCAGAAAAGCAGCACAGGATTACTGGAGGTGTCAACTGAACTGGTCTGGATAGTCTTTCTGCCCCTGGAATGGGCAGACTATCTAATGACTTGGCTGCAGGGCTGAATCATGAAGAAGGCATGCCCTAACTCACAAAGAGAGCAGTGTGGCCCTGCTTTTAGCAGGGGGTTGGACTAGATGACCTCATGAGGTCCCTTCCAACCCTGTGATCCTGAGTGAGAGCAGCCATAGCTTGAGTACAGGATGGAGGAGAGTGCTAGGTCAGCAAGAGCTGATCTGCAGAGCCAGTGAGTGAGTTCCACTCACAGATACAGATAGGCACCTTCAGGGATGTTAAAATCCTCATCTGCATCCTTGAATGTATGCTAGACTGTTTTTTGTCTGTTACGTGGAATGATAAGGCTACAAAATGGCCATGGCAAATCATATTAATCTGCAAAAGGAAAATAGTAGTAAATGGTCTGTTTTTGACGTGACTATTTGCCTTTAAGTTCCAAAGGGGAAGCTGTGTTAGTCTAGTTTGGCAAACAAGGAGTCCCGTGGCATTTAAACTAACACACTTATTTATTATATTTGTCTTTAAACTCCCTCTTTGCTATTTCTAAAGCAATATGCAATTTATTTCAATATTTTGTTAAAGAAATTCACATAGGCTATGTTCACATGGACATGCTTATTTTGATTTAAGTTAAATCAAAATAAGTTATTTTGAAATAAAATCATAATTCGATTTAACTTAAATTAAGCAAGAACCACCAAATCAAAATAGTAAGTCTGAACACAGGACTTGCTATTTTCAATTCAGCAGAGGGGCTCCCTGGGAGATGTGGCAACATGGCCCCCTGGCAGGGCCATGTTGCCACCCAATCCCCTGTCTGGCAATCACCTTGAGAGCCAGGCAGGGGAAAACAGCCCCCACGGCAGGGATCCCCCTGCCCTGCATCCCCCACTGCTTGTGGGGCAGGGGGGAGGGACCGTGGGGCACCTCTGCTGCCACCTGGATGGCAGATCCTGGAGCCAGCTGGCCCTGCTGCCCAGTCTTGGTGGCTCCCGCACCCCCTGCCTGGCCAGCAGTCGCCGAGCCCGGGCAGTGGGGTGAGCCGGCTCTGTGACCCCCCCCCACAGCTCCCCCTGCACCTCCCCTCCCTCTCTGGCCA